>OZ007537.1:960589-1304562 GCA_963931895.1 Eupithecia pulchellata
GCGCACCGTAGCTGTATAATAACACGAGCAATAGACAATAGTAGTAAATACCCTAATACTTATCAATATTTTCTCACAGTTTATCGACAGCACTCAACACTAGAAAGGCATAACCCGCGTAGCCTTCGACTTAACGCTTCGATTGAATACGTAATGCGAGTTCAAGGACCCGCCTCGGCCCTGATTCAACTGTTTTACGTAGTTTCAACAACGGCGTAACTTTGCAAGAAACAAGCAATGGGAACTATAAATAGAAACTTGAATTGCAAACCTTGTTAAGTAGATCGCAAATATGATTTTCAAATTATATATTATGGCTAAACCTATCGCGACCGAGTGCAACTTTTTTAATACGGGTTGGTTTTAGGTTCTTGTTGATTCATTTTGAGTTCATAATTATTTTTTTGAATAACTACTACTAGGTACCAAATAGTTTTTTGCAACCATTAACCACCTATATACCTTATTAGATAAGCATGTGGTTTTTAATTTTTTCAGTCTATGGATTATTCTGATACGCTAGAAGGTTAACTAGATTTTATTTAGGTTCAAACTGCATACCATCCTACGAGTATATATGTAGTTAGAATCGTCATTGGTACATACAACCAGTCTCAATATTTACACGACTAAGATTCATTATCACGATGCCAGTCCTCTGGGATAATATTACCGTGACTGATTGCGACCACACTCACTCTCCCATCCTCAGGAGACATCCGAGTATCAATCTATCTTAAGGCATATACCAACAGTGCTCGAAGCAAGCAGCTGAAGCAAGCTCCGTTTGTTTGCATTGCAATAAGTCAAATTAATGTCGGACGCCATCTTTGGTCTCCGTTGGTTAAGTTATGCTGAGAGTCGCCTTTAAGAAATTCAAAAGTTGAGTTTATTGTTTTAATATCCAACGGAAATACTTATCCAAGCACAAATCTTGCGTTCTTCATGAATTGTTCATGAATTACGCTTTGGTGTCTCTTGACATTGTTTCCCTCCTCTTAAACACGTTCAAGAGAGGGCTCGAAAAAGCCACAAACAAATAAAATATCTCAAAGTTTCGACAGAAAGATTTTTATGATTTCTTAGCTTTTTCGAGACGACGAACCTTCCTATAAAACGGATTTTAGACGGCATTTCTAGTTGATAGAGAGAATAAATAAATAATATAAATAATGCTGGTCCACAATCCACACAGCATCATCTAGCCCCAACCTAAGCAGAGCTTGTGTTATGGCAACGAATTTTTACACATGCTATGATAATAATTATGGAACCGTTAAGCTACCTGTAATTTTTTTCCAATAGTCTGCAGTTGTTTCCATAGTGCAATTGTTTCCATTGCTAATACTATTTACCAATCTAAATTGGTTCTGTAATTTAATTTTCTTTGTAAATAAGGTAAAACAAATTGCTCTAGTCTGGAAATGGTAACGATAAAAGGTACTTACCTTCAAGGGGGCCTTGAATCTACGTTTAGGCCTAAAGGTATATTCAATCTAGGTAAATCATCAGGCCTATCTCTGATGAGTTATTCCTACGCTTACACCGAACATTATCCCAGACTAAAAGAGATCGGGGTGAACGGACGCGATATTGAAAACGGCGTCTCATCGCAAATACACCGATACCAAGCGACCCTGACTCTAGAGTAACCCTATCATGACTTAAGGTTCTTGTTATATTACTCGCAGTGCGTAAGCCCTGGCACTCGGGGTAATCTCCAAGAAATGAAGTAATATCTGAAAATAATCGTTTTTGGCGGTACTTGAACCCGCGACCTTCGTCAGTTGATACGGAAATTCGGTAACCCTATTCGCCACGAAATTTTGTAGCTGAGGTATCGAAATTTTTTATAATATTATTTAATTTCTATAATGACAGATACTTAAATCGTTTGAAATTAGCTCCGTAAATACATTTTAATACTTTACAGGGCGTATTGTATTGTAACGGTGTTACACAGCGAGCATTCGTGCAGTCAGTAGGGGGAAAGAAAGCGCCCGGAACGAGCAACGAGCAACGAAATGCCGTAACAGCAATTCGTAGCAAGCACATGGTATATTATGCCCTATAAAACTTGTCAATACGCTCATACTATTTTCGTCTGTCATTTGTTTATTTTCTATTGTTTTTAAAATAGAATGGATGATCATGATCACTCATTAATAACTAAATTGATCTGAAGTTCTTCTCTCTAATAAACTACGAACACAGAAATCGGACACCTTTATGAAAGGATTATATCGCTGTAAAAACAAAACTAAACGATTATCAAGGACCTTTTCGTATGAAGTGAAGCCTAAAATCAAACACAGCTAGAACCCGTAGATAAGAAGGGTCTTCTATTATCTATGGGCGTTCTGTAGACCAAGGCAAACGAAAATGATTGTATGTTCAAGATAGGAAGCCCTAAATATGTTTGTGAAAAAACGAAGGCACACAAATTTTTGGTTCCATACTCGTAGAAACAAGGAAAAACATAGTGTAAATAGGCTTATATTGATATTTCTGTTTATTTAGGATAGAACAAGCGGCGTTATGTAGGGTATCTACATACACTAGATTCAAACTGACAGTATTTTTTGGCTTAATATAAAACCTACGAGACTGTCTCTTTATTTGAACAACAAAATAGAACGAGGACGACTTTCACTATCGTTTCTAGTAGCGATACAGATATGTTTGCTCGATATAGAACTAACTAGCGGTCCGCCCGGCTTCGCACGGGTATTTAACAAAAAATAACTTTTCATGTGGAACCCTAATTTTTTAAAAATATTATAATAACCTATGTTCATCATAGAAAATTAAGGATTCAATTTATGGTGATTCAGATTAATGGTGAAAGAATTTTTCAAATCGGTCCAGTAGTTTCGGAGCCTATTCAATTCAAACAAACAAACAAACAATCGGCGCCATCTTTCGGAAGAAAACAGCATCTGCGTCTCTCATGAGCAGGAACTCAACACGTCACACAGCATCCTAAAAACAGTGGTAAACCTTTGCTATCTCCCACGTGGACACATTTTGGAAAATGTGTTGCACCAGTCTGTTTATAAATAAATAAATCATTTATTCACAGAAAGCATGTCAAATATTACAAAAGTGTTAATGTGTCAAAGGTATCAATGCAATGTGAAAGGTATCAATAGGTATGATGATGTCTGATCGAATGTTAGCTGTATGTTATTCAATGAATGCGAGTTAAAAAAATAATTATGATTTCAGTAGGTAAATATTAATATATCTGTTGACTATTACATACATAATTAAAATAACATTATTATATTGTTAAATTTCAAATTATAATCTATCTGAAGTTAATGTGACACGAATGATTTAAATTTGTATTTATGGTAACTAACACAGTAAATAGGTAGGTTTACTAAATTTATGGTTAAAAACTGAAATAAACGATTTGATTAATGAATGAGTTATTTAATAATATATATTTTTATTGACTGTATAGTTTTGATTGTTAACACTTCCAACTTTTATCTAAATATATATAACTCAAAGGTGACTGACTGACTGACATAGTGATCTATCAACGCACAGCCCAAACCACTGGACGGATCGGGCTGAAATTTGGCATGCAGGTAGATGTTATGACAAGGATTTTGATGTAAGAAAGGATTTTGATTAATTCAACCCCCAAGGGGATAAAATAGGGGTTGAACGTTTGAATGAAACTTTGTCAATTTTAAACCGATCGGGCTGAGACTTTGCATGCATAAAGCTACTAAGACGTAGGCATCCCCTAACGCGAGTGAAGCCGCGAGCAAAAGCTAGTTAAATAAATAAACAAAATCAAAATGCTTTATTTCCTTTAGACCTTACAGGACTCTTGGACAATAAAAGTGCAATAATATCAATAAAATGTCACTTATTACCTCACCTAAAATATAAGTGACTAGCGGCCCGCCCCGGCTTCGCACGGGTATTAAAGAAAAAATTCAGAAATTATACACACTAAAACGATGGGTTTCACAGTTTTCATACGGATCTTTACTTTTTTTAACAGCATTGGGGTTTTTGACATTGACTCGACATTCCAAAACTGACACTGGCCGTAGAGAAAAAGCAAGCACCGTGCGCTATACAACCTCTTTTTCTATTCTGACGCGCCATAATAGAAAAAGAGGTTGAATATACAGCCCACGGTTCAATTATTGAATTTTTCATGCGGATCCCTAACTTTTTTGAAAATATTATATAGCCTATGTTCATCACGGAAAATTAAGGATTCTAATGGTGAAAGAATTTTTTAACTCGGTCCAGTAGTTACGGAGCCTATTCAATTCAAACAAACAAACAAACAAACATACAAACAATCAAATCTTTCCTCTTTATAATATTAGTATAGATTACCGGGATCGGACATGTTAAATGAATAGTGAGCCGCGTGTGCCACACGATCCTGAATAATGCCAATGGACTACAGTCAGTAATACTAACGCAAGTGTTACACTACACTAAAGCTCGTAGTACTTAAGTAAGCAAACAAAGATCTATGACTGAGCAAGCTTTCATTATACGCGGCTTAGACGATTTAAGCCAATAAGAAAAACAACATATACCTACATCATAAAGCAGAGAACGTTTTTTTTTTCCTTCGTTTTCATATGCGATGTTACATGCAATTAACGACAAAATAAGATGATATTCCACTTATCACTAAAGTTAACACTTATCTTTGAACTTTCGCAGACAAAAAACAGACCAGGGCGTTTGAATTGACTGGTTTTCCACAAAAATCTCCTAAAAATTCTCACAGCTGTACAAGTCAAAGCTACTTAAGGAAATTGTGCCTCAGAAAGGAGGCATTCAAAGTTATAGAGCCAAAGCTGTGTCAAAAAGTCAGTTTAGTCCATCAACGGTGTCGATGAGTTTAGTGAAGCAATAAAGTTAGTGCATCCGCACACTAAAAATCAACCCGTGTAAATCCCCCTTAACACGCGTCACATCCGATATCCTCTAATACCATCACACAGAGCTCAGAATTGATCCACAAAATCGATCACATACTAACCTGAGCGATAGGGTTGAAAATCCCGATCGCACAAATCCAAACTGAGCTATGCCACGTCGAGATAGAGCTCAAAACTAATTGTTCACATTTCTCTCAATATCTATCAGCATTATATAATAAATAAATCTATGTCGTAACGAGTGTAATCCGTATGCCGTTATGATAGGGACCGTTTTTAAATGGCATTTTTATTCAGATTGCGGAAACGACATGTGTTTTCTCGTTGGGTGAGATTAATCGGCATATCTATTAATATTGTGAAAGGGCTTTCTTTGTGATGGCTTATGAATACTTCTTTGTTGTGGGACACGTTGGAGATTCTGGTTTATTCAGGTATATTCGAGGAAAACTCTACTGCAAACTTAATCGGATTAGATTCCGATTTTAAAAAAAGCTTAGCGTTATGAATTCTATGTTTCCAAACGGCCAAAATTTAGAGCTGTTATTTCCGAAAACAAATCGATCTGAATAAAAAATGGCGAAATATTTCGAAAATATAACCTGAAAGGAAAGAAATATCCGAATTCCATTGGCAGTCGGGGTCAAAGCCTGTCGAACATAAAACGAATTGGCGAGCACTTAAATCAAATATTTGCTATGTACCTGTCGCATTCGGCTCGTAAACAAAATGGAGGGCAGAAAAACGTTCAAGGCACAAAAAACTACAATCTCACCTATTTCTTTTATGTCCGCCTCAATAAAATACCGGACAGGGTGGTCCGCCATATTTGCGGCATTGCCGCGCAGATGGTGAAGAAATGCCTCAAAACGAGGCACGCCTCACAGAAAGACAGCGTTTCTGCTAATACTGCGAGATATTTTGACTTAGGACAGATAAGTTCAGTTATATTCAAAACCAAAAAAAATCCCAAATATTCTATATTTGGGATTTTTTTTCCCGATTGTTCCTAGTAGGAACGCATGGGGTAGGGATAATCGGGAATAGGCGTTATTTAGTGCCGAAGCTGCTCGTACGAAGGCAGACAGTATGCCAGATTATAATCATCACTACTTACTTTAGGTATAATTTTTGTTATAATTATTCTAGGGCGTTAGCCCTCGCACTCAGTTTGTAGTATATTAGTAGGTTTGTAGTGAATTGTAGTTTTTGGAACATTATTTAATTACTTTAGGTATAGGTTACTAACAATTTGCTATCAATCCTAAGTAGTCTAAGTACCTAAGTAGATATAAGATTTAGGATATGAATTGAAGTGAAGAGAAATCAATAACATACATTTTTTTTTTTTTATAATAATTAACTGTATAAAATTTGACTTGTCTAAGTGCTTATTTTGTAAGCCTAAAGAAATAAAGTTATTGAATCTGAATCTGAAATCTGATACACATTTGTTATTGTTTTTATTTAATTTTAGGCATAAATATAAGAATTTATGATTCAGCCGTAACAAAGGTCAAATGTAATTGCTGTTTATTATTTCGTTCCAATTACATTTTATATTAATACCATAAGAAAATAATCAAGCCAGAACAGAAAGCACTATGAAAACTAATTCATTTAGGTTATTCTACTTTGACTTTGACACAAGATCTTTTGTGATACATAGACGACGGTGACTCAATATCAGACGGAGGTTTATTATATGATTAGGATGTTATAAGCTCGACGACCGTTTACATATTGAAAAAAAAATTCTAACGTTATATTGTGTGCGTTAAAAAGTCACAAGTATAAATCAACCACATAAAAAGCCCGCCCAGGCTGTGTCCTAGAAAGACATTGACATATTACTTGTGCGCCCGGCGTTACATGCGCTTGTGCCAATAATAGCTTGGCTATGGATACTATTTAGTATCAACTATATTTGGTAAACAAAGCAAAAGAAAGCATCTTTACATTTAAATTCATTCTTCTACACTTAGTCTGAATAAACAAATATTTTATTTTTCAAAATCACTAGTATAACATTAGGTAACATAGTAACTAATAATATTAGGGTTATGATTTTTGTTATAATAGTACGTAATTACACGTATGTACGTTATTACTGCCTGAAGTACAATATCACAAAAAATTCGATTTCGGTGGTACCATCTCGTTCTGACAAGATCGTGTCATTAAGGACAAGGATCCTTGGGTTGCACAAGATCAGATTCAAGAGGACTTTACAGCAATCTGCAAGTGGTCTCATGATGCAGGCCTTGTCCTTAATGGAGATAAAACTAAGCTTATTCATGTACGCTCTAGTCATTATTTTTATCCTGGCAGAGAAAGTCTGAAAGTTGTGTCTCATAGTCACGATTGCCTGCACTCATCAAACAAGTGTACTAAAGATTGTCATGCAATTGAACAAATGTCACAGTATACTTACCTTGGGCTGGTAATAGACGAAAGATTTAATTGGGCGAAGCACATAGATAAAACCTGCAATAAGCTGAGAGCTATTATGGCAAAATTTTGTATAATAAAAAGTCAAATTCCATATCATATTCTACTGACCATATACAAGACACTAGTGGAAAGTATACTATCATACGGATTGAGTAGCTATGGCCGAACATTTAAAACTTACTTAGATCAGATTTATAAAATTCAATGTAGAATACTGAAGTTAATAGTACCCCCTAAAATTAAATCTAAGTACTCTGATGATCCTGATGGACTGTTTAAGTACTGTGGTGTTTTGCCTATCCACAAAAAAGTAGAAATGAACCTTTTAATTGAACAATACTTTCGTACAGAGATTCAAGTCCCAAAAAGTCACACCAAAGTCACCAGGAGTATAACACAGAATCAACTAAATATACCCTTATTTAATAACATATACGGTAAACGAACATCTCTTTATCTAATCCCATACCTTATAAATAACTTGCCCCTACAACTTAAAAATAAAATAACCCAAAAGAATATTAAATCCACATTAGCAAAATATCAACTTAACTTTTATATTTATAAAATAACACACTTCTTAAATTTTTATCTTATTTTTTACCTTGCCATAAAAATGGAGCATCCTATAGCTGAACTCGGGCGAAGCGCTGTCTGTCTCACATTGGTCGCTTTGTTCGCGCACGATTCGTGAACCGCGCGTATACAATAACAACTGCATACCGCGCCAACTCAACTATACGGTGACACCGCTTTGCCGGTAGCCTATCTGTCATAGATTTTAAGCGTGTTTTTTGGATTGTAATATTAGAGAACTCTAGTGTCTAGATAAACCTAATTTAGGATTTAAGATGCTACTAATCATAAATATGTCATAATTTCTTTTAATAAACGCTATATCTATCTATCTATCTATCAATTTCTCGAAAACGTTCTATAAATATTAGGTAACTGACAATCTCGCCAGATGTCTCCCCAACATTTTTCACTTGGGTTAGCTAAGGATTTTTTTTCTTTAAGTTCACTCAGGTAGATTGGTTACAGCAAACCCTCATCTCAACGTAAAGATATTTTTTCTAAGCTAAACCTTGAACCTGCAAACTCGTTTGAAAGTCCGGGTAGAATATTTTTACCTGATCACTTAAAACAGTATACAATATTCTAGCCCAATAAATATTAATTTAATCTGCATCCGTGTAGCGAATAAGTATGATTTTACTGACGATAATGATTTCGTACATTAATGCGCATGTCCGCATCTCATTTCAATGTGACAAGTCATTTGGAATCATTTGATTTATAATTGGCTGATAATTATACTAATTTAGTACTAGCTTAATGCAACATACATTAATCTGAAAGGACATTAGTTTCTCAGTAGATAGTTAATTAATAGATAATGATAGATAACTATCAGAATCTATACGCTTTAGCATACCTACTTGTTTTAGGGCTGAGATTTCTACTTAGTATCCCCTAATTGTTTACCTACGAGCAGAATTCTGAAATTAATACAGTTCAAAGAATCCCATTTATTTTAATTGAGAGTAAAACAAAAAAAAAACTGCCGCAGTATCAAAATAGACCGCCGTAATGCAATATCTGATTTCAGTTAAACCAGAATTTTATTTGTATTATTCTCGTGAAAAAAGCCAGCCCGAGGTATAATTGCTATAATTTATTGCTACATCTACTTATAAACACTTAAAGCTATTCCCTAAAAATGTCAAGTGTATATACGAATTGTTATTGTTTATATTGTTATTGTTTTTATTTGTAACATATATCAAACAGCGAGGCAATGCAGCCTTCTTGGGTACTTTTCCAACTGGTTTTAATATAGATCAGTTGCTCAACTGTAGTTTGTTTGCAACAGTCTGCAGTTAGCTCAATTGTAAATACTAGCTCTAATTTAGTTATATTATTGTAATTTTCTTTGTTAATAAAGGTTTTATCATTATGACAAAACAAACCAGACAACCGTCAATCGATATGAGTCCTGGAAGCACATTCCACACTGCACCCCCATAGTACCTAGGAACTGAGAGCTTCAATGTCAAAGCATATACATAAAAATATGCCTTTTGTATTCATTCATGTATAAGAAAGCTTTACGTAAACGCAGTTAGTGTTATTTTCTTAATGAAATAAATAAAGCGCGAGTGTACACTCGGGGCGGACCGCTAGGATGGAAGAAACTGACGTCATTACAAGCTACAGAGCGTGTAAGTGCCCTGCGTCCGTCCAATTTCACCAGAAGGACATAAAAGTGGTACAATGGTCCAGGGACACTACTCCGCAGGCGATAAACGATATGATGCGACAATAATCGTGTGTATCCTACCTACTCAGAGGTACCTAAGTACTCTGCATGATGCTTTCACACACTGGTCTATTTGAGTTCATATTAGTTCCCGTAATTGCTTTAATACAATATTATGCATAAGGAGCACGTCTAGAAAAATTAATCTATTATTTGATTTGATAATTTTTCATTCAGTTTTGGGCCTTTTTAAACACGGCATGAGAAAGCCATGATCTAAAGGTTACTAAGTACCTACCTAACGAGAGTGCAGTAAATTATTCTGTTTCTGCATGTCGTATGGAACTCGCAATCAGGTAAAGCGTAGCCATATATACAACGTTATCTTTGCAGAGTAGGCCTCCAGATTAGAGGCCAGATGAGTACGTCGTCACAAATCATAGGAGGGGCCACAAATCACGGCGTACAATGTCGAGCAATTCCGCCGAAAGTGCTGCGGTTTGAAATAATGGGGTGGCTCGCTAGTGTACGCTCGGAGCTTCCGAAGCTGCGGATTTGGTAAAGTGAAAGACACATCGTAACGCTAACAAGGAATAACTTTGTCAACGAAATAGCTCGTTCTGACGTTTCCTCAGAAACGGCGAGCTGGTAACATAGTTTCGCTGATTTTTGAATGCAGAACAAAATCGAAGTTCAAGCTTTCGTAACCTCTTTGCATAAATGTATCATGCTCTCTTTCCTGAGATCAAGATGACATCATGACATCATCTTTTTTCTGTCAGTTTTGAGGAAATCGAGTTTTAAAAACGATTTTAAAAAAATGTACGTGGAATAAATAAATATAAATAATGCGGGACAATCAACACAGCATCATCTAGCTCTAAGCTAAGCAGAGCTTGTGTTATGAGTACTAGACTGATATACATAATATAATATTATTACATACATAGATATTTTTTTTATTATACATAGAGAACGACCCGAACGCCCTGAACAAATATCTGCAGATTGACTTCGCCCACCGCGCCACAGAAGTCGTCACTATGAAATTATATACATACATATATCGAGTTTGCAGGCCGTACCTACCTATCCCTGTCATATTTACCACACTTTGCAGTAGCAAGCGAAGCGCTATTGCGGTAATAATCTATAGCAACTATTAAAAACGCAGATAAGTAACGATGTCAACTCATCAAACAGAAACGGACGACTGAACTTTCACTGAAATTGCTTTTTGACAAAACTGGACAAACTAAAATTACGAAACGCTGAAACATTTTGCGACCACAATGCTGTTGACGGCTGTTTCGACTTTATGCAAATTAGAGTCCCATTGTAATTTTGCTTTGTTTTAAATTCAAAACGGCCTTTATCTAGCAGAAAATAAAATAAACACGTCATGAAAAACTTTTGCGCTCTTTTGAATTTCCAAATGCACGTATTGGGCTAATTCTAAGTTAGCATTCTTACTTGATACTAAAATGGCCACTCACGTTCCGTTTAAAGTGTAGTGCTCAACATATTTCTTTTTAAAATCAAGTTATTTTGAAAATATTTCAGCTCTCGTATATTTCAACTCTCCCAACGCCAACTTTTCATTCACTATTTATAGAAATCTTTGTACAAAATATAATATCTTTCCCCAACACACTGACAAACAATAATAAAATTCAAACCTATCAATACCTAATCCCAAGTTTAAGTTTCCAAGCTGTCTTATGACTCCTCAACTAATATCTAGCAAGATTGTAATTTGACTACCCCAGCAATTAAGCCGTAACATAGCGAGACGTAATAATAAACATGGACATGTTACGTAGAACGTAGTTACGTCGAGCGGTCTGTGGGGATAAGAAACGTAATACGTTGTCTTGTCGGTATAACCTTACGTTTGTCGACCATAATATTATTTGACTTGGAAGACAAATATCAAGTCTACTTTATGTAATCGGTTTATGAAGTAAAAAAATACATTGCCTTTTCCATGTTTGTGTGTAAAGTAACTTGTTGCTCTTGAATTTAAATTTTCGTATCGTTTCAAATTAATTGGAAAACCCATTTCATTAAATTCCCTCTTCGAATACCACGCATGACTAAAATTCAAATCTGACAAGGAAATAGAGTAATATTATTGATTTCTTTCGCTTTGGTATCTAGACTACAGTAAAGAAGCAACGTAGAAACCTCTAGCCTGGTATTGGTAATTTATTAGAGATCTTTAGCGGTGGTCATTTATCTCAGTTCATAATACAAAAAATATCTTAGTACTAATACCAATAAAACTTCAATACCAATAAAAAATTACCAAGCAAACACGTCATGACAAAATATCCTAATTATTGACGCTCGTAATTACTGAAAATTTTGAAAAAAAATTCCGAATCCGCCAGAAAAATCATGATTCTACATTAGACAATGAACAAACCGTGTTACCGCCAACAATGTGTAGAACAGGTCGTCGACTGTCGCAGTCGTGAGATACACGATTGTACACGAGGACGAGTAGGTACTAAACATTCTACACAGTACCTACAGGTTTCCGAGGTGAGGCTGAGGTGAGAGCTTACTGATGTCATCTCAATAGCATCTACATTTGTCGATTGTACCCTGTATTGTACCTACAATTGTCGATTGTACCTACAATTGTCGATTGTACCCTGTATTGTACCTAAAATAATGGATACAACCGACAAATGTAGGTAGGTACCTAAGTAGCAAAGCTGTTCGTCTGATGATCATATCAGACCCACGCAAGCTTTGACTATGAGTATTTCTATATTTATGTACGGAACATGTAACTCTATCCTTACAGGCTTATCCAATACAAAAGAGTAACTAGTATTAACGTTAAAAATTCAATAGACTTATCTATAATAATATTTTAAAGAGGAAAGATTTGATCATTTGGTTGTTTGAATTGAATAGTCTCCGTAACTTCTGGACCGATTTGAAAATAATAATCTGTTTTTATATTGTAGCAATGCACTGTATCTTACTAGGAAATTAGGCTCAAGGTACGTCCAGGGGATAGAATATAAATGAAGACCTATCTCGGCAAACTTTCTTCATTCTTTAGTGCCAGTATGAAGAGTACGAGTAGTACCTATGATTACAAATATAAAGACTCTGTAAATTTATGTTTTAAATAAATATTTAATAAAATTCTTTTATTTCGGGTTACATTAGCAGAAAGTAGAAGAAGAAGAAATATCCCGCCGTTACTTATTATTTTACGAAACAAAATTACAAAACAGGTCCAAGGTTCCGAAATCAGGTCACCTAGAACAAAGGGCTGTTTGTGTTCCTTTAACCGAAGAAGATAAAATTAATTTCGAGGCCAAACATGTAGACGCTGACCTCGATCCGAGCTATCCAGGATCTAGTATGTCCTTTACCGAATACCTATCTAATACCTACAAAATACCTACCGAATACCTACAGAATACCTATCTGTACTCAAGACATGCTCGAAGTTAGTAAACTTTGTTCTAGTAACTGAAGTAGGTAGATGGAACGGGATTCGATTTAAGCGAATTAGTAGATATTGGAAATATAGAATAGATCACATAAATAACGCAGTTACGTCCCTCAAATGCGCTGACTTTATCAAAACAGCTAATAAAAAGTTATTTAAGGGACTGGGTCAACCTAATATTAATAGTAGTAATAGTTATACGCACTTAAAGATAGGCAAAAACAAAATTAAAAACCGTAAGCGGGAAGTTGTAGTAAGTAATATCATGTTTCTCGTTTTATGTATGAAATAATGATTATAATCATTCAAATTGGGGTAATTTGATCTCTATGAACCTACTGTGGCTTAATTGTGCAATATTATTAAACTTAAAAAAAAAGATATGGCAGTTTTTATGAAAATGGATTCCAGATAATGCAATCTCAGAGTCCGGTCAATAAGCGCATGCTCCGCATACCAACGGAATGTTATCAACCCCGCTCTCAATACAAGGACGTCCTTTCAGTTTAAACCCCGGTTCTGAGGTTCAAAGTTTTATGTTTGGACTGAAAATACGATATTCGCGTAAAAATAAACAGCGACAGAAGCTTGCCGGTTTGATTGATCGGGAGACAGTTCAAAATAGTTCTTTGAAAAACCTTTTCTGGTTTCCAGTCTTTTTTGTGTTAGTTCTGATTGTGTATAAGTTAAGTTAGTCTGATTTCGTATAAGTTAAGTTCTGGTTTAAAATAAGTTTCGTAATTCTTTACTGCACGAAATACATAATGCTTGTTAAACTTAGAACTACAGAGATTATTGCAAAAGTGAGCCCTAAAAAAAGTTCAAAGTTCTCTTTCAGAAAACCTTATTTGGAGTGAGAGGGAAGAGTGAGACCGGACAGTCATTAGTGTCACCGGTAATTTTTAAGATAAACAGTCAGTTATCAAAAATAAAAAGAGGAATTGGATAAACTAACTGGGAATTATGTCCAAGGAGACAAAACACGATTTTAACGAATCGCGTTTAGACAAACTGCAAAAAAACAAATGTAGGAATGGTCTGTGAAATTTTTGACCATGATTCATTTATTCTCAGGAAAGTGCAATCCAAAGTCCACCATTCAATAGTCATGCTTCGCATACGAACTCAATGCTATCAACTTCGCTCTCAATACAGGAACATCCTCAGTTCACACAGAATCAAATAGAAAACTGAAGAAAAATAGGTCACAGTTATGAGACAGCGAAGAAAGTTTTCAGGCAAAACTTTCTTCGACATCTCATTTATAAATATTCAGTTAAAAAGGTGTTTGTAGTCTAGTGAAATGCAATTAATTATAAATTTAACTAGACATATAATTTAGGAGTTCTTGTTTTATTTATTGCTCGTCGAATTATTTAAATTTGGTAAATCCTTACTAATACTATAATTAACTAAATGTGAAAGTAACTCTGTCTGCCTGTCTGTCCATCTTTCACCGATTTTGATCAACAACGGTCAATCGATTTTGATAATATTTGTCACATACTTTGTCTAGTAGAACCGGTAGAAATGACATAGGATTTATTATCTCGGTGTCATATCCCTGCGGGATAGTACAGGGCATATCCTATTTTTCTATACTTTTTATAAGTTATAACAAAATTAATATCGTTAAATCCAGTTAAAAATAGTATTAGAACCAACCAACACCTAATACGATTTTTTAGACTTCTACGCGGACGAAGTCGCGGGTAAAATCTAGTTCATTAATATAATTGTAATCAAACTTTACTTGCTTAAAATTATTGTATCATAAATATAAGTTATATAATAAAATTCTAAGAAATTGCGTCTTACAAATTCCAAGAATAAGAGATAACTCCATAGGTGATAATTTCATTTCAGACCTAAAACACACGTCGTAGCACTTAGCTACGGCGTAGCATTCGTAGCACTTACCTCGTAGCAGGCGTAGCAGTGTAGCAGCCACTTAGCTACGCGGAGCTACAAAGCGTAGCGGTGTCAGAAAATAGTAATTGTGGTGTAGAATCGCAACTCCGTGATTCTAATGAACGTTTAACAGGTTACTCGAAAGAGGGAGAAAGTGATGACTCCGAATAAATGTGCATATGAAGTAGACTTTTGTTTGACATAAATGTTTAATATGTGTATAATATTATTATAATTTTATTCTTGTAAGGTATTATTGAAATTGAATATTTTCTAAATCAGTTAACTTATTTTTGTTTGTGTGATATAGATTTTTTGTCTGAAATAAACGAATATTTTTTTTTCATAATTAATTGAATATAGGTAATGTTTAATTTTTTTCAGTTTTCAAAATGGACATTGTACCTATTTTTGACACTCTTTGTATCTTTGTTTTTTTTGTTAGTTTTGTTTAATAGAAATGATTTTAACTGTCATAAATAAATAACTGCTAAACTTGGTCAGCGCAGTGGTGTTTAGAGGAGTTGCATATCTATGTTATTTCTAAGTGATTCTACATGGACCGTAACGTGAAGATATATAACGTCCGTATTGTTAACTTTGATTATGAATAGAGCAGAATATAAGAGCGTTTAATTATTGTTCATGGGCTTAGAACAAAAGGATGGGCCATTATTGTTATATTTCATAGCACCCTACAGACTTGCATTTTGGCATAGATATTGTTGATTGCGTCACTATGCAGCCACTGCTGCCCTGCAAAATGGTAGACGAAAAAAAGTTTCAATGTAAGTTACCAGTAACACTCAAGCATGTAGCCAAGGTTTAAAGATATTTTCAAGGTAATACCAGCAGCCATCCAACCGAACCGCCAACCTACCATCCTGCAGTGCGACCTTACTTGCGTGTATTAGTGATTTGGACCTTATCGACATAGGCATCAAGTCCAGTACGGTATTAATATATATTGATACGGTATAATATATATTGTCATTTATTTAGTACATAATTATGACAATATATTTATTTAGTAGAGAGGAAAGAAATAATAAAATTCAATGAAATACATAATATCTATTATAGAGAAATATCGATGGGAAGGGTACATTAAGTTTAGTTTTAGCCAGAAAAAAGGCAAAGTTGCGAGTTGAAGTAAATACATTTTTTGTTTCTAAGGCAAGACGAAACGTTATGATAGACTCTTTGAAGCTACACAAAATCACTCACAGAACGAGATCCTTAAAGCCAAGGCCTACAAAACCCACAGAAATCGATTATCAATAAAGCTCTGATATTTCTTACAAGCCCGGGATAAGTATTGTTAGGTTTTTCGGTCAAGGATGGAATTTTAAGGGTCAGCCAACAGGGGCGGTAGTACCGCAGAGCGTCTAGAATCTAATAAAGCTATCGTAACTATTACATTCCGCCGGAGGACGTAAGAGTGATAGGTTCTAAGGGAACCTAAAAAGGGAACCTAGAAGGGCAGTGTAGTGTTTGTGTATTTGAGCTAGATCAGGGATAACGTTGTCTCGGGTTCACGGGTAGCGGGTAGACAGTCGCACGGAGGCCACGAGTGAGTGCGGACGTGTCATACCTGGCTACTGGTGGCGTAACGAGCCGATATAGGTACCTACTTACTTCTCTCAGTATCAGTAAGTACTACATGTGGCGACGAGTCAAAAGGTTAGTGCAAATTCGTATCTACATAAACTGGTAGGTACTTAGTTATTTTTTTCATCTAAAAGAGGAAAATAAGTAGATAAAATAACTGAGTGTTGTCAATTATTCACGTATTATATAATTTAGTAGAACCTATTACAAATTAGCAAAGATGTCTAATAATTCAACACGAAATGTTTATTTTCATAACAAGAGGATAATTCGTAATTCTTGAGACAGTGTTTGTTTTTAGGACCTACCTTATAACACAGTGCAACTCTGTGATCTACAAAATAAACAAAGCTGACTGATAAACGCGCCATGCCATGTTATTCCTTTATTCTATGAGGCAGGCTAATTGTGCCAGTTTGCATTTTCGTCGCAAATATCAGTAGGTAGGTAAACTGTTCCGTGGAGTATTTATTGAATAGAAATAATTATGCAAATGGTTTTTACTGATTTGCAATGTTATTAAATAGTACATTTAGGTACTTCCTTTTGTACTTTTCCTACTGTAATCAGATATACCGCTCCGTAGCAATTAGACAGATTCGCAACTGGACAGTTTCTCAGCTGGCAGATTAGCAACTGGACATAATTAATAGCATGTTATATTTATTTATTTGCGTCCTATTTAAACACAAAGGAAGATTCTTTGTGCTTCAGAGTCTTAACTTTTTTTTTGTAAGAACTACTGATACAAAACCTTAACATACCTTAGGTAAAGTCGGCTTTACCTGAAGGTACGACCTAGAACGTAGTGGTTTTATTTTCTTTGGTACGATTAGGATGGTATAAGTGACGGTGCGAGTCTCAAGGAAAAAGCTACCCAATGCTAGTTATCAGCAAATATTTTGTAAATGTTATTGTTCTTTATATTATTCAACTTATGCTAGTTATTACCAGCTACAATTAAATGTTGAATTTAGCCTTGTAGTACCTTGTAGTAAGATCGAACAACTAAGGTAAACTTAATTTAAACAAGTGTTTTGTCTGTTGAACGTCTTGATTTTAGTTCAGAAAATCTAGATTATTAAATAACCTATGTAGGTAAAAGAATCGTAGGCAGTACGGGCCTTCATAACAAATGAAAACCGTGCGTAATACGTGTTGTAGGCAGTACAGGCCTTCACGATAATGTAAACTGTGCGTAATACGTGTTGTAGGCAGTACAGGCCTTCATGATAATGTAAACTGTGCGTAATACGTGTTGTAGGCAGTACAGGCCTTCATGATAATGTAAACTGTGCGTAATACGTGTTGTAGGCAGTACATGCCTTCATGATAATGTAAACTGTGCGTAAAACGTGTTGTAGGCAGTACAGGCCTTCATAATAATGTAAACTGTGCGTAATGCGTGTTGTAGTCAGTACAGGCCTTCATGATAATGTAAACTGTGCGTTTAACGTGTTGTAGGCAGTACAGGCCTTCATGATAATGTAAACTGTGCGTAATGCGTGTTGTAGTCAGTACAGGCCTTCATGATAATGTCAACTGTGCGTTTAACGTGTTGTAGGCAGTACAGGCCTTCATGATAATGTAAACTGTGCGTAAAACGTGTTGTAGGCAGTACAGGCCTTCATGATAATGTAAACTGTGCGTAATGCGTGTTGTAGTCAGTACAGGCCTTCAAGATAATGTAAACTGTGCGTTTAACGTGTGGTAGGCAGAACGGGCCTTCATAAAATTGTAAACCGTCCGTATAGGCTGTACGAGTCGTACATAGGCACGCAGTATGGGCCTTCATAAGTATATGTAAACCATAGCGTGTTGGTTATGTTGTCCATAACTTGGTTGGCTTCGTCTCACTCTCTCCGACGGTAAACATGGTTCTGTAATAGTGCGCGGATATTATCGAAATACAAATAAAAATCAATTTCTAGACAGCTGACTCAAGCAAAACCTCAAAACAAACGTAAGATGTCAACGACCCCAGTTTCTGACAGCAACATCGCCCTTAAGACAGTGACATTAACAGTTACTGAACTGTGTTTTAATCTATCGATATAAGTATCGATCGAAAGCCATCTATCAGTAACTAGCAGAAGCATTCCCGTTATAGAACAAACCAACCATTTGATAATTTCAACCTATGATCTCAAACACTGTTAGCCGTGAGGAAAGTGTACCCGACTCATTAATATTAAACTAGTGTAGCAGGTTCATATCTCTGAGGGCATCGTATTTTTGTTCTTAATTATTATTTCGGAAACATGGCCTCTGACACATAATATGTTACAGAACGAAGGCATAGAAGAAAATCGTTTCTGGATATTTCCGAAATAAACTCTGAAATTACACAGTTCAATACTACCATCGCCGACGGAAGCCTACTCGAAATTTCAACGAAAAGTCTTCCTGAAACATCGACATTAAGCATCGATTTAAAGCAACAGATACTAGAGCTTCAAAATGAATTATGTATAGCGCATGAGGAAATAGCGAACCTAAGCTCACCATGTAGTAGCTTATCAAAAGAGATTTATTTATTTATTTGTTTTTGGGGAAGGCCTACAGCTTATATAAATACAAAATAGTTGGCTAAAATTAAGCAACGGAAAAGCTAATAAATGGCCTTCACGGCTAAATGACAAAAAAAAATATAAGGTTCGCTATGCATTCATACAATAACTAAAATAAAAACACTGATTAAACAATCGTCAATACAAAGTAATAAGATATTAGGTAAAAGTGTAAAAGTAAAACTAACATAGGTAGGTACATACTATTAATTGTCGTTAAAGAATTTGCTACTAAGCAACCGCCTCGCCGAATGCACACTTGTGTTGTGTAGTGAGGGTCAACGTTATCGTTATCTTTGCAGACTTTATTAAGATTCGTGCACGCTCTAATCATAAACGAGTTTTGTCTTTAATTTTGGTGTTGGTGAATGGAACATTGAGGGTTGGACTATATCGCACACACTTCGATAAAATGAAATCCAAGTTAGAGGAAACTGTCAAATTAAATTACAAAAAAAAAATACAACAGGACATGTTTCTATCTCTCCTCGTATTCCTCGTCCAATATGTAAATAAATACAAATAAGAAAAAATGAAGCTCCATTTGCGTGTAGAGTATGAGTCCACGGCCAGGCAAAAGTGGTAGGTACATTAATGAAGAAAACCACTAATATTCGGATGAATATTTCTCGCCTCTCGCCTATTAACACCAGCAAAGGACAAGAACTGGAAATCAGAGAGACACCGGCGAAGGAAAAAGACACTGGACAGCGAATTAATTTTCAGGAAGACCTAACATCAAGCCCGAACCCAGATACAGGCAGCAACACAAGATTTGACGAAGAATTGCATGACAGTTTGACATCGGTTAGGGCAGATGGCAGCACCAGCTTGGAGACTGACAAGCCCGTAACCCGTAGTGAGATTCTTAATAACTATAACGCAGCGAAAATTGGTGACCAGGACATTTTGATCTTGCTTCTAGGGGCAAATGATTCAAAGCCCTTTTCTCTGTTTACTAGCTTATGTATGTTTTGCATTTATTGAGGGACAAACTTTTTTATTGTAAATGTATGCAGGTTTTGTTAATTGAATGTTAATAAATAATGATAAAAAACTTTTAATAACAAATTATGCAAACTATAGATTTGTGGAGATAAGTGATGGCTATGATGGTAATGTATGTAACATCAAAAAAAAAAACTTACATTTCAGTCCGTAAATTAAGCTTTAAAATAAATATTGAAAAAGATAATTTATCTTATAAAAAACAATATCTTGACATTGGCAGATCACTGAGTACGTTGCGGGCACAGCTAAAAACTAAATTGTCAGAGGCTCGGAAGGATCACCCTAAACTTAGGGCGGGGACTATACCTTACTACTTCCGCACTGTAATCCCTAATAAATGGATATGGAATGTCTTCGGCTTGTCGCATCCAGCATCTGCCAGCAGTCTTTCGCAGATCGTCATCCCACCTGGCCGGAGGTCGTCCTACACTACGTTTACCAAGTCGCGGTCTCCACTCAAGAATACGTTTACCCCAGCGGTTATCGGTTCTTCGCGATATATGGCCGGCCCACTGCCACTTCAGTTTGCTAATTCTCTGAGCTATGTCGATGACTTTAGTTCTCTGTCGGATGAATTCGTTACTGTAGTGTTTGTGTATTTGAGCTAGATCAGGGATAACGTTGTCTCGGGTTCACGGGTAGCGGGTAGACAGTCGCACGGAGGCCACGAGCGAGTGCGGACGTGTCATACCTGGCTACTGGTGGCGTAACGAGCCGATATAGATATCTACTTACTTCTCTTAGTATCAGCAAGTACTACATGTGGCGACGAGTCAAAAGGTTAGTGCAAATTCGTATCTACATAAACTGGTAGGTACTTAGTTATTTTTTTCATCTAAAAGAGGAAAATAAGTAGATAAAATAACTGAGTGTTGTCATTTATTCACGTCTTATATAATTTAGTAGTAGAACCTATTACAAATTAGCAAAGATGTCTAATAATTCAACACGAAATGTTTATTTTCATAACAAGAGGATAATTCGTAATTCTTGAGACAGTGTTTGTTTTTAGGACCTACCTTATAACACAGTGCAACTTTGTGATCTACAAAATAAACAAAGCTGACTGATAAACGCGCCATGCCATGTTATTCCTTTATTCTATGAGGCAGGCTAATTGTGCCAGTTTGCATTTTCGTCGCAAATATCAGTAGGTAAACTGTTCCGTGGAGTATTTATTGAATAGAAATAATTATGCCAATGGTTTTTACTGATTTGCAATGTTATTAAATAGTACATTTAGGTACTTCCTTTTGTACTTTTCCTACTGTAATCAGATATACCGCTCCGTAGCAATTAGACAGATTCGCAACTGGACAGTTTCTCAGCTGGCAGATTAGCAACTGGACATAATTAATAGCATGTTATATTTATTTATTTGCGTCCTATTTAAACACAAAGGAAGATTCTTTGTGCTTCAGAGTCTTAACTTTTTTTGTAAAAACTACTGATACAAAACCTTAACACACCTTAGGTAAAGTCGGCTTTACCTGAAGGTACGACCTAGAACGTAGTGGTTTTATTTTCTTTGGTACGATCAGGATGGTATAAGTGACGGTGCGAGTCTCAAGGAAAAAGCTACCCAATGCTAGTTATCAGCAAATATTTTGTAAATGTTATTGTTCTTTATATTATTCAACTTATGCTAGTTATTACCAGCTACAATTAAATGTTGAATTTAGCCTTGTAGTACCTTGTAGTAAGATCGAACAACTAAGGTAAACTTAATTTAAACAAGTGTTTTGTCTGTTGAACGTCTTGATTTTAGTTCAGAAAATCTAGATTATTAAATTACCTATGTAGGTAAAAGAATCGTAGGCAGTACGGGCCTTCATAACAAATGAAAACCGTGCGTAATACGTGTTGTAGGCAGTACAGGCCTTCACGATAATGTAAACTGTGCGTAATAGGTACGTGTTGTAGGCAGTACAGGCCTTCATGATAATGTAAACTGTGCGTAATACGTGTTGTAGGCAGTACAGGCCTTCATGATAATGTAAACTGTGCGTAAAACGTGTTGTAGGCAGTACAGGCCTTCATGATAATGTAAACTGTGCGTAATGCGTGTTGTAGTCAGTACAGGCCTTCATGATAATGTAAACTGTGCGTTTAACGTGTTGTAGGCAGTACAGGCCTTCATGATAATGTAAACTGTGCGTAATGCGTGTTGTAGGCAGTACAGGCCTTCATGATAATGTAAACTGTGCGTAATGCGTGTTGTAGTCAGTACAGGCCTTCAAGATAATGTAAACTGTGCGTTTAACGTGTGGTAGGCAGAACGGGCCTTCATAAAATTGTAAACCGTCCGTATAGGCTGTACGAGTCGTACATAGGCACGCAGTATGGGCCTTCATAAGTATATGTAAACCATAGCGTGTTGGTTATGTTGTCCATAACTTGGTTGGCTTCGTCTCACTCTCTCCGACGGTAAACATGGTTCTGTAATAGTGCGCGGATATTATCGAATTTATTTATTATTATTATTAACAGTTACTGAACTGTCTTTTAATCTATCGATTTATGTATCGACCGAAAGCCATCTATCAGTAAGTAGCAGAAAGCATTCCCGTTATAGAACAAACCAACCATTTGATAATTTCAACCTATGATCTCAAACACTGTTAGCCGTGAGGAAAGTGTACCCGACTCATTATATTAAACTAGTGTAGCTGGTTCATATCTCTGAGGGCATCGTATTTTTGTTCTTAATTATTATTTCGGAAACATGGCCTCTGACACATAATATGTTACAGAACGAAGGCATAGAAGAAAATCGTTTCTGGATATTTCCGAACTAAACTCTGAAATTACACAGTTCAATACTACCATCGCCGACGGAAGCCTACTCGAAATTACAACGAAAAGTCTTCCTGCAACATCGACATTAAGCATCGATTTAAAGCAACAGATACTAGAGCTTCAAAATGAATTATGTATAGCGCATGAGGAAATAGCGAACCTAAGCTCACCATGTAGTAGCTTATCAAAAGAGATTTATTTATTTATTTGTTTTTGGGGAAGGCCTACAGCTTATATAAATACAAAATAGTTGGCTAAAATTAAGCAACGGAAAAGCTAATAAATGGCCTTCACGGCTAAATGACAAAAAAAAAATATAAGGTTCGCATTCATACAATAACTAAAATAAAAACACTGATTAAACAATCGTCAATACAAAGTAATAAGATATTAGGTAAAAGTGTAAAAGTAAAACTAACATAGGTAGGTACATACTATTAATTGTCGTTAAAGAATTTGCTACTAAGCAACCGCCTCGCCGAATGCACACTTGTGCTGTGCAGTGAGGGTCAACGTTATCGTTATCTTTGCAGACTTTATTAAGATTCGTGCACGCTCTAATCATAAACGAGTTTTGTCTTTAATTTTGGTGTTGGTGAATGGAACATTGAGGGTTGGACTATATCGCACACACTTCGATAAAATGAAATCCAAGTTAGAGGAAACTGTCAAATTAAAAAAAAAAAATACAACAGGACATGTTTCTATCTCTCCTCGTATTCCTCGTCCAATATGTAAATAAATACAAATAAAAAAAAATGAAGCTCCATTTGCGTGTAGAGTATGAGTCCACGGCCAGGCAAAAGTGGTAGGTACATTAATGAAGAAAATCACTAATATTCGGATGAATATTTCTCGCCTCTTGCCTATTAACACCAGCAAAGGACAAGAACTGGAAATCAGAGAGACACCGGCGAAGGAAAAAGACACTGGACAGCGAATTAATTTTCAGGAAGACCTAACATCAAGCCCGAACCCAGATACAGGCAGCAACACAAGATTTGACGAAGAATTGCATGACAGTTTGACATCGGTTAGGGCAGATGGCAGCACCAGCTTGGAGACTGACAAGCCCGTAACCTAACAACGCAAATGATCAAGGCTAAACAAAACAAATGCAACAATATTTATGACATTTTGGCATGATAAAACCATCGACCACAAGTAGTGAGATTCTTAATAACTATAACGCAGCGAAAATTGGTGACCAGGACATTTTGATCTTGCTTGGGCAAATGATTCGAACCCCTTTTCTCTGTTTACTAGCTTATGTAAGTTTTGCATTTATTGAGGGGACAAACTTTTTTATTGTAAATGTATGCAGGTTTTGTTAATTGAATGTTAATAAATAATGATAAAAAACTTTTAATAACAAGTTATGCAAACTATAGATTTGTGGAGATAAGTGATGGCTATGATGGTGATGTATGTAACAACAAAAAAAAACTTACATTTCAGTCCGTAAATTACATAAGCTTTAAAATAAATATTGAAAAAGACTTATAAAAAACAATATCTTGACATTGGCAGATCACTGAGTACATTGCGGGCACAGCTAAAAACTAAATTGTCAGAGGCTCGGAAGGATCACCCTAAACTTAGGGCGGGGACTATACCTTACTACTTCCGCACTGTAATCCCTAATAAATGGATATGGAATGTCTTCGGCTTGTCGCATCCAGCATCTGCCAGCAGTCTTTCGCAGATCGTCATCCCACCTGGCCGGAGGTCGTCCTACACTACGTTTACCAAGTCGCGGTCTCCACTCAAGAATACGTTTACCCCAGCGGTTATCGGTTCTTCGCGATATATGGCCGGCCCACTGCCACTTCAGTTTGCTAATTCTCTGAGCTATGTCGATGACTTTAGTTCTCTGTCGGATGAATTCGTTACGAATCCTATCCTTCAGAGAAACTCCGAGCATAGCTCTTTCCATAGCTCGCTGAGCGACTTTGAACTGGTGGACCAACCCTATCGCACTCAGAAAATTACGCCAAAATGTTGCAATTAGAATTGGCGTCAGTGAGGTCAAGTACATCCAGCAAGATGTCACGTCCCGGGAGAAGGGGTAAGTAAATCTCTAGTTATCTGGGAAATCTTATGTTTTTCTTGACAGTGACTTTATAAAATTCATTCATTTGTAATGTTTGGGTTAGGATAGCAATGATATTATTGCATGAAGATTGATGAAACACATGTTAGAGACAGAGATACAATAGAGAGAGGAAAAGAATATAGCGATAGGAAGAGAAGGGCTGAGGAGTCAACAATTACTGAAGGCGATAAAGTATATGTTTAGGATATGGAGAGGGGAAATAAGTTGTCAGCGAACTAAATCTACTCCGCACATTGTGGAAGAATCGGAAGGCGGAGATGTACTTGTGAGAACTGGTCAACGGTTGAGACGTCATGTTATCCATCTGAAAAGAGTAGAAGGTCAATGGGAAGTCACGAATGAAAACGAAGAAGAAAATCATGAACTCAATAATTGAAGTGAACAGAAAGAGAACGTTAATAATAGTAACTTGTATTTATCTATTTCTTAAATAAAAGTATGATTAGAAAGGGATGTAGTGTTTGTGTATTTGAGCTAGATCAGGGATAACGTTGTCTCGGGTTCACGGGTAGCGGGTAGACAGTCGCACGGAGGCCACGAGCGAGTGCGGACGTGTCATACCTGGCTACTGGTGGCGTAACGAGCCGATATAGATATCTACTTACTTCTCTTAGTATCAGCAAGTACTACAGTTACGAATCCTATCCTTCAGAGAAACTCCGAGCATAGCTCTTTCCATAGCTCGCTGAGCGACTTTGAACTGGTGGACCAACCCTATCGCACTCAGAAAATTACGCCAAAATGTTGCAATTAGAATTGGCGTCAGTGAGGTCAAGTACATCCAGCAAGATGTCACGTCCCGGGAGAAGGGGTAAGTAAATCTCTAGTTATCTGGGAAATCTGATGTGTTTCTTGACAGTGACTTTATAAAATTCATTCATTTGTAATGTTTGGGTTAGGATAGCAATGATATTATTGCATGAAGATTGATGAAACACATGTTAGAGACAGAAATACAATAGAGAGAGGAAAAGAATATAGCGATAGGAAGAGAAGGGCTGAGGAGTCAACAATTACTGAAGGCGATAAAGTATATGTTAAGGATATGAAGAGGGGAAATAAGTTGTCAGCGAACTATAAATCTACTCCGCACATTGTGGAAGAATCGGAAGGCGGAGATGTACTTGTGAGAACTGGTCAACGGTTGAGACGTCATGTTATCCATCTGAAAAGAGTAGAAGGTCAATGGGAAGTCACGAATGAAAACGAAAAAGAAAATAATGAACTCAATAATTGAAGTGAACTGAAAGAGAACGTTAATAATAGTAACTTGTATTTATCTATTTCTTAAATAAAAGTATGATTAGAAAGGGATGTAGTGTTTGTGTATTTGAGCTAGATCAGGGATAACGTTGTCTCGGGTTCACGGGTAGCGGTAGACAGTCGCACGGAGGCCACGAGTGAGTGCGGACGTGTCATACCTGGCTACTGGTGGCGTAACGAGCCGATATAGGTACCTACTTACTTCTCTCAGTATCAGTAAGTACTACAGGCAGTTAACACTTGTACGGCAATGCCCAAACCCGCCGGCGTAGCGTTGTGATTAAAACAGAGCCCCTTTTGAAGCATCATTTTGCAGTGGTGTGGCAGTGGGGAGTTTATTACTTAGAGGGATACAAAGTGAGGGTGGGTGAAATAAAATAGCTATGTACTGTGTTTTTTTTTTCAGTATTGTTAGAGCTTAGATGAGTCACTTTACGAAACCATTTTCTGAAAAATACTAGTCTGAAGAATATGAAATTTTCGCAGTCCATCATAATACGAATAATCTATCAAAGTTCCATCTGTTAAGATAATTTAAATTTCGAATTTTTTATCCTACTGAACATTCCTGATCCCCTGAAAATTTATCTTTACTTGAAGAAATGCGAATGGTATTGAAACTCCGCATTATCCTATTAGCTTTAGTAAATGCTACTGTTCACGTCACGAAATTACCTATCACGAAATTAGGTGTTTGATGACTTTTGTTTAACTTCTCACAATAACGAAACGAATAGCTTGTTTTACTGAAGCCATTTCCGGTTCCATGATTGCGTTTTATTTCGCTTAGATTTTACAGCTGCAAATCGTATTTAATGCAATGCATAGCAATGCATTGCATATTAATGCATTGCATTAAGTATGCAGGTTATTGTAGTCTACAATAAACTATTATTATTATTGTAAACTATCTATATCTTAAGTAATAATTTAAAGAGGAACGATTTGATTCTTTGTTTGTTTGAATTGAATAGGTTGAATAGGTTGAAGGATGGAACGATTTGAAAAATTCCTTCACCACAATAATATAGGACTCTAAGTCCTATTCTATTCTCGAAAACGAAAATAATAAATAATAAAAAAAATAAACGACGCGAGTATACAATAAAGTATGAAATTTACAAAGAAAATTACAATCAAATAACCAAATTAAAACTAGTATTTATAATAGGAACGTTTTGAGCTAACTGAATATTAATAATTAAATATTAAATTTATTCTTAATTAAAAACTGGGCGACCAGAAAACAGTTTTAGGACGTAACAAAATATAGGATTTCAAAAGTTGTTGATTTTATTCGATATTATTGTATAGTTTTACTAAAAGATAATAATCATTATAATTGTATTTATTAAGAGTTTGCGAACCATTGTGTCTAGAGATAAACCTTTATTTTAGGATTTAAGACGCTATAAACTGAAAATTGTAACCATTTGTTTAAATAAAATTAATTAAATAAATATTGATTATGTACCTTACTTTTTGTTCAGCAGTAATTTATTTATCTGTTAAATATTTTTTGCCGTACTATGGCTGTAGCTGTAATCAGACTCTTCTTGGATAGTACTATTATTTTGTCATCGAAAAATATTTCATTAATTAACCTTCATGCATACGCATGAAGGCTAATTAATGAAATATTTTTCGTGGGCCTCTTGGGAATTACAAAACAATAGAATCGTGGACCTCTGGGAATAAGCCAATACAACCTGTGTGCCGTATTTGAACAGACTTAAAAAAATTAGGAGAATCTATGTCTAGGTAGATATATTATGTATATGATTTTTTTCCTTGACGAATTATATGTTTTATTTTGTGTTATTGTAAGAGTTAGTTCCGATTTGCACGAGTCCCGCTATTTGAGTCCCGCTATTTGAGTCCCGCTATCCTCGGATTTTAAAATACCTAACAAAAGGTGCCGCTTTGCTACGAATTTCTCAGTACTACCTTAAACAATGGAAGGTAAAATTCGTTAGAAAATGTAATTACTTTAATCGATTCTAACAGATTTTGTGCCTGTACACAGTTTACACATTTCAACTATAGATATCCCGTTTCAATCGCCCCCTGTTAAATGAAACACGTGGAGACTGTTTTCTCCGAACTGTTTTCCTAGGAGACAAGATAAGAAGATGGATTGGAATCCAAAAGATATTTGTTATGAGAAGCTAGAGCCTCATAAATTATTTTCCAAGAACAATGTTCAACCTTAATATAATTTAATAATGTTTGAAAGCTAATATTTGAATTCAAATAGCTACCAACACACCAATTAAGAAAATACACCAAACGCAATTCAAATTCAGACTTTATCCTAAATTGGATAAAGTCGAATTTGCATGCAAATGGACAGTTGAGCGGTAGAAAGATTTTATCGGTAAGTAAGTATAGGTTTTTTCGTAAACAGTTTAATCTGGGTTTTCGCTGCATTAATGCCTCTTAATTCGGACGTTTTTTCTGATAAACGTCTGGGATTAGGCTATAACTTAACCTTTCACGTTAACCTATTTAAGGAATTTAAAAGATTAGCAGGTTTCTTCTGGTAAATAAGTCGACGTTGTGGGTCTTTATGTGCCTAAACATGGTAGATTAGAAAATTTTGGGTTTTCTCAAGTTTTTGTACAAATTTTCTTTAACTAGCTACTAGAAGTTATTTTCAAACGTACCTACGTCTGAGGTATTAAGAAAGCTTATTCAGGTATCGATCGGTCTTGAGTAACGCTTTCCTATGGCATAAGTATTGCTAAATCTTAGATCGATCATTGACCCAGCCATACGGGGATCAATATCTACGTTGTGTTAACTCAAAACGCTTTTGTCGTTAAAAGTCCATGACTAATGCTTCTCAAACTGCCGAACAACGTTAAAGTGTTGCCAGAACTTACTCAAAACGGTGTTCCCAAGTTTTAGGGACTTAGGGAAGAGTTGATAAAATACCCCGAGTTAGTTAGAATACGTAACTACCGCTAACTAGACTATGTAAATGGGGATGAGGACACAGAATATATTACAGTTGAATATGCATAGTTATAAGTGTACTAGGAGTGCTTTATGTGATACAGATTAGTAGTAACAATTCTAACAATTAAACTAAGATTACGATTCTAGATTAGAATTAATTAGGTACGTGTGTCGGCGAGAAAAAGAGATTTTTCTTTCGATGATGACTTTGCACTCATAACTACTCACTCTTAATTAATTTACAATATGCAATAATATGTATACGGCTAACCAGTTCAGTGCCTCATAATGCATATAGCGTCATAATAATTAAAATTTTTCATTATTCATATAGGCATGACTATTGTATATATTTAATAATAATTTTACTTAAAATTTGTTCAACAAAAATTACCAAAGTTGGGTAATAGGTCCCGGAAAGAACCTAGGTTTTATATAAAAAAAAAACACGAGTGAAGCCGGGGTCGGAACATTTTGAATAACAATCAACACCCACAAATCCCGGTGGCTCATCTTAAGCCCTAGAACAATAAAACCCGCGGCAAAATGTTGACTTCAGGATCTGCTTCAAGACAATTTAATTGCTTTGGACTTATTAAAGCGGGATTTCTAGGGGCTCAGCCGTGGGTTCTTAGCTTAATTAGCTAAGAACCTAATGGCTAAGGCTCGGCTGAGAAACAGATATTGGGTTAAGAAAGGGTATATCTTTAGCTGATGAATATTTTACCTACAAAGTTTATCAACATACACAACTTATTTTAGTCTTCACAAAAAACCAGCAAGGTACAAGACGCGACGTACGATTCGTTCACGTATCAAGTTCACAAATGGTACTTTTTTATTTGATGATTCTTTATTAGGTCCCGTAACAACACACGGCTTTAAAAGTCGTCTATATTATTTTGTAAGCCTAAAGAAATAAAGTTATTGAATCTGAATCTATGGCGATACCGTCAAACAAGCAATACACAAATAATGTTTCTGTAATTCTTTTAAAAAACAAAATAAAACATAGTCTTAAAATTATATGTACCTAGGTATAATAGGACATGACGATGTATAATACGATAGACGTGGTCCGCGCTTCGGAGTTACGGCCCAAAGACGGTGGGAAAGTCAACAGAGGATCACAATATAAAACAAAATATAGAATCAATTAACACTAGTACTCACGAGGGCGGTATGCCGCCGACGAAGACGTCGGAGTTGGTGGTGAACTTGCCGAAGAGGAACTCCTTGCCGCGGGAGGTCTTGCTCTGCGTGTCGCCGTCCACTGTGAGGGCGGTGTGCTCATCACGGCGGGCAACCTGCGAATGTACACCTCATTTGTAAGTTTTCTGACATTATGCCATGACATATTGACATGCCGTCACATTGCCGTGTGGTGCCGGCATAGAATTGCACCACCCCAACTCTTCCCGTGGGTGTCGTAAGAGGCGACTAAGGGAAACACACCGAGGGCGGGCAGCAGCGCCCTCTGTAGAACAATTCCACCTAACTGCGATCCCCAACCCGCATGCCCAGCGTGGGGATTATAAGTGATATAGATTACTGTCCAGCCTCTGCAGCTAGAGCATACTAAAAGTGGTGTACGTCATCAAAGAGTTATATAAAGCAATTCTTCAACGTAAGCGATTTACATTACAGACGAATTGGATTGTACCTATCAATTCAATTTAGAAGGAAAGAAAAATTAATCGATTTGAACCCGGAAACGCGATAGGTACATTACATAGAAATTATTTATAATATTAATTATTTATAAATAGGTACAAAAACAGATATAAGAGGAGAAAAAGATACCTAATACCTAACTATATACATGTAATACTTCGCAGGAGTCCAAAAAGGTCCCCGTCTCATTCGACTATATTTGTGCGTTACGTTACCGTTACGTTAGCACTATAGGTGCTTCACTGACACTGATTATACAGAGCAATAATAATAAATACAGAACACTGACAAAGCTCAAGCCTGGACTGTTACATTCAGGCAGGAAACTGAAAACTTTGTACCTAATCCTTATTCACGAAATTCGAAGAATTCGAAATTCGAAGAATTCGAAATTCGAAGAGTTCGAAATTCAAAGGGCCCTGATGAGAAATCGTATCCGCGCGGATCGTACATAGGTATTATATTGAGATCGGCTTCATAAATACCGTTCTAACATGCATCATGGATTGGAACCAGTCAGCTGGCCGTATCCAAGCCATACGCTCGGATACAGCTGAGTCTGATTTGGCCTTTAAGGAAACAATGACCTTCATGGAAGTGAAATCCGCAATATCCCCCTGCTTAGCAACTAATACATGCCTAAATAAAGCAGCCGTTTGACAGCGGTCGACAAATTGAGGGTATTTCTAGTACCTCCTCAAAGTGAACTATCGAGAACCCCTGAGGTAACGACTCAATTCAAAACGAAATCTTAGCTGTCTGTCATGTTACAAGAATAGCAAGCGCACGTCTCACAAACGACACCCTTACGTCTTAAACTTATCTAATTACATCAGAGCTGTCCATTTCCACAAATTCTCTTCATTAATCTTGTCTAGTTAAACAAGGTTCCAAGTCGCTGGCACGTATGAAGAATGCCTGAAAGCTTCAACTCTTAGAACTTTGTGGAATTCACTAAGTTTCACAGTATGTGCATTGATTGCGCTACCTCCTGCCAACTTTAGAATTCGGAGTTTGAGTTGAGTTTATTAATGAGCTTTATGTTTACGGAATATAAGAAAAGTCACTTTTAAACCGAAAATAGTGAAATAACAAATATACACTTCTTTACACGGCACATTCACAATTTACTCTGCTCTAAAAAATCCAAAGCTGAAGATCGTTGCCTTCTCTTTGAATTTAAAGCTCTGCTCACCTAGTTACATCTTCAGATCTATGGAAAAGTCATTGTTTAAAAGTCCAGAGTCAGTTCACCTATTTGATAGTTTTTACTTCATATATAAGTACCTAAACAGCCTTCTGGCCACTCTGACTTCTGGTGTCGGCTTAGATTTATAGGAAATAGACATAAGACTAGTTGCAAAAGTATCGTCTTTGTCAATTAATCCAACCAAATAAAGTTAACAAATATTAGCTTTTAAATTCCTTAGTGCCGTGTGGTGCCGGCATAGAATTTCATCAAAATCAAAATCAAAATCAAAATCAAAATCAAAGTGCTTTATTTCCTTTAGACCTTACAGGACTCTTGGACACGTCACAAAATACAAGTTAAATAAGAAATAAAAATGGGAAATAAAGTGATCACTTTGATTAATTGTTCACTTCAATCTTTTTTAGGTAAAGTAAAGAAGCGAACAAGAAACCTTTACCTTGTTAGATTGTTAGTTTTAGAGTTGGAGCATAACTCGTCCCAAACTTTTTTGTCGTCTAGATAATCTGATATTTTATAGTAAGCTTTTTTACAAAGTATATTTTTGACAATCCGTTTGAATTTATTTATAGATAATTTTTGCAACTCACTTGGAATTTTGTTGTAGAAGCGTATACATTGCCCTTTAAAAGATACATTAATCTTACGTAGCCTAGTAGTGGGCACAGCCAGTTTGTTCTTATTTCTAGTATTTAAATTATGTATATCGCTATTTTTAATGAACTTATTGATATTTTTATGAGTGTACAACAAATTTTCATAAATATATTGACATGTTACTGTCATTATGTTTATTTCTTTGAATTTTTCACGCAAGGATTCTCTGGGACCCATATTATAGATTGCACGAATAGCCCTCTTCTGCAGCACAAATATGGTGTTAACATCTGCAGCGTTCCCCCACAGCAGTATGCCATAAGACATAATACTATGGAAGTAGCTGAAATAGACTAGTCTAGAAGTATCAACGTCTGTAAGATGACGGATTTTTTTGACTGCATACGCTGCAGAACTAAGTCTCTTCGATAGCTTATCTATGTGTGAGCCCCATTGAAGTTTACTATCTAAAGTTATTCCTAAAAATACAGTACTTTCTACTATTTCTAAAGATTCCTCTTTTACCTTTACATCGGCCTTAACTTGTTTTACATTGGGTAGAATAAATCTAATACATTTCGTTTTGGTTTCATTAAGCAGAAGGTTATTGACACTAAACCAATTGACTACTTTTGAGATTGCATTATTCACATCGTCGAAATTTGTGTTATGACGTTTCATTTTAAAAATTAGTGAAGTATCATCAGCAAACAATACAATCTCGTGATTATTCTTAACGAGATGAGGGAGGTCGTTAATATAAACAAGAAATAGGAAAGGACCGAGGATAGACCCCTGCGGTACACCCATTGTAACTACAGATCCCGAAGAACGTTCCCCATTAATGTCAACTCTTTGTATCCTGTCACACAAGTATGAAGTAAGAAGATCCAAAGAGTTGTCTTTTATTCCATAATGATGTAGTTTCCTGATTAATGTTACATGGTGTACACAATCAAATGCTTTTGACAAGTCGCAAAAAACGCCTAAAGCATCTTGCGACTTCTCCCAAGCATCAAAAATATGCGATACCAACTCTACACCAGCATCAGTGGTAGACCTGCCGCGAGTAAACCCAAATTGCTTACAGTGAAGCAGGCCATTGCCATCGAAATGCCTTAGCAATTGATGTAAAATAAGTTTTTCAAAAACTTTGCTGAACGTTGGCAATACTGATATTGGTCTAAAGTTTGTGGGGTCAGACCTACTACCTGATTTAAACAATGGAATTATTTTACTATGCTTCATTAGATCAGGAAATACACCACAGTCAATAGATTCATTGAATATAAAAGCTAGATCTGGTGCAAGTGTATCAATCAATGGTTTAATAAGTCTAACAGAAACGCCCCAGAGATCTGCAGTTTTTTTTACATTCAATAGATTAAAAGCTTTTTTAATATCAGTTTCATTGACATGATTGAAATTAAATTTATTTTTGCATTTGGGTACATTTTCTATAAGCAAAGACTCAGCGATAACTTGAGATGAGTTTAAGCACTTTGTAGTAGAAATTGGAATGTCAGTAAAAAAATTTTCAAATGCTTGGGCTACGTCAACGTCATTTTGGACTGAGCAATCATTAATCTTTAAGTTATAATCACTATCGTAAGTACTGACCTTTCCAGTCTCACTATTTATTATTTTCCATGTCGATTTTATTACATTTTCACTATTTCTGATTTTCGAGCTTATATAATTTGATTTTGCCATTTGACAAACTTTTCTGAACATTTTTGAGTAGTTTTTTACTTTTTCTTTGAACTCAAGACTAAAATTGTATTGTTTTTCATTATACAGTTCATACAAAGTTTGCCTGCTCTTATGTATACCTACTGTTGCCCACTCACTAAAGTTGAGTTTTTCTGAGACCACAATCGACTTGGGTGTGAATATTGAATTGAATGCAGTGGTGAATTTGTTAAAAAAACTGCAATATGACTCATTAGGGTTGTTATATGAGTAACAAGGTGGTGGTTTAGAATCCCAATCCAATTTCAACCGCTCAAATCGACTGGTGGTCACAGGTATGTATGTTATTTTTTTTTTTACATTATTATTTTTAACTTTAATTTGTAGTTTGATTATTTGACCTAAGTGGTCTGATTTTAAGTTACTTATTATATTTTTACTAACAATTTTATCATTTAAGCAAACAAACATGATATCACCCCAACTCTTCCCGTGGGTGTCATAAGAGGCGACTAAGGGAGACACACCGGGGGGCGGGCGCCGCAGCAGCGCCCTCTGCAGAACAACTACACCGAACTGCGATCCCTAACCCGCATGCCCAGCGTGGGGATTATGGGCAATAACCCCCACATATTGATGCCATCTATGGCGCTCATTAGGGGAGGCCTATGTCCAGCAGTGGACTATTATCGGCTGGTGATGAAATTCCTTAGTGAAACAATCATTTTAAAACAATACATGCACTTACCTGAACCTTATGCCAATGTCCATCATTCAAATGACTGCCCACAGTAATGATCTGCGCACCGCCCCCCAAGTTGTACCTCAGCCTCAGTTGCCCATTCACGAGCTTCAGCTCAAAGAAGTCGTACGTCCCACCATCATCGGTATACAACAATAGACCGTTCTGCTGGTCGGTTTTGAACTCAAGTTCCAATGTCCCGTTCAGGCCCGCGTTCCACTTGCGGAACTGGGAGTACGGGTTCTGTTTGTCGAGGACGAAGGCGAGGTTCCGGTTGAAGGTGAGGGTCAGGGTGCAGAGGACAAGGTACCGCATGGCGGCGCCAGCAGGCATTGTGGACACGTCAACCGACGCTTGGTGGACACCGTTTCCGTCTCATGTTCCGAGAGCCTGAAACAACGAAAATAATACTTAGATACGAAAAAATATTGATTCTTGAATGAACCAATTAATGTATGCTTCATCGTATGCACATAATATGTTACGTTCATATTATGTACATATCATATCTAAACCTACAATAGAGCTATATCATGAAAAGTTATCTAACAGTGAAATTACGCCCAAGATAAACGCAGACAGACAAGGGTAAAAAAATACGACCATGGAAGAGCAGTAAAACTATTACCAGAGAAAACTTTATCCAAGCTTGGTAATAATAATAATAATAATCATTTATTTCAGGCAACATAAGAACAGTTATGGATGGTAAAAAACTAATCCATCAAGAATTACGTTCGTTGCACTGAGCACTTTTTTCTGAACTCTATATTGATTGAATTGAACTTTAGACGCTAGGCTGTTAAAACCTATTTGAAAAACGTCAATGTCATAGTTATGGGATGCCGGTTAACTTAGTAAGGTACTTTGTGGGGAAATTTAAAAGCCCGCGTCATACACCACCCGGTTTGGTTTATTGTACGCTTAATAACCATGTCACAAGCAACAAGGGTATAATCCTTTGCCAAGCAACGACAAACACATGATTTAAAAAACCCCATTATTTTGGATATTAAGTAATGACAGAATTAGAATGCGGGGGGTAGCCCAAACGCCTCCATGGTTCCGCATACAGACCATGCGACTTAACGAAGTACCTATGTTCTTTTATCTCTATATCGGGGTAATCTGGTTGATGACCCTTTCAGGTGGCCACTTATCCGAATGGAAAATCTGTGACCCTTTAGCCAACCTTGATGAATCTCGTTCGGTTCTATTGTTTTCTTGGGGGCTTTTGTGTTACGTACAGTCAGGTTTTGCTACGGGAAGAATTTATAAAAGAGCTGGGATAGGCATAGTAAATAGTACCTTCCTATAACTGAAACTGTATTTAATTATTTTAGTTGTATTGTGTAAAAAAACTAGTGGATACAGGTTCAAAACTAAAAAATAGTGGAATTAAGTATTTAAACTACATAGCTAACCAACAGAACCTTTTCCTACGAATTGTTAGAGAAATGATACTAAAAACTAGGTACTCAAGGTATTGAACGTAAAAAAGATTTGCGAAGAGAACTTCGACAAATAGGTAAATCTTTCAAGAAAAGTTGCACCAATCATGTTTTTGAACTGTCATATCAAGCTAGATTAAATACATATTTATCACCAGTAAAATGTCTACATAATATGTTGTGTGCCTTATTCTCTAACATCAAGAAAACGCTGTACGATTCTATATTGTAATTACATAAGTTTCAAAACTGCCTCATAGTTCAAGCTAGAACAAGATCAAAGTTTCCACACGATATGTACCTATGACGTATGCACTTACACAGCATGTCAGCTCAACACTTCAGCACAGCTTTAGCAAAGTTCGAGAACTCAAGGTAGGGCTTAGTTAAACGGGCTCCTTGACTTTCCATAGGTATTTGTATCGGAAATGCTCGGTTTTTATTAAAGAAAATTTTCTTCGTACCTAATCATATCAATTGCGGCAGTAAATGACAGACAGTAATTAGGTTCCATCTATAAATAACATGCCAAAAATTTATTTTTAATGATAATATCAAACGAGACATCCAAAGGCCACTGAAACTCTGAGCAGATTAAATTTCAAAAACGTGGGATAAACACATCGCTGTTGAAAGCACAAAACAGGCAGGGGCCTTATTCTGTATCAAATATAATAATCCTTGCCTAAACCGTGTGACGTCACAACGTGTTCTAAACGCAAGCGATTCCTAAACGTGCCTGGGTGTCGAGAAAATTCTTTAAGCTTAGTGTATTATGTATTGATTATTTGACAGTTCCAGTCGTGGCCAAATCGCACCGTGTCGCGGTTCGGAATGACAAATATGGCATTAGGGAATACGGTTTTGTCCGATCCCGCGATACTGAATAAGGGCCCAGAACTGGAAAAACTTGGAGGAGGCTTTACTAAGGGGCCTAACTTATTAGTGTTTAAGTCACGAGTTAAGTTACAGAAATAACAGGCTTTATTATTATTATTTTTAAAACAGGCAACTACAAATGACTGTGATATATTAGGTGTATATCACAGTCATTTGTAGTTGCCAGGTACATGTTGAAAAGTCCTACACACTACTACTAAAATAAAATAAATACCAAAAGCAATCTATCACAAATCAGCCCATAGATTAAAGAAGATACATCAATACATGACACAATATTTTTATTATCAGATGTAAAAATCAGATCAGACGTTTGGTTATTTATAACGAAGCAATCACGGTCTTGTAGATTTTTAGTAAGTACTAAAGATACGTTTCGTTTAGCCGTCTAAACTTCTAAGCAGAGCTATAAAACCCGAGTATCCGGCCTACTTCGCGGCTTTTGTTACATTCGAGTGGCTTTTACCTGCAGAGCGTGGATTCATCCACCAGACGCTATTTGGCACACACTTTCAACAGATTTTATGGAGATAGAAACAAAAAGTTTAGCGAGGTGGTTTTTGCTGTTCCGTACATTCAGGTAAGCTGCTAAAACCAACAACAGAATTGAACATAGAGATAAGATCATTTGTAATTTTTCTACCTATTTTACGAGGCAACTTCTTTAACGCTTTAGCCGCCCGTCAATCTTTGAAAGGTCTGATGCGGGCGCCTCACATGGGCTTATGACTTGGTTCCAACGCTGGCTACGATTAGAATGGCCAATAATTGCAACCAATATTGCGGCCTCATATGGGCTCCAATATAATTGGGCAAACACTCATGCCAAGAGCATTGGAAGGCTGGACGTTCGAGCAGGTATCATTTATTCATCAAATTTATTGCTAGCAAGTCATGTCGGACGGGACACTTTTCGCTCTGGCTACTTACGCCCACGCATTGGGCACATATTATTATTATTTAATTAGTCAAAGGAAAAAGAAGCCAAGGAAAAGGCGATTCTGGATGATAAAAATGCGCGTACTGATGCAACCAATGTGTGGATGGAGAAGTGACGTTGGACCCAAGTTGCCCCCCCGCCTACACACTTCACTCCCCTCGCCTTTGAACTTGTACAAAAAACCGACACAAGTCGGGTTGACATTGGCTATTGGACGCAATGTTCCGTTTTTATCCAATAATGTTCCAAGATCGATCCTCACATTGGTGTGTTGGATCCAACAGTATAACTTGGAGCCAACATAGCCCATGTGAGGCGCCGGCATCATATCCACCCTCGGGCAAAAGATTTTAACAGGATCGAGCTCTAACAAAAAGGGCTCTGATAATAAATAAATTGACTTCCTTAGTGTTGTAATGCTATAGAGAAACAACAGTTCACTTTTATACCTACTTACGATCCGCCCTCCCATTATGTCGCGGACCTATATTTTTTAATATCCGTATAAAGTATCTACTCAATTACAGTGGTCATGGAAACATGTCAATAACGAGCACCTGGAGTAGGCACCTGAACTGTAGCTTAGCCTACAGCTAAGTATATCCACAAAAATAGCTAATCAGAAAAAGCTGGGCCAACCTACTAAAACTTCATCTTTCCTTCTGTCTAGAGACTTGTTCATAGAGATTATTATTATTCATTTATTTCAGATTATCAAAATCCATATAGAAACTATTACATAACTATTACACTATTATACTATTTATAAATTTCTTTCTAGGACGTTAGTGGATGAGACAGAGTAGTCAAACGTCTCATCATTTGACTTATAATTTCGGAACTCTTAATTTTGCCTATGATCTATAAATATTAGGTCCTTACATATGAAATTGGCGTTTTGTATGGGAGGAACAAAAAGTCGAATATTTTTTAATATAATATATTTAATTAATCAAAGTATGAACCATTATTTTCTATGCACTTTTGCCATCTTATAGGTAGTTCATTGATCCCTTTACTAAAAAAACCAGTCGGACGGGAATCAATAAAATCTTTGAAGGCGATTTGGACTGCCCCATCGGAGTTGAATTTTTTCCCTTGCAAGAAGTTATCCAAATTTCGAAAAAAATGGTAATCTGTTGGAGCAAGGTCCGGGGAGTACGGAGGATGTCTTAGACTTTCCAATTGAAGCTCTTCTAATTTAGTAGCCGTCTGTTGCGCAGTGTGTGGTCTAGCGTTGTCGTGAAGCAGCAGTGGCGTGGAGCGATTGACCAGCCTAGGTTGTTTAGCCGCTAGCTTTTCCATCATGGTTTGCAATTGCTGACAATAGACATCAGCCGTAATAGTCTGGCCAGATTTGAGAAAACTGTAATGAACAATACCGGCACTAGTCCACCAAACGCTTACAAGTAACTTTTTTGGGGTTAATTTTCGCTTGGGGCAGGATTTGGCTGGCTGGCCAGGATCCAACCATTGCGCTGAGCGCTTCCGATTATCGTAAAGAACCCATTTTTCATCACAGGTAATGATTCGGTTTAAAATACCTTCATTATTGTGCCGGTTTAGTAATGTAACGCAGCAGTCGACGCGCGTTTGCCGGTTTGCTTCAGTCAATTCGTGAGGTACCCACCTTTCAAGCTTTTTAATCTTCCCAATTTGCTTCAAGTGAATTAAAACAGTTTTATCACTAACACCGCAGCCTGCAGCTAACTCGGACGTGGTTTGCGATGGATCCGCTTCCAAAGAGGAGAAATTTGTGATTTGAAACAAGTTTTCATAGAGATCCCCAATTTTTTGAAAATATTCTATGACTTGTATTCAAAAGAGATACTGTAGGATTTTATGGAAAGATATTTTCAATCCAGTACTTTCATAGCCTATTCAATAACACAAACAATCGAATCTTTCCTTTTTATAATATAGAAAGTATAATATATATAGAAAAGAACTTAATCTGTTTCAAATATACTGAAAGAGGGATGCAGAAGAGTAGCCCAGCTGTCCTCTCCCGTCTACATACACGGGGCCTTCAGCGGCACCAGCGGGCTGGAAGTAATGGCGCGCCCACGTGCTTAATCCGAGAGATAGATTCCATGCAGCGTGGACCCGGCTTTATTTTATCACATCCTTCATCGGACTCATTCAGGAGTAATACCCTGATACGTACACTGTAGTAAAGAATACAAAACTTGCACAGGGCTATTCGGACTTTTCGTTAACAGTAAATATATTTTGAGAGCATAGTTTGTAGTCCATATAGCCGTTTATTTTAAAATTTGACCTCTCTGAGTGCTTATTTTGTAAGACTAAAGAAAAACGTGTAGGTATAGAAATCTAAAACCTGTCCTAGTAAAAATACCCGCATAACGTCACAAATAACTAAAAAGAAGAATATGTAATTTATAATTAACACTTTATAAAACTGTACAAATGCTGCGAAGTGCAAACCTATTCATTTACCAGACCCTTATAAATACGGTTCTTACAATGTTCGCCTACAATAAATACCTACACAAAGATATGTACGAGTATATAATAACAGTTATGTAAATTGTATCTGGTACCTAGGCTAAGTAACAGGTCATCCAGATATGTTACATTAGAGGGCTTACCGTACTGCATACGAATGGCCCGAGATGCGGGTAGCGAGACTTGTAACTGTGATTTGTAACTGTAATTTATAACAGGTCTTGTGATGCGTTGTATCTATTTCGAACAGGTATTCTCTGAAATTGTGTCAAGGTGACTAGGGAAGATGATGCTCCTGTAGCAAATAATGTAGCAAAAAAGGTCATATGTCATCATCATAATCATCTGCTTTAATAGTCCACTGCTGGACATAGGCTTCCCCTAATGAGCGCCATAGATGGCATTATTTATCATTTGGGGGTTATTGCCCATAATCCCCGCGCTGGGCATGCATTATGTACCAGCAAGTTATGTAACTATATTATCTATTCTGGAATTCTATAAGCTTGGGGGATTATGAAAAATTTGATCTTGCGTTTCACGATTTGATCTTGCGTTTCACGGGTTGAAATAGATTAGACCATTCAACTAAAAAAGCTTAAAAAGCAATGACTGTGACTCACAAATAACACAAATACCTAGTTCCGAATTTATCGTGAAACAACGGGCTTAACGAGAATTTAACAGTTCTCGAAACTGAGTGGATAGCAGGGTCATCACCGGGTCAGTTTACTCGGAATGAGTAGATAATAATGATGCCATCTATGGCGCTCATTAGGGGAGGCCTATGTCCAGCAGTGGACTATTATAGACTGGTTATGATGATGATGATGATGAGTAGATAAAGTTTAGCAAACGTTCAAGATACGTTAAGAGAAATTTGCTTTATTTTTAAATTTGAATACGAGTCTTCAAATGACGACATGAATTTAATGTACAAAACAAATTGTCGTCTATTTTGTTTTCTGGTGATCTTATTTTACCATTTACGAGTCCGAAATTGGAGAACACGTTAAAATGTAGAATTTGTTGTATAAAAAACTGGACTAAGTGCTTTTTTCAGTATCAACAAATGTCTATACAATGGTGTCCATAAAAATATTACCATTTCTATATTGAACTAAATTTAAGGACTATAAATTATCCTTTTTATTTAAATCGTTGTGAAAGGGAAGACAATATTCGAAGTAATGGAAAATTAGTTTATTTTAGTAGATACGTGGGGACTGGATTGCCACCATACATATCTAGTTTATTGTTTAATAAAAATCTAAGTGCTCTATTCTAAGAAAATGTAAGAAACGAAGGTTATTAACGAAAATATCCGTCATTCCATCATCTCAGCCCATACTCGCCGACCCACTTTATCAAATATTCTTTACTAAATCAATATTTCTGGTAATTCGTGTTATGTCCATTGAAGGATAACGCATAATAAAACATAAAAGCTCATACAGTCATGTTCTTATATATGGCTTAGACTTTAGTCTAAAGCTAAAACCGTTTCACTTTACAACAATTTTTAAGTGTAAAAAATTAAAATAATGTTACCGTATATTTCATGTACCCTAAACTTAACCATACACCGTTTAGGAAAGCAAAATAAAGATTTTTGTAGGAAAATGGTCAGTGGCCTTTCACGAAATCAAAGGATTTCATAAAATATTTTCAGTAATAAATAACGTACAACGTTTTACATTAAAGTAAAAATAAGCTCGGATTACAACGAGTGGTATAAAATTCAACTTGGTATTTCAAAGCTTTCAACGCTCTGATATTTTTCTTTTGACTCTGTCCGCGAAAAAAAACAGCTCGGGTAAATTATACCTATATACATATACATAACAACTTTAATTTTATAGCGCACTAGCTGTACCCGCGACTTCGTTCGGGATTGCTATGCATTTCTCTACAATTTCTCTCCTATTAAATAACGCTGCGCAAATAAACTTCAAAGTGCAGTATTTGACCTGTTACATTTTTAATATAAAATGAAATTATGTATTAATCCTACAGATAAAGAATGAGATTCAAAATCTTCAATTTCAGTGCCTATCAGCAGGTAAGTATGTAGTTCGCAAAGAGTGTAAAGTTTAAACCGTACCTAGTTAAACAGTAAAGTAACAGGAAAGAAGTGTAGTTACGATAAGCGAGTAGTGTAAGCAAAATCAAGGAACTTTAGGTACATCTGTGCTGTTCTTGTGTAGCTGAATAAATGAATCTTTACATGGTACATCCTAAGCGATTTGAAACATTCCAAATGCTAAAATAATATTACGAAGCGGCTTCCCTATCATAACGTAATAAGAGGGATATTTTAATCCGTCCTTCACGTACTTTATGGTTATGTTTATTTCAGTTAGACATGGACAATCATTTATCACTCATCATTTACCAATCATTTATCAATAATTTATCGCTTTAGACTCAAAGTATAAAACCAAATTAAAAACACTATTTGTGAAAAAACTAATAATTAGGTACATAACAAATATCATATCGAGTATTTATTAATAAGAAAAATTCTTACTTATCAAGGACATACATACATTATAAGTATAAGCTAGACAAATTTATTTATTTATTTAGGTACACGAAAATAATTAGTTGCAGTAGGTAGAGTAGGTAAGTTAAGTAGATGAATAGATGGGGTCGTGTGCCAGCGTGTGGAACGGTGGGCTTGCCGGCCATGAATATGTGAGGAAGAGGGGACACCAGTCGGCCCGCGGAAGGTTTATTATGTTCCCGTGGTTCGGCCAAAAATGGCGAGAGAGGGTCACCGGAGAGGTTTTAGTGGGTATTACGTCCTTCTTAGGACGTCGAGTCCCACATAATTCTGGTCCCCCCCAAACCAGTTTATTCGTAAAGGAATTTCCTCGCCGTAAAAGAAAAAAAAAGGTAAGTTAAGTACCGTAAAAACTTCGGTTACAGGCAGGTTATGCATTATGTGTACTTACATAGTTCTAGTACCTACCTAATACATATTAAGTACCTTAATACCTGGTAGGTAAAGAGTTCTAAAAACACGGTATTTTACGTAAACTGTACGGGTTAAGAATTTTGCGAGAATAAATTTGCTTATTTATCGCAGAGCTTATTTGTCCGTTGCTTGTTTTAAGAAAATGGCGGTTCTTTCAGGAAGTTTTGCAACGTGCTTGTCGAAACCGCTGAAAGTTTTATGAAAAACAGAACTTTTAACGCTATCGATTCGTAAATTTGTTTTCTTGGAAGATGCTTCGGTAAAATGAATAAACGATGAACATACAAATAAGTTAGGTTCAAACAACAACAAGAATACAACAATATACAACTTTGGTAATATATAACTTGTTATATCAAAGATTGGCTGATTCTTTTAGTAGGTACGTACCCGCGTTTAGTAATTCTGAACAGAAGTAGGTTTAAGTCAGTTTAACATGTTTACTGTCAAGAATTTCCAGAGATTTCGAATTAAAAAACTAGATAACTTTATCTAGAAGTCGAACATCCTCGCAATTTAGGTTAGAATGGTTAGAAGCTTTCGTAATTTTCTGTCACTTTACGAAAAGCCAGTAATCGCGACAGCAATCCATCGTGAATCAACCCACCAGATTCTCCCGGGATTGCAGCCGAATTGTTTCCGCGGCATACCAGAATCTATAACCGGTACCCGGTTATAGATTCTGGTATGCCAACGACAACTTTCAACTGGGCATCTACTAGGAATCTATGGATCGGTTGCCAACGCCATATAACGAATAATTCTAGCTACCAGTAGATTTTTTGGTGAAGTCTAAAGCTCATTGTTTCAATTTTAAATACCTACACGTTTTTCAATTCGTGCATCCCCAAACAAAAGATTTTGCCCTAATTACCACGCTTGGCGGATTGGACATCTTAACAGGAAATCGCGCTCTGATATACTATAAACATGTGTCGATTGACACTGGCCTGCAAAACAAGGTTTCAGGTAAAAAAAATTAAAACTCTATTAATTGCAATAGCATTTTCAGAACACGAGATATAATATAAATAAAAATAAAAAGGATCAACCCAATTGAGCACGCCTAAGATCGTAGATATAGAGCGTCTGCATTCTTACTTTCCTGTTCCTACTGACTTATATTAGGTCCTTACATATGAAATTGACGTTTTTCGTACTGGCCACTTTAATCACAAATTTCTCCTCTTTGGAAGCGGATCCATCGCAAACCACGTCCGAGTTAGCTGCAGGCTGCGGTGTTAGTGATAAAACTGTTTTAATTCACTTGAAGCAAATTGGGAAGATTAAAAAGCTTGAAAGGTGGGTACCTCACGAATTGACTGAAGCAAACCGGCAAACGCGCGTCGACTGCTGCGTTACATTACTAATCCGGCACAATAATGAAGGTATTTTAAACCGAATCATTACCTGTGATGAAAAATGGGTTCTTTACGATAATCGGAAGCGCTCAGCGCAATGGTTGGATCCTGGCCAGCCAGCCAAATCCTGCCTCAAGCGAAAATTAACCCCAAAAAAGTTACTTGTAAGCGTTTGGTGGACTAGTGCCGGTATTGTTCATTACAGTTTTCTCAAATCTGGCCAGACTATTACGGCTGATGTCTATTGTCAGCAATTGCAAACCATGATGGAAAAGCTAGCGGCTAAACAACCTAGGCTGGTCAATCGCTCCACGCCACTGCTGCTTCACGACAACGCTAGACCACACACTGCGCAACAGACGGCTACTAAATTAGAAGAGCTTCAATTGGAAAGTCTAAGACATCCTCCGTACTCCCCGGACCTTGCTCCAACAGATTACCATTTTTTTCGAAATTTGGATAACTTCTTGCAAGGGAAAAAATTCAACTCCGATGGGGCAGTCCAAATCGCCTTCAAAGATTTTATTGATTCCCGTCCGACTGGTTTTTTTAGTAAAGGGATCAATGAACTACCTATAAGATGGCAAAAGTGCATAGAAAATAATGGTTCATACTTTGATTAATTAAATATATTATATTAAAAAATATTCGACTTTTTGTTCCTCCCATACAAAACGCCAATTTCATATGTAAGGACCTAATAAATGCACGTAATGGTAAAACTAAGTTACTAAATAGGTGAACTTGTGTTATAAACTAAGTACCTCCTCTACTTAGCTTGTTGGATTAGCCAGCACGAGCTGATTGTGTGCAGAGCAATATTGTCAAGTGGCGCTACTTTTTTAATTATTTTATGATGGTAAACAACTCTGCTTGCACTGAAGTGTAATTATGTAAATTAGTTTTTTACTCTCGTGAAAAATATGATATTTTTACTAACAAAGTACCAACTACAGTTCCTTTTCTATCCAGGCCATAAGGTTGTGGAATGCACTACCAGAATTCATCAGAAAATCAGTTTCCTTACCAGTTTTTAAAGCTCGTGTCAAGGACCTTTTCCTGTCTGAAAATTGAATATACTTACTATAGTTATGTGTAATACTATATTTATGTTTTCTGTAATGTCTTTTGTTATGTTATTTTTCTGGTGTACAATAAAGCATTTTTGTATTGTATTGTATATTTATTCTGTGTACATTGCAGCTGAGTGCAATTTAACTTATATTGGTTGAAGTGAGTGTAGTGTATATTGAATTGATCACTTTTGATGGTCGGAAACCGCCAATTTGTCAAATAGTTTGCTAATAGTTCAATGAAAGGACAAAGGGGTCTGACCTAGCAATTTTGTCACTAAACAAGGTACCTTGTAACAAACAGCATGACGTATTCTTCTATAACTACTTGAAGCATGTAAGCAAAAAATAATTCAAACTTATATTTTTAGCCGACTTGAAAAAGGAGAATGTTCTTTGATAGGCTGCATAGCAACACGGGCCTCCGGGGGACTTCGGCTGTTATTCTTTACATTGGTTTAGGGTAGGTACCTACCTATTTGGTAACAGATAACTCTTTTTGAACTCTCCGCTAAATAAAGACCCGATTCTTATGATTTATTTTTATAAAGAATCGTTAATTAAAAAATAAAAATTCTAAATATTAAACTGGATGAACCCGAGATGGTCCCGTAAAGTTTTATCACCATTGTATTAGCATTTGTCCAGCTAATATTCAAAATGAGTTTAAAAATAGGTACAAGAAGTTTTCAAATCAATCAATCAATATTTTTTACAAATGGTGGCAATATCGTTTTCGGGAATAGATCATTCACAGACCTATTTCTCTACAATTATCAAAACCATAAAACAATAACGTTGGCTTACATGATGCCTAAGGTTGCCTTATGTTAGCTAAAATCAGGATACAACCTACGTCAAACTTGACAATGCGGGTAACCGCTCACAACCGTATCAACTTGCCTTTGATTCCGCACTATGTACCTTTCTATGTAAGTTTGGTACCTACTAATCCTTCACATGATTATCTAAAGTCCTTACGCAAAATTAACGTGGTACTTAAAAGGCACTTGACGACCTCTGCGGTGCGGTGGGCGAGGTTCCACCGACGCAGGAGGTTGCGGGCGCGATTCCCGCCTCGGGACCGAAACAAATATGTACATTATATGCAGAGCGTACAACACTTAGATAATAAGATAAGATAAGATAATAATAACCTTATTGCACCTTTTATAACAGTATAACAACAAACATTAACTACTACCTACTAAAACTAATGTGGCACAATCTTACACAAATATATTTTGTGTCGGGCGCTCTGGATGTTTTTCTATAATAAAAGTATTGCTGCTGTTTGGATCTAGCATTATTTACTTATTTATGTAAACATGTGGTATTGTATGAAGTAGGTACCTAAATCAATTATGTAGTAGCAAAGACATTTCTAGTCTAGTACACATATCACAAGCTGTGATTAGCTTGGAACTTAATGCTGTGTGAATTGACCAGCATTATTTATTTATTTATATGTTGGCGAAATTCATGCAGATAAAGTCATGAATAAGAACGTGCAAGCAAAGTACATCATTGCCAATTTTTGGTTCAAATGCTGCCAAATGTATGTGTAGTCTTTTAAACAATATTTTTATCTCATCTCCGTGGATTCTGTGCATTTTTGTGAAACAGGTAGGTAATATTTAAGTTTTTTCTATATAGAACCTTAAATTCGTGGTAACTCTATTACTAAAACACATGGTATCTAAGGCTTTGATACTTTGATATTTGATAGATATATAGATAGATTATTAATTTACCTATACATTTTCTAAAAATACATTTTGTTAGCAGTGCCTTAACCTAAAATAGGCTATGTTTGGTTAAACTTACATAAAATTCATATAGGTGTACCCTCATAATAAATTGACGAATGGTATTCGCTGTATAACATGCAATAATGTGATAAATGGTAGTTAATGGCCATGAGAATAATTGATAATGTGACATTATCAGCATTACTCCTACTCGTAGACCGAGATCTATGCTTACTCTCTAAATAAAAAACTTACTTATCATAAGACTGACATCAAAAGCGTTCATTTCATTCTGGATTTATTTGAGTGATCTAGCAGCGTCATACAAAACAAGCCAGTCTACAGGATCGATAGTGAAACCTCCACGATCCAACTCAAATATTCCTAGCAACAAACTATACGACAATACTCACTACAAACTACGGTATAGGTACATATAAATTATAGTTTACATTAAACCTTACTATGTAGTCTAGGAGTATTTTGTCTATGGTTTGATTTGATGTTGCAGTTGATATATATTTTCTATCTAATTGCAATACTAACCGGATATATAGATGATCCGATTGTCACGCACAATTATGTCCACTAAAAAGTCTACAACACTATGGTATTTTTTTTTATTTCAGTTTAAAGTCACAGGTCACTGGTATAGTCCGGTATGTGGTATTACGTAATGTTGGTGCATGTCACAGTCACGGCGCGCGGCGGGCGACTGCAGATGGAATGGAAATGGCGGCGGGTGCGCGCGCCGCCCGCCCTACGGTTAAGCCGCGGTCATTGCTTTGACGGCAAGGCGGGCGGGAAATGATTTTGTTTTATATGTGGAGACAGGAGCAATGTCTTTAAAATTATTTATAATATATGTATAACAGAGGACTTTTTAAAAAGCTTTAAAATTATTAATAGAGTTTCTTAGCGTACAAATTATCATGAATATGATTATCAGAGTTCGTCACATTGCTGATGTTTTATATATTTAGTCTCTTTGCATATTACGTAGTGATCAGAACTAAAAGTTTGAAAAAACTAAGCCTAGAACATACGAGCGTAGTTGGGTACCTACTTATATATCTATACTATACCTTATATCTATACCTTCTAACACTTCAGAAGTTCAGTGCAGACTCATACACAGCAGGTATATGTTGAATTTAGTAGGTTTTTTTAAGACAAAAGAAGAGATAACCCTTACGGTGACGCCAGAACGAAACTGCTCTCTAATCTAGACAAAAGGCTCACACTTTGTAACGTTCAGCGTTACCTTTCACCAATGGTCCTCGTACACAAAACTATTTTCTTTTGCGCAACCATTGCTGCTTAGATTTGGAATCTTTTACGGTCATCTTAGAAATTGCGCAATGGAAAGCTTGCAAGGTGATTCCAACGCGTAGTATTTCAATTTTTACGTACGAGAAGGCAGCCGGCTAGCGGCTGAAAAAATGTTGATTTCGCGAGTACAATCTCTTGGCAAGGAGTGCAGTAAGATTATTGAACACTGTGTATTCACTACACGATAGCGAACTGTAGTAGTACAGCTGGGGATTTTAGCTACCTATGAAGGAAGGTATAAGGTAGGGACTTAGGTACTTGACTTACGGTTAGGTACTGATCGTGTTGGAATTGTAGGAAGAGAAACTTAAGTATGTTTCTATAGAGACCGGTATATGGGTATTAGAAAAGTAGCAAATAAGAAAAATAAAAAATTAAAGAGGTTTATTATCCAATAAATGGATTATTATTGAAAAGGTTATAAAGTAGGTAGGTACCTACGTAAGATGACCTAATAAGGAAGACCTGCCTAGTAACAGACCGAATAAATACCGCGATATATTTAGCGCTTAGGTTCATAGGTAAATACTTACTAGGTAGGTAACTCTTGGATGTTATATTTCTAACTGTACATAAGTCCACTTGTAAAATATACTAGTTTTCGCAAAAAATAATTTACCTATTATAATTGTTATTTAGCAAAAAATAATCCCTCTTGAAGCCTTTCGATCGTTATGATAAAGCTATAGGGTAATTATTTTTCTCGTGTAGCGGGTTCGGTTCCCGGTTCAGATATGTAACTATTGAAAAATCTATGAATGCAGTTATAAATGTTTTTAAAATTAAAATAATGTCTTCTTTCAGTAAACTATTCAATCTTCAATATCTAAGGTACTTTCCCTTCATGTGGCATAGCGATGGGACGCCCTGTATGTAGGTATGAAGTTAATCTGTAATATACCTAACATGGACCAAGCAACAACGGAACCCTACACTGCGCGTAGCCTGACACGCACTTTGCCTGTTTATTTCTCGTTACCCTAAAAGGCAGTAAACCTTACGAATAATTATATTAAATATAATATTATATTACCTTATATTTTAATTTTAATTAAACCACTGGTTGTCGGTAAGTCATCGTTCGCCATGTTTGAAAACGAAAGTTTTTATCAGTCATGAATGACCTACGGAGCTGAGACGTGGACGTACAATAGGGTTGGTCCACCAGTTCAAAGTCGCTCAGCGAGCTATGGAAAGTGAGTTCTCTGAAGGATAGGATTCGTAACGAATACATCCGACAGAGAACTAAAGTCATCGACATAGCTCAGAGAATTAGCAAACTGAAGTGGCAGTGTGCCGGCCATATTTCGCGAAGAACCGATAACCACTGGGGTAAACGTGTTCTTGAGTGGAGACCACGACTTGGTAAACGTAGTGTAGGACGCCCTCCGGCCAGGTGGGATGACGATCTGCGAAAGACTGCTGGCAGATGCTAGATGCGACAAGCGACAAGCCGAAGACAGGGCGCTATGGCGCTCATTAGGGGAGGCCTATGTCCAGCAGTCCAGTTGCCTATGTTAGTAACATAGGCTGATGATTATGATCGTTCACGTTTTCAGATGCGCCAAAAATGATGATATTAGAGTAAGCAGATGCTGGATGCTGCAAAAACCTATTATACAACATCGTATTTACAGGGCTAGCTCAATTATACCCAGCGTCGGCCTAGCATAGGCTGACGCGTAGGCTTGATCTCCCAAATATAATTTAAGGCTACGGCCCTGACCCACACTCATGTTTCGCGCGCTATTCTGCCAGTGCAGCAGAGCCAACAGTGTCCAGATAGAACAAGTAAATTGAAAATAATTACGTGTAACTAACGTTACTAGAATACAAAATCAAACTTGGAAATTCTGGAAAATATGCGATGGAATTGTTCTTGCCTAATAGATTATTCTTTTATTCATGAGACTTTGATAATGAATGAGGCTATTTTCTTTTTATTTCTGGACTTTGAAAATTTAATAAAAGTCAACGTCAAAAATATTTTACATATATTAAAACCAACTGACTTTTTTTCCTTTCCATGACACTGGCAGTGGCAGCACAAAATCAAATTACCTGAATGTCAAAACTTGAAAAGTAACCTCACTTTTCTCTGGTGTACCTAGTAACTTTCTATTCTAGTTGATAAAATTTAATAAAAGCTAGTAAATGCTATGTATAGAAGTAGATAATGACTTCACATTATAAGAAATTCACCAAACTTATTGCTAAATGGCCTGTGGACACGTCTAAAGGCGACAGGTACGTTTGTGTTATTCTGGTTCTGAAATTCTTAAGTTTGAGGCAGAACTTATTTCTCTTTATACCTTACAGAGATCTTGGCAAATTCATCAGGGATAAAGTGAAGACGTCTTTCGAGTCCTCAAACAAACAAAATCTGGACTCAGAGCTTTGTGCCCGACAGTACAACTCGCTGAACAAGCTCGCTGATAATCATTACAAAAACAAGTACAAACGAACCCTAAACAGCAGTTCTACTGGCCTGAGTGTAGAAGAGTGTAATCTGGTGCTCTCTAACGAAGTCCTTGAATACCTAAAGGAAGAGAACAAAAGTTTCTTCAGTAAAATATTCAAGAAAGAGACAAAATGATCTTGTGGCCATTCAAACGCCTTACACAGGTTTCTCTTAGCCGCAAGCTGTCAACATTGCACAAGTACAAAGACCACACACCTGTTATGTTGGATGAAGTTATAAAACATCTCAATCCTCAAGATAATGAGTTGTTCATTGACATGACTTTTGGAGCTGGTGGTCACTCTCGAAAAATCCTTGAATCAGCTGACTGTAAACTAATCACACTGGATAGAGATCCCACTGCTTTTGAACGGGCACAAAAGTTTTCTGAAGAGTTTCCTAATAGAGTCACACCTTTACTAGGCAGGTTCAGTGAACTTCCTACACTACTCAAAGAAAAAGGTATAATTCAATCATCCATAGATGGCATTCTATTTGACTTTGGCTGCTCGTCAATGCAGTTAGATAACAGAGAAAGAGGATTTTCAATAAGTAAAAATGGTGTCCTAGACATGCGAATGGATGCCGGAAGAGACCCAGATCAAATCACAGCGAGAGAAGTGTTAGCGACAGCCAATGAGAGTGAATTATATAAAATATTCAAGATCTATGGAGAAGAGAAGAAAGCTGCAAAAATAGCTCAAACTATAATACAAGCACGATACATGATCAAAAATATCGACACAACACATGAATTGGTTGATGTAGTGAATTCCTGCTGCCCAGATGAAGTTAGGCTAGATAAGCTGCAACGGCCTCAATCGAATGCCACTAAAGTATTCCAAGCTTTGCGTATCTTTGTCAATAACGAGTTAAATGAGATGAACTATGCAATGTTACTTGCTCGCTACTACCTCAAAATCAGCGGGAAACTTGTCACCATCTGCTTCCACTCTCTAGAAGATACTATTGTAAAGAGACATATTTCTGGGAACACAATCAATGAAGTAGCAAACCCTGTGCCTATGAAATACCTCAATCCTATGTTAGTCCAAGACCAGGATACCATTAACCAGTTCCTATCCACATCATGGCAAGCCATCAATAAGCATGTGGAGATGCCCACTGATGAAGAAGTAGAGAGGAATCCTAGGAGTAGAAGTGCGAGATTACGAGCTGCTGTCAGAATAAAATAGAAAACATTTTTACATAATTTTACTACTGATAGCAGGGTAAGTTTAGTTTAGTATATTAAAAATAAATTATACAAACTATTATTTGTTTTCTGTTATTTTTCCTGATCAATTACCCATTTTACTGCTGCTGGCGATACACGTCCAACCTTTGTCCAATGGTAGGTTGTATTTGGAGGCGTTGTTCCATACATTTGTACAGTTGATTACCCTATCCTCAGACAACCTGATCCGATTTGATTGTACTTGTACATAATGTACCTACTCTTGTGTGTTACTAGTCACACAGAAGTAGGCCTACCAATCATTATATATTGTTCAGCAGGCTGATTTTAAGAAAAGCACACAAGAGCAGGTTGGTTGCCAGTATAACATTAAGATGGTTTGTGAAATAAAACAAAATATTGTTCATTAGACTCTTTTTATTGATTCTCTTAATTGAGTTAAATAATGACTAATTTAAAATAACCATAACAACTCTTCTATCATCTACTCATACTTTCAAACATTTTAAAATAACATCTGATTGATGTATTATTTAAATCTAACATAATTTTAACCACCCAAATAATGTCATGCCTTACTAGGTATACTAGATATATAACATAACTTAGGTGTAGACTAGGTACTAGAATATTAGGTAGGTATTAAGAGACCTAAAATGCAATAGCTCGCGTAGTGTAATGTAGACAAAATTAATAGGATAAAAGTGACGAAAATCTATTACTAGTCAGACTGAAACATCTCTCTTTTAAAAAGAAGAGAGAAGATTCAAAACAGATGCACCAATTTCTATGCTGTGTTTTTTGTAAGAAAGCTGTTTTTATTTAGCTGATAGTTCTTAGCTATATTTGGTGAAATTGGTGTAGCCTTACAGCTCTGTAAACACGTTTCAAAGGAGATACGATAATAGTTAAGTCATCTTGGTAAATAAAATCGCTTTCACGTTGTCTACACTACAGTAGCCGATTTTATTCAGCGTATTGAGTCTTCTAAACCTCTGCTTAACAACTTGGTGTATAATGTAATATGAAAGTGTTGGCAACATTCAGGCGCCATGACGTAATTTCTAGAAGTTGAATAGCAAGGAATACTATAGTCAATATTTAGAACAAGAAATCTTAAAATTTTTAGCTGAATAATAAAAAAATAACATTATATTAAACATTTATCACTCTGATTGTTTCATAGGAAGGTTTTTTTTACTGGCAATTACTGTTAAAAAAATACACGTCTAAGAAACCAGTTGCATAATAGATAGGTAAAACATTCTCATATAACACAATATATAGATTAGTATAGTATAATATAAGCTGGCATATAAATATTTTTAACATACATAACAATATGCTCGAGTCACATTTCACTCCATTATTGAGCATAACCAGAAGTACGCAACATGGTTTTATTTTTATAAGCAACCCAGACACATGGTTGGAATGTGGTTTCAAGGTACATGTAGCTTTGCAAGTATGAATTGACAAGGCAGTGGCAATACAATACAAAACATGCCCCAAAGTATAAATAACAAATAATAATATTAAATATTTACAACTTCACTATGCAATAAATATACTAGGTTTTAGTTATAGCCGTCCTGAACGAAGCCAAATATACCAGTTCAGGGCGTAATGATAGCTTATGGCAGTATAAGCGTTAAAAAGGACTTTTTTGAGAGCCATGGTTAAAAGCAAATATGTCTTAAAATGAGTTGGTAGGTAGTGATCTTTTTAGTCTCATATTAAGGCGTCATAAGTATGATTTTGATGTGTGTGTGTGTGTGTTTGATTTTTTGAATTTTATTAATTTTCGGATTGATGGCTCATATAGGTATGCTTTTGCAATCTGACATCAGAGATTAATTTAATAACAATCACTAAGCGTAATATACATAACTGTAATATATTTCTACAATATGCATTCTTTTAGAAGCTACGTCGAAGATAAAAAAATAAGATTTTTGATATCTCCAAACCTAAACAATATGTTCTACAAAATTACTTGTTAGCCATGAATGTTTTTAAACTTACGCGATCGGAACACATAATGATTAGTAATTAACGGGTATTTATGGTGTTTTTTTTCGATACATAGGTACTGCGATAAATACCCGTTAATTACTAGTTAGCCAGTTTAGTGTTCTCACAAAGATGTTCGAACGACTAAGATACCCTTTGCAGTCTTTAAATCTTTATGATGGTTAAATTCAAAGACATGACGTCGACCATTATTTTTTATTATAGTTTATATACATTTCAGTCGAAGTCTTACGTAAGAAAGCCGTAACTCAAGTCGCTTCTGAATAACTTCGTGTGAGAATGGCCTTAGTGACTTTGTAGTTAGAATTCAATACTCTCTTGATTTTAGCGGCGTTATAGACAATCACACACGGCCATGTAACGTAAAATTTATTATTTGATTTTGCATCTATTACTTTATGCATGGATTTGCGAAAGGCCGCATCTTCGAACATAACGAAAACGTAGCGTTGAGAAGTACCTTTTAACACATTGTATGCCCATGATGCAAATTTAGAAGATGCGCTTTATATATTTAGTCCACTGACGCCATGCAAGTCACGTTGAGGCTGGACATGACAAAAGATTTTGAAGGCTAACAAATAATTGAGAATTGAATAAATCCGACTACGGGAAGAGACCCTCAGATTCTTGGACCATATTAAATTGATTGAAACACAACTAGTTGACAACTTTTACTTATAACCACTCTTGACTTGAAGCAATTGCTGATTTGTTTTATTTTATCTGTGGACGCAGTATGAGAAAAAACAATGCAGTGCTTAGCCATTGTATAAAATCCACAGACTTTTATAAGCAAGGGATTTACATAAATAGAATTTCATAGAGGTTTAAGTTACTATAGCTGATTCGTTGACAACTGATTTCACAACTGCTTGGTAATAAAAATATTTAAGCGAAAGGGAACTCTATTTAGGAGTCGGTTACAAAATACGATAGACATTTAAAAAATAAATAAAATAAGCCTTCAATTCCAGAATCAAATAGTTTGTTAATGAAATTAGACTATTTTGTTATATTTTCCTTTGACATGTGTCTAAAAAAAGAGTAAGTATGATAAATTTTATCTTCATTATAACTACCCCCCACCCTTGTTTGGGCGAGGCATTTTCAACAGTGGGCTTTTGTACGATAATGAGAAAGAACTTGTCAAGGGATTGTATGAAAGCAGAACAATTCGCACAACATTATTGATTATTAGATAATTTTAAAGAGTATTTGCTTTAACCAAGACACCAGCTGTCATAACCTCTCCACTTCCCGTAGTCAGGTGAAAACTAACCTTATAACAATCACAAAGATGTATAATATTTGTGTTTGGAATAGTTCATTCGTCGGGTGTATGTTACGTCCTGTTGACGGAGGAGAGTACATTCCGCTTGGCGCGGTCGGTGGCGGCGGCCGCTTTCTCTCGCATCTCTTTCAGCGTGGACGCCATGGGTGCGCCGCCCCCCGCGTGCCCCGCGTGCCCGCCTGCGCGCGGGAACATCGCCGCTAGCACGTAGTTGAAGCCCGATACCTGAACAAAGCAAATAAATAAATAATGGACAATTCACGGGCAGCAGCGCCCTCTGCAGTACGATCCACCGAACTGCGATCCCCAACCCGCATGTCCAACGGGGGGATAGGATGATAGGGGATCCCAAATGATAAATAACGGCATCAATGGCGCTCATTAGGGGAGGCCTAGGGGTCCAGCAGTGGACTATTATAGGCTGATGATGATGATGATGATGATGATCAATCACACAGCATCACCTAGCCCCAAACTAAGCAGAGCTTGTGTTGGGTACCAGATGACTAATATAGATAATATAATAATATTACATATATATATAATATAATATTATTACATAGATACATATTTTTTATTAGAGTATTAAGTAAAGGTAGTTAACATGGTTGCTAGCACATAGTTCTAACCGGATACCTGACGAAAGTAAACGTAGTCAGATAGACACAAAGGTAGTTTATATTAAGCTGTCTCTCCCACATGCCCACAAGAATATTTGGAATCTAGCTTCTGCTGGCCTTCTCGCTCCGACTCTAGCATCATAGCTAGAGCATGCTAGAGTCAGAGCTCTAGCAGACTCTAGCATAGCTAGCTAGTATAGCTCCATGAGCTAGGCTAACATCATCCTCAGCTAGTTTTTGACCACTACTGGGTATAATAAAAGATGCCTCACCTGTCATCATCATGCCTTGGTAAGAATAGCTCGACCTCAATATGTACCATCTGAGATGTAGCGTGCTTGTTCCCTACATTGAATCCACTTGTTCCCTGCATGGAATCCACTTGTGCCCTGCATGGAATCCACTTGTGCCCTGTATGGAAGCCACTTGTGCCCTGCATCGAATCCACTTGTGCCCTGCTAGGATCACTCGTGCCCTGCATGGAAGCAACTTGTACCCTGCATGGAATCCACTTGTGCCCGCATGGAATCCATTCGTCCCCAGCATTTTTCCACTTGATCCACCACTCCCTAGACTCAGTACCTACGTACCATCTGAGAGGCGTTCTTCTTGAACCGGTCCAGGCCGAAGGCGCGGATGGCGCGCGAGAAGCCGAACACCTGCGAGTCGATCCAGGCGGAGCGCCGCGCCAGCGTGCCGCCCGCGCTGCCCGGCGTGTACTCCACGCGTTCCACCACGCTCTGGACACAACAACAGAAAATACAACTATAGTTATTACGTTAAATATGATCATTCATAACATAAGCCATCAAGAGTTGTAAGACCATAATTGATGGATCAACTGTTGTTTTCATCAATATCTTTTTAAGATATCTGTACTGTTTCTACAATAAAACAAATTTCGTTTCATTTCATCGGCAAAGGGCACTGTTGCCGCCCCGTGGGATATCCCTTAGTCTCCTTTAACAATACCGACCTGGCGCCCGGTGGAGAGACCTTTGAACGTCAACAATTAAAACTGTATTTATCTATTAGTTTTGATCGACTAAATTTCATTTATTTAGATATTATCTAGTAACAATAACACAAGCTATGCTAACTATCGGGCTAGATGTATCTTATACACTATTATAAAAGTCAGGCACCCCATGGAAACCTTACCATGACTTTCGTGTATCCAAGATTCCTTGTGTATGTGATAAGACTCTTCTTCTTGGGATCCAGTACGCTCTCCTCGATAATCTTCACGGACTTAGCATTGAAAAACCTGGAAAGCAAAACATTCGACTGTTAATTACAGGTTCCTCTATACTCATTAACAGTTAAATTTTGCTTGTACCAGCTTTTCCCCGCGACTTCTCAACTTTAATACATATTTATAGCAATCAGGAATTTATATATTTATTTGTAAACATGCACTTCTATCATTATGGGCACACCCAATGCAATAGAGTACCTTAAATTCTAATCTTATATTATAGCTAGGCATGTATCTAGCTGCCGATTACAGATAGAGTTTGTAGAGTCAGGCTTTACTTTCAGCATCATCATATCAATCTACAATGTCCTTTGCTAGACCGGTGCATACGTCTCCACAGATAGCTGATCGACCCCTGGATAGTCACCTTAATAAATAAATAATGGTGGACAATCCACACAGCATACCCTAGCCCCAAGCTAAGCAAAGCTTGTGTTATAGGTACTAGATGACTGATATACAAAATACAATATAGGTACATACAGTTAGGATGTTTTTTATTATATACAAGAAATATCTGCAGATCGTACAAACATGTGTCTTGAGGAGGGAATCGAACAACGGGTGTTGGCTCAACATATTTTAAAACATATCAGTAAATGTTTGTGTATCAGTTAGTATCTTTATGAAAAACAAGTTGCTGATAAAGTTGATAGCAGGTTCGTCATAATGGATTAACGTGATAGATCAGGTGCTTCACGTAACCAAAAACTGAATGTTTATGGTAATCATTCCATTCCACACAATCATAATATCCTTAGCACTTTGGATGCCTACGACCCACATGCAAAACTACCACTGACTGGCAGCAAGCGCTGGGCAGTGATATGTTTAAGAAGAAAAAGATAAATCTAATAGTGTAGTGTTCTAATACTTGTACCATCATCACCAATCCTCATTTAGTTAGCGCATAATGCAAAAATAGAGAGCACACTAAAATTAAGTTAACATTATGTATTGCATATCCACCCTTGTACTAATTGATATATCTTTCTTACATAAGATCAGAAGAATGCACCAAGAAATTTGAACCTTCTCATCATAGATATAGGTTCAGATTCATGTAACAAGCTCTGTTCAAGAACTGCCTTTATTGATCAATAAATTGTTCAATTGAGGCAACTATGATCTACTGAGAAGAGCTATTTTGGATAGTATCTACTTTTTGTATGCACTGTGAGCCTACCTAAATCTATATTTTTATCTATGTTATGTATTGTATTAAGTATGAGTCATCTATTTTACTATAAAAACTATAGTAGTTTGACAAATTCATTATGAATATTAGCGGGTTAACTACAAACCCATTTTGTTTTGGAAGAACACCGATGTTTTATCCATTAACCAGGAACTTCATCAGTGTGAGTATGGCTTACCTACTTATTTAGTAAAACTTTTTAAACTTTCACCATTTGTTGACATCCAGTCGCCCCGTGACCACGATCGCTGCAACGCGATGGAAACGTAGGGGAAAATAAAAACAAAAGGTACGCGATAAATACCCGATAAATATTCTTTAATACTTATTTAGTGTTCTTCCAATACAAAATAGGTTCGTAGTTAACCCGCTACTATTTATAATTCATCTAGTACAGATAACACAAGCTTGGCTTATCCTGTGGCTAAATAATGCTGTGTGGAGAGTCCAACACTATACAATCCAACACTAACTATTTGTTATTTATTTATTCTTATTAACCTTATGATTATGATGTGACAAGTAAAATAATTATATGATTTATCATGGCTGCTATTCACCTAGTGGAGATAATCCCAATGTCAAACCAATTTCAGAAGTTTAGCTTGACCTTGATGATAGAAACTATCAATGAGTAATGTTTACTAATTAGTTTGACTGAGCCATGCCAGTCTTGGATACTCAGATTTGTTTTGTTTACACTGCCTTTAAAGAGTTTTATTTTAATGTGTTCACAACCTAATATATTACACAATGGGTGCTTTGTCACAACTATTCAATTTGTATAATAAAGATGAAACGGTAACAGTATTTTCATCTCTAAACACATTATTATGAATATTCACAGGTATTTATCGGGTTACTATTTACCCAACATTTCAACTGATTTAAACTCTGTCGTGGTCACGAACTTATGACTTTATGACTTAGGATTGACCTCGAATTGCTTCATACAACAATAAAAATACTTATAGAATACAATGAATGCCCATACTCTGTCGCGTAGTTTAGTGGCAGGTTTTGCAAAGCAGTGAAAGCATGCAGCAGCCTATTTACAGCACCATTGCTGTTTGGCAGTGAATGCATTAAGGTACTTCTAATACCCATACCAAAAAATCTAAATTAATACATCTGTGTAATTCCCATCTGAGATCCTATGCCCAGGAGGGTATGCCTGAGCTTGGGGAATGCGGCCCTGTCACTGCCGCACCCACAGCAGATTGATTCATCTACATGATGCTACCATAAAGAACGATTGTAAATTTTCTTCATTTAACCTTAAATATTATTGGCAATAACCTCCTTGATAAATATACCATCTATGGTGCTCATTAGGGGTGGCCTAGATGTTCAGGAATGGACTATTATAGGCTGATGATAAACCCTAAATAATTTTAAAATAGAGTCTTTAAAAGACTCTATTCAAATTAATAAGGGTACTTATATAAACACACTCAAATACTCTGATTTTAATAAGTATTCATACCTTTCCCCCCATTTAGGCACTCTATTAGTCTTGGTGAGGATCCGCTTTGTGTACAGACAGCCGTCTTTCCCCACTCTCCTACTCCATGTGTCTTCTGATAGGACATGGTTACTGAAAATATATACAATGACATAATTTTTTATTATATTGAACAAAATATTTGTTGTACCATAATATTTTCTTTTTTATAAATGGTTTCAACCTAAATCTAGAGTATTCATATATCTCTACTATACAATATATTATTACAAAACCATTTATAACAAAATAAAATATTTTGGTTATAAGTACAACTAGTCTACAGAAATAAGAAGCATCTAAATAACATGAACAAAGCAATAACAGTTCTGGCCATCTAAGAAAAAATGATTGCCCTTGATAAAGTTTTTCAGGTTCAGAGACATAGAAATATCAATACAATCAAAACAATCTAAATTACAAGGTGACAAGTAAAATCTATAAATCTATGTACTGGAATTGATTAAACTTTGCTAGAGTTTATTATAATTTAATTCTAAGTCAAATTTATAACTTGACCTGGTGAACTTGACCTCGTGAACTTTATTGACTATGTTGCTACCAACATGGATGGAGGCTCACAGGTGGATGTGATATATACAGATTTTGAGAAGGCTTTCGACCGTGTAGATCATATAATACTATTACGTAAATTATTTGAGTTGGGTATTCGGGGTAATTTATTAAGATGGGTAGAGTCTTATTTATTTAATAGGTCACAGGCAGTTGTCGTAGGTGGCTCTTGTTCTGACTATATTCCTATAACATCTGGTGTTCCACAGGGGTCTATTCTGGGCCCGCTTTTATATGCTTGTTACCTATATGATGTCGGTAAATGCTTCCACTACTCTAAATTTCTTATGTATGCTGATGACACAAAAATTTTTGTGAAAATCAATGATATCACCGAATGTAACAAACTTCAAGCCGACCTTGATCGACTTGGAGAGTATTATAAATCTAATCGTATAGACGTTAACATAAGCAAATGTAACACTTTATCGTTTACACGAAAAAGACAACCTATAAAGTTTCAGTACAAATTGTGTGACATAAACATTGATAAAGTAGAGCTCATACGCGATCTAGGAATCTTACTTGATGTCAAGCTGTCATTTTCACAACATATCGAAACCATTATAAATAAATCTTTTAAAAGTCTTGGTTTCATTAGACGCGTTACCAAACCTTTTTCTGATACTAAGTGTATTAAACAACTCTATTTTTCCTATGTGAGAAGTATTGTGGAATATAGTAGTACCATTTGGAACCCTAACTATATAATGTACATTAATAATTTAGAGAAAATACAACATAAAATCAAATATATTAATTTTAAAAATCATCTTTACTCTAAAAACTATACTGAATCTTGTATCTGTCATAATCTAATGAGCCTCCAAAAGCGACGATCCCTGTTGGATATGACATTTCCGCTCCGTAGCAATTGGACAGATTCGCAACTGGACGGTTTCTCAGCTGGACGGATTCTCAGCTGGACAGATTAGCAACTGGACAGAGTACAGTCGTCAATATGTTTAAAAAACTTTAAACTAGGTACTGACGTTTTTATTTAATCACTAGTTCTGTTTCTAAAGAATCTGAAAATAATGGAATCAATGTAAAATTATCACTATTTCCACATCATTATGGGCACTTGTGAATGTTTTTGGTTCTTTAGAGGTTTCGCACCACAGAGCTGAAGTGCATAGGAAAAAACTGAAATCGATTTATCGTCAAAATGACAATTACTGTCACATGTGACAGAAACTCACAAATCAAAGATAAAAACCTCAGAAAAACGATTGTCTATGATCGTTTTTCTGAGATAAAAACAGACACTTTTGGTCAAAATTAGAAAAGACGGTAGATGTCAATATCTAATAAATAAAAAAAAAGTTATATCTCGGAAACTTCTCGTACTAGAAGTTTCAGTTCCTTTCCTGGCTCAAATGAAAGGCGAGAACAGGATGTCCATTTTTGATGACAACTGTCAAGCTGACACTAGAAACACTCTGTTCAATATCAAAACGGCAATAATTTCGAATCAACTCGAGCTAGACTAATCCGACTCAGACCGGAACAGTCTGTTTCCCATGATTCTGTCATCTTTGACAGTTTCTCAAAGTATCAATTTATCAGATGACATCGCAAATATAAACACAGAGAAGTCACGACATAAAAAAATTATGTCACGGACTGTACACGTTCTGTCTAGTCGCTAATCTGTCCAGCTGAGAATCCGTCCAGTTGAGAATCCGTCCAGCTGCGAATTTGTCCAGTTGCTACGGAGCGGACATTTCTCCATGGTCTGTGCAAGGGGTATATAGATTGTCCTGAACTTACTAGTAGAGTTTTAAGTTTTTCTACTCCAAAATATCGAACTAGGCATACTCATGCTAAATTATTTGCTGTGTCACAATCTTCTACAAATTATGCACGATATTCCGTAGTCAATAGGTTACAGAGAAATTACAACAAAGAGTTCAATAAAACTGATATCTTTCACAGTATGTAATAAAATTAATTTCAGAAACGACATTGTTAAAATAATGGAGGAGGAGGATGCTAATGCCTCATTTAACTAAGTGATTACTGTTAAAAAATATTAAATTACTTTCTTTTTTTAAATTTAAGCTCTTAATTTTTATTTTTGTAATAAGCGTTTAAAGCTAGGTATTTGTGTTAAAATTATTGTTGTAGAGTGTTCATTTTGTTTTTATTTATAGTGGTATCATTCGACTGTCTGTTTAGAAATCATAGTTTATATAATGTAAATCCTTTTTTTTGGCTGTAAGTTTTGTTCTTAACATTAGTATAAGTAGTATCTAAGGGCTGTGGATTTTGTATTACCAATAAAATAAAATAAAATAAAAAAAAAAAAACTTGAACTAAAGGACATGTTCAAGGTAGTTTTTTTAACATAAACCTTACCTCTGAGGGTTTGGGTATCTTTTCCAGTATCCACAAGCAACTTGCTCCCAGCTGTAGTTGAAAGTTGATGTTGTTTCAAAGTACCTTGCCATTTTTAATTATTCTATTTTTTTATTCTTTCTCCCAACTGGAATTGGTTGTGTACAATGAACGAACAGTCAGACCTTCATTATTCTAGAAAAAATGCAAAAGGTTTAGCTTGTAATAAACGCTAACAAAGAGGTAGGTACATAGGTACATTTTAAAGATAAGAGTAGGTGTCAGATTACATAAACACTGCTTTAAGTAGGTCAGTTTTCTTTAGGAATTAGATATTTTATAATAAGCATTTTTTGACAAACACTAAACACATTTAAAGCGGCACACAGCTTCTGTGATTGTCGTCACGTAGCTCACGAGGCGCGGAGGTAAACAATCGGTCAAAGCATTCACTACAACTAACACTCTCAGGTTCTTTATAAGAGGACAAATTCCAGTCACATGTAGGAGTAAGTAGCGTTATTTGACTAGCCTCCGTTAAAATATGCGACAACATGTGAGAGTAAGTCCACTTTAACTTACAAAACACGCTTTACGGAACTCCCAGATTCAGAATCATTGAAAAAATTGTGACCTTACCACTTTGCCGATATTACTGGAAAGTTTTACAAACTCTGAATGTGCTTGAAATCTTGTTGCGTACTGATCCACGGGTATTGTAACTTTATTATTTAAATTTACAGACGCACTGAACAGCCATTAGTCTCATGTTACTATTCATATTTTCTGGAGATTTTATTTTTGCAAATTTTGATAAACATTGACACTCTGAGTGAATTGTGTGACTGACTGACTGATTGACTTTGATTTGATTGACAGTTTGACTGACTAAGCTCCCACAGACAATAAATCATAAGTGTATAAAAAAAATAAAATATGAGATAAAATGAGGTATAAAATTACTCTCTGCTGTGACATCAATCCTCCGTTACGGTCATGGATAAAGTATACCTCTTTCTATAAGATAAAACCACTACGTTCCATCCAGTGCATTTCTTTTCACCACGGGAGTATTAATTAATACGTTCGACCTTAGAGCGTTCGACGTTCGAGAGAATAATGCTCAGTGTTGTTCCAAGACAATTTTAGGGTTGCCGTATCTTAATCAAAAAATTGCCGTATTTTAGGGCAAAATCAAAAAAACGGGCCGTATATTCTAAGTTTTTATAACAAATGTTTACAAATAACGTCAATCCGACGCCATAAAATCCTAACCATTGGTAGATTACTAAAAACGGCGGATTTTGGAACAAAAAAAAATAAAAATAAACGGATCATTGGCAGCTGGAGCGCATTTTATTCTATAAAAATCGTCTCTGTTTCCTATATTTTTGTTTGGTGTGCTTAGTTTTGATCGGTTTATTTTTTTTGGTGTTGATTGAACATCTTCGGCACTCATTGTTACAATCCAACAAAGATAACTTTAAACTAATATAACTGAAACCTGAAGCAATAAATTGCAGGAATAAGTTTAAGACTTCATATAAAAGGGCCATCCTAAGTTAAGTGTTGTAACTAGAAACAAAATTTACATTACACATACTAAAACAATACAACATTTATAACTAAGTGACAAAATAAGAAAGTCGCTAGGTGTGCCAACACTAGTAAGGTACATAATATGTACCTATGTGCCGTCTCATTTTATTAGGTGATTTTATGACTACAGGGAAACCCTAAGCCAGAAAGAAGTCTGTCGCTAGTGCGTTCCGTTATACGAAAAAAGTCATTTTTGTCAACGCTTCTGATACCGGCCGTATAATTTCATACAAATAATATACGGCTTTGAAATGTCTGCCGTATGCCGTATTTTTGACGATTTACCCGCCCGAAAGCCGTATAATACGGCAATTGCCGTAGCCGGAACAACACTGAATGCTCAAAGCGTTCCTCAGACCTCTGATTCGTGTCTACCGTACCCAAAAACTATTATAATTATAACTGGTACCAAAGGGTACCTTAATGTTTAAGGTTGCCCCGGGTTAACAAATGAAGCTGAACGCTTTCAATCGCTTTCGAATTCTATGCTGTGTTTTGCACCTTCATGGTAAAAATACGCCTATGTTGATAGACAATGTGTATTTTCGAACCTTGATCAAACGAAAAGTGCGGATACACGACATAAATTTATCGATAAATATCGGATAAAAAAAAATTAGGTATATTGGCTATTTAAAAAAAAAAGCCGATTTTATAATTTTTTAATGATAACTACTTCTTCTGGTTTTTTCTTCGTTTCTGTTTGAGTAAACGGTGTATTTTATTCAAAGTAGTCTCATTTGAAATCTAGATAGTTTACCTAGCTAATAAAATTAAAAAAGAATACAATTTCGGAACATAAGACTAACGTAAAAATATTTTTTTTTTTGTAGGAATGTTACAAAAATATAGATTTTTGGAGGATTTTTATAATAAATTATGAAGCTTAATACAACATGCAAAATAGTACACCTCAATAATCCAGTTTTAAAGTTACAGATCAAAAATAAAATAAAAATCGATATTTTTGTTACATTTCTACAAAAAAAAAAAAAAATTTACTAAGCTTATGTTCCGAAATTGTATTCTTTTTTTAATTTTATTGGCTAGGTAAACTATCTAGCTTTCAAATGAGACTTCTTTGAATAAAATACACCGTTTACTCAAACAGAAACGAAGAAAAAACCAGAAGTAGTTTTCATTAAAAAAATTATTAAATCGTCTTTTTTTTTTAAATAGCCAACATAATAATTTTTTTTATCCGATATTTATCGATAAATTTATGTCGTGTATCCGCACTTTTCGTTTGATCAAGGTTCGAAAATACACATTGTATATTGTGTATTATGGTCAAGACTTTGAAATAAAAGGCAGTTGTGCTCTCAGAGATGTTTGGTTATATCATTTATTACGTCCATAGTTTGATCATTTTGCAAAACTATATCAAAGTGTTCTAAATAAGCAGACAGTAGTGTTTTTCTTTTATTACTTAGATAACCTATTTTAATAACAGTTTTTATGTTTTCAAATCCATCGACCATATTTGCGTCTCCTATTGTGTCTCCCATCAATATAACGTTATTTTTTTCTTTGATAATATCATAATACTCGGTATTCTTGATGCTAGCTTCGTTTTTGTTTAGGCTATGAATAGGGTTGCCTTTCATTCCAATTATAATATCTTCCGGGTCTAATTCTAAGAAATTTGACACAACCTGAAAGAGAAAAGAATTTAAGTTTCGTATCACATCAGATCACCAGCCTATAACAGATCCACTGCTGGACATAGGCCTGCCCTAATGAGCGCCATAGATGGCATTATTCATCATTTGTTGGGGGTTATAGCCCCAATAACATGCTGGGCATGCGGGTTGGGGATCGCAGTTCGGTGGAGTTGGTCTGCAGAGGGCGCTGCTGCCCGCTCCCCGTGAGATTCCCTTAGTCGCCTCTTACGACGCCCACGGAAAGAGTTGGGGTGATGAAATTCTATGCCGCCCGGCACCACACGGCAAAGATGAAGAAGATTCATATGTACTTAGTCATTTTACTGAGGCGTTTTTGTAAAAATAGATATAAGATATCACAACTCATAGTTACCTGCACTACTAAACGCGCCTCCACAAGCAACCTGTTGTTTTGGTTTTTTATCATCATCACGCACGACCTTTACATTAATAAGGGATCACAATAATTGAGTTTGTTTCTTACTTACTTTTAATTGTGCTGACGTAATATTAGCTGCCTCCAGGGTATTCACTACGGCTTCCCCAAGTCCAGAAGAAAGCACTAGAATAGGCACTTTCTTCGTATCAATCCATGATATAAGTTCACGTAGTCCTTCTCTGTTAAGTTTCAATATAAAGTAAATAAAGTTTTCTATAATCATCATCATCATCATCACCAGCGTATAATAGTCCACTGCTGGACATAGGCCTCCCCTAATGAGCGCTAATTTCTACAATAACTATCGTAATTTGACTTATTCATTAAGTAAGGATGTTAGCGGGTTAGCTACAAAAATTAATACTGACGCAACCTCACTCACCCTGAAGAATTTCCTCATAAAGGGTTAAAACGTCGGTGTTCTTCCAAAAGAAATGAGGTTCGCAGTTAACTCACTTACATCCGTAATTAATTGTAGATAAATCATTTTTTGTAGCTTCATGTATATCTAGGTACATACATACATACCTAATATAACTTGTCTGAGTACGCGCTATGTCCATGAGTTCTGTTCTTGGAAATTTCAGACCCCTGTAATTAAAATGTGCAATTATTATTAAGCAGTACAAACGCTGTTAATGAGGCAGTACGTATATATAAAATAGGTAGGTATAGCTACACAATTTATAAAATATTACTCAATTTTGTAGAAAAATAACAGTATGGGGCCACAATCAGTGTTGCCAGAACGTTACATTTCTTACATTTTTCGTAAATTTTGACTTGATTTACTTAAGTAATTTATAGATTTAGGTATCTTTCTCCGTAACTATTATTTTTGAACGAAAATCAAAAAACTATACGTTACTTACGTATAGTTTTTTGATTTTCGGTGCGGCTACCATAACATAAAACATAAGTTAAACCTGCGTACAAATTCATGATTCCCCTTTATTGATAGGTAGTCTCTCAGCATACCTCATCAAGTTGTTAGCCGCTCTGTACCACTGAATCAAATGTTCCGATATCTCCTCTTTGCTTCTGTGGGGGTCATTTTCAATTGGGGAATATCTTAAGTATAATTGGTATTCTTCGTCTTTGTAACTTTGTGGAACCGACGGACATTTTCTAAACATCTCTGAAACAGACAAATTTAATTAAAATTGTACAAAAAGAAACTTAATCATTCAATTGTACAATATTTTTATTATATGTACTAAAAAGTATAAATTACTGACCAAAACTATTGAGGACAGGCTTGTCTTCGATCACGATGTCTGGGTCCATCGTCAAAGTGTTATCAAAGTCTGTTACAATTTGGAGGTGATTGTGGCCGTCCGCAATTATTTCATTGATTTTATTCAAAAGCTCAATTTCATGGGAGATATGAGTCCCATTTTTACCAAGTCCATCAATTTCTTGCAATGTTTTAATTTCTTTTGTGAATGCTTAAAATAAAAAACAGTTTAGCTAAAAAAATTAAATTTAATAATAAGGAAGGTACCTACGCACTAAGTGCTTTTCAAAATAATAATCCATCGACAGATATTAACAAATGGGCTTCTTTTAATTTTTTATGTTTTCTACTTGTTTTCTAGGTACCATACAAAGAAGGAATAAAACTACCGAAGTTGGTTTTATCATGGAATAGTCAAAAAACGGTTTACCACTCGTCGCAAATGTATTTTCCGTTAATTATGTTCCTTGTAAACGAAGTGGATTTTATTTAGAGGTAAATATTTTGTACGTGCATGGCATGCATGACTTATTATCGATCAACCTACCGTTCGGGAAGATAAATAGTATGGCAAACGCCAGATTTAATGACATTCTCTCATTCACCATTTTCACCATTATTATCACCCATTGACAAGCTCAACCTCAAAATTCACACAATACACACCCAGTTGAGGCGCGATGTGTGTTTTTACAAGTGTATGGAATGAACACCTTTTTTTTTTTTTTTTTTTGTTTTGGCAATTTTATTCCTCTTGGTGATTTGAGGAAACTTTTGCCAACTTCACGTACTAGTTCACGGATCAATTAAACAAATAAAAATAAACAAAAAAGATTAACTCTTATATATGGGATTTATCAGTAAATAGGCCCATTACATATATACAAAACTAAGCAGACTCTAAAAACTCAAAACGTACTTACAAATATCTACATAAGGCATTACTTCTCACATTCATACGCTACAGCTTAATGTCATGAATTACCAAATATTTTAATAATGCACTAGTATTTTCTTTGATGGTAAGGGAGAGAAGAGTTGATACATTAGAAGGAAGAGGAGCTTTATAGTGAACTAATAATGAACACCTTCTGATTGTCGTAATAAAATGTATAGGTATTTATTAATGTCATGAATATGAATAAATAAATGACCACCAATCATACAAAAAATCAAACGTGTAGGTATCGTGTATCGCCACCCTGTTAGTAAATAGATGGAACTTATATAAGAACCTTGACCTCTAGCACAGATAACATAATACTAGTATAACAAGGTCTAAGAGAAAATGTCATCCAAAACGTGATTCTGAATTTAAGGCAAGACGATTAAAATAAAAAAAAAACTCGATTTAATTTTAACTTAAACAGCGTTAGGACTTCAATTCTAACAACACCCATATAGAATGAATTTCTAAAAGTAATTCAGAATAAAAACTGGCAAAAACAAAGCACGCCCTCTCCGTGGCGTCGTGTCGTCGTCACACAGAACAATATTACTCTCCGAGCGAGGGAGGTGGTGCCACTGCACGTTTTGTCTATGATTGAATGACAAAAATCAAATCTATCATTTATTCGTACATACTTCGTTCCGGACATCTTTTCCGTTATACCCGCGTGCTCTGTGGTTCCGTTACGATTTAGTTCGTTCAATTCAATAATGGCGCACTGGCGCATGGCGTGCTCTGAAAAACGATCATATGGAATTGTTGTAATTGTCGAATTTGACACGGAAGCAATAATGGACTACCAGTCTCTTTCTCACAACAGTGGTTTAACGTTAGGAAAAATCAATACACACTCTTTTTATCAGCGCCCTCTTCCTGGTTTCATTGTCACGGATGCCCATTCCATTCAACGGGTTTGTTTACATGTCAGGAGAAGTCATTGTGAGATTTTTATGTTTTGCCCGTGTTTTCGACTTATTTATTGAGCAAAACTGTAATATAAATTGAAAATCATATAGAAGAGGTACCATGAAGTGTTCTGTAGCAGGCTGAGGCCTATGCCAAAGCAAAAACAGGCCGAATCTAACCTTACACCGGTAAGTGGCTAACATTTCGTTAAATTGGTGTCTATTGTACATTGTATTGTGATATAAAGTGTGTAAAAACCTATTATTTTGAATCATCTTTATTGTGAGCTGTAGAAACCCGCAATATTCTTAATATTTCATTCACATCGCAGACATAAAAACCGGTGCTAGTGTTGAACATCATCGAACATCGAACGTTATCGATAAATTAGGTAAGATCAGTATGGGTACCTAAGTGTAACTATTGGGCAAGTGTAGAGGGCTTTTTTATTACGAAAACCATTTGAAAACCATTTTTAGATTCAAAATAAACTTTGACAAAAATATGACACACTGCCCCGTGTTGACCTTAGAGGTGCAAGTCCATCGGACTTGAACCTCTCCACACAAGACCACCGGACACAAAACCACTGATGATGTGTTGACCTTTATAAGTTACGTATTTTTTCTTGTTTTAGTTTACCAAGAAACGAAAGCCGGCGGAGGGAATCGTAAGAAAATATTGGCTTAGAAAATATCCGGCCAGGAACTCAAGACATTCATGTGTGCACATTGCACTTTGAAGACAGTGCATTCAAATCAGAAAAGCCTTTAAAACGTCAGGCTATAACAAAATACAAAATATACGCGATCAATTCAGTTAAAACAGTGTTTTATTACATATCCTGCTCCTGCTTCACCTCCATTAAACTCTCGGATCCAGCTCCAATTCCGAAAATGAGGGTTTCCTTCGATTTCTCCGGGATCCCACCATCAGATCCTGACTTGATTCCAATGGTGGTCCCATTGGAATCAAGTCAGAAATGCGCTCTTCATAACATAGTATAAAACAAAGTCGCATCCCGCTGTCTGTCTGTCCTTCCCTATGTATGCTTAAATCATTAAAACTACGCAACGGATTTGGATGCGGTTGTTTTAAATAGATAGAGTGATTCAAGAGGTAGGTTTACATGTACCTATAATACATGCATAATATAGTAGAGGAACACTGACAATTTAAGAGGTTTCCGTGCAAAGCCGGGGCGGGTCGCTGAATCGCTGAAAAATGTAAATATATTTTCCCGTCGCCTATAAGTAAGTTCGTTCTGACCTTACTTTACAGTGGCGCTAACTGGTGAGTACAAAAACGGTAGCCCTCATTGATACAAAAAAAAATATACAGTTGAACATAGAACATTTCCTTTTTTGATGTCGATTAAAAAGACAAGCTCGTCCATCGATATAATGTTATCGACTAGACGAACAAGTGAACATCCCTAATCCGCCATGTTGTTCTACCGATTTGTTTACATAGGTATCCAAGGAAAGTACATGCTTAGGGCACTTCCATAGACAATCGTTTTTCTGAGATGGCGTGGCGGTAAATATTAAAGCCGTACCGTAGTGATTATATTATGCTCTGTGGCCGTACCTATTATAGGTACGGTATTTATTAGGTACGGTACTATAATAGTACCTACATAGAATAGTCTTTCAGTATTTTTTTTCCAAATCTATGCAGTTATTGTTATTTAGTTTAGACGATACGTAGTGGCTGATAGTTTCAAAAGTAATATTCAGAAAGTTAATTTTAAAATTTAATTTTTCGGGCACATTTACAGGACATAGCGCTATAATTTTTCTTCATATTTTTTTTTCTATTAGCGTCCATTTGCCGCTGCAGTAACGCAAACTACAAAGCTTTGGTTCTTTAAATAATATATCAAGAAATATGATCGTCACCATATTATAGGTAAGTACATTATTATAATAGACAGTTCAAATAGCATATAGGTGGGTACCTAACTATTCTAACTCTATAGTACGACCTTAAAGCTAGACAAAAAAACTAGTCTTGTCGAAGCTTACAACTCTTTTATAACTGCTTACAACAGCAAAGAGAATATAACCACTACGTTCTACAACAGTTCATCAAAGAGACTATAACCACTACGTCAGTTCATTCTATCTTATTTTCAGGAGGCAAATTTTTATCAGTTTTTTTATCAATCATGGATTATTTCAAGGATTTTACGTACAAATTGAGAAAATACGCTTATACATCCGATGTATATATTTATTTACGTCGCGTTGCTCCAAAACTATTACAGATTGTGACTTTACTAACAAAAGTAAAGTTTGAGGATGGTTCCTACCACACATACTATGGAGAGGTGAAAAGAATTATGAGTGGCTTTCTGGCGTTCTACTATGAAGTAATGGATGATATAGCAAAAGATGCAGACAGATTAGGCTGTATAACAACTAGGCAAGATCTTCAAGAGTTGGTGGGAAAGACTATTGAAATCCACAAAGCGAATCTTGAAGATTTCCTCACAGATTACCTTCCCTCGAATGATGCTGAGCAAAACAACGTTCGTGAGATACAGGAACTGTACGACGAGTTTATTAAGAAAGTCTATGACATGCAAACGACTGTAGAACATTTGAGTAGTGTGGGTGCAGCTCGGGAATATGCGAAACAAAACTCTACAAAGTGTATCCAGGTGGTCAAGGGATTGTGTGAATTTGGGTACACCTACCTCTCAGTGATGCTCGCTGAAGACGTAAGTCGAAGGTTAAAGGTTTTATTAGCGGTATTCTATGTCTACCTACTCTCTTATAGGTTTCCTTCTGAGTATCCATTTCCACCAATTAGGTACAAATAATTCGTGTATCTTTACAAATTCATGAGGTTAAAAACATGGGAGATAATAAAAATTACAGAGGAAAATAAAATTCGACTGTCTACTCGATAAATGAGAAATGAGAAAGCTTAGATGTTTAGATATTTGTTATGTAGGTACCTATCCACCGAAAACTACCTACTGGACGGATCGGGCTGAAATTTCGTTTATATGTAGGTAAGTAGCGGAAGATCTCTGTGCCCTCTCGCAGTGGACGAAGGTTCGAACCCGCCTCTGTAGTAGGTACAAATGTGCGTACGATCTGGAGATGTTTGTTCCAGTGTTCTGGTCTATGTATTTTATTTGCTATATAGATTTTGTATTAATATCAGTCACCTAATAGGTACCCATTACACGCGCTCTGCTATTTTGGGGATAAGTAGATGATCCTGTGTGGAATGTCCAGCATTATTTATTTATTTAACTATACCTGGACGAGCATATAAGTTAAGCTACTTTTTACACTGGAAAACCCAAGCGAAACCACAGGCAGTAGCTAGTTCTTCATAATTAATTGGTTAATAACTTCACCAGTTGGATAAAACTCGAGTCAGCTTAATAGAGATCCACGGCCGACTTAAAAACAACCTGAAGAAGTTGAAAGAGGAATCCGAAGAGGAACTCCACTTGATGTTTGACGAACTTTACAATTTGAATAAAGAGTCCGCCTGTGCTCTCAGAGCTGATATGAGGTCACCTGTCACTATCGCTGAGGTAAAATGTACAAGGCGTTTCCCGCCCCCAAAAGATCCCGCCAAAAGGAACTCATTTCTTTTGGCGGGACCTAAAACCAGATAGCTACTTACTGAATACCCTTTTCTTTTTTGGAGAGGAAATTTATTTACGCATAAACTGGTCTGACCAGAATTATGTGGGACTCAACGCACTGAGAAGGACGTAATAAGTAATAATGTAGGTAGGTACTTACCTATTGGAACTGAACGCCGAACGTAGCATACAGAAACGTGTGATACAATGCGTAAATTAGGAGGACTTACTTTCAATTTTACGTGACAAAGATTCGGTTTCCTCTTTGTTTATTTTACCCTAAACAAGTTACTGTCAAGGGTGATCAATCACACCTAACTTAATAAACCTATCCACTTTATAACTTATGTTTATAGTCAAAGTTTATTACCTACTTAGGTTTCCAAAGGTAATTTCGCCCTCCAAATTGCGAACTTCATTTACTAGGAAGCCTAGTACTGAAGATCGACTCTATAGGAATCGATCTAGATGCGGTAAGGTTTTTTTTTTTTTGAAATTTTTTTTTTGTTAAATACCGGTGCGCATCCGGGGCGGAACTCTAGTGATGAAATAAGACAAATCGGTTTCAACATGAAACCGATAGAAACTGTATTATAAGAAGTTAGTTTTAGGTACAGATCTAAAACCGTTACCGCATTCCAATTACCTCACCCAGAAGCAGTTAGGTCTAAGAATCTTCAGCTAACAGGACTGTTTTGATCAACATTCCTAAAGAATGATCCTTCAAAGGCGGAGCGTGCCATCGAAAATATGCAGATGAAAATAGAGAATTTCGACTCTAACGCATCTGTCATGAATATCAAAAAGGAAGTAGCTTTTTGGGAAGCGAAGTTGGAAGATTTCAACAAAGTGGCGGAAAATCTGAACAGAATAAAGGCGCTTATGAATCTTGAGCAGTAAGTTTGCGTAGTTTCTGTTACTATGTAATAAATAGACACAGAATATAATCCACAGAAATGCTATGCCGACCTACCTGATATGTCGACATATTAGTATATGTAGGTATTAAGTTACATAAAGTACCTATTGAACTTTATATCTATTATGATATGAACCATTAGTTACAGCCCATATTTGTTACAGTGGTTGTTTCCGCGGTATCTCGATGAGAGAAAAGTGGGAGGAAGAAGCAAGAACCTTGCTCACTTTCTATGCTTGTAGGGGTAAGATCACACGTCACTGCTATTTAGTAAGTAGGTATTTAGAAATGTACAGCTTGGCAAAAAAGAGTAGAAAATAATGGGGGCGCCACCGTAGATTCGTATGGCAACCCGTAAAGTGCACCAAGCTAGTCTTGATACTTAGCTATAATTTCTATTACATGTTACATTTATGGGCATATTTTTTTTTGTTGTCTCATTGCTTTTTAGGGTCTAGTAAGAAAATATGTTTTTTTTTGTATTATAATGCCATTTATTCAGAAGATAAATGTCTAACTCACCTAATTATATAGAAGTACAATAAAATAATACATAAAATCAATAAATATTTATATTTTACTTGCATGAGTCTGAAAAAGTTTTTCCATTGAGAAACAAAATGAATTGCATTTAAAACATTGAAATAAAACGCGATGTATTAACTTTTAATATTGTTTAATAAAAAAATGGGGTACACTATCAAATTATCACAAAAACTATCAGAAAAATAAGAACTGTGGTGTAATATTCACAATAGTTACTCCTTTGAGTTACTTTACTGATTTAACCACAATCTTTACATACCTATAAAACTGTAAGTTTAAAAAATAGTGGTGCAAGGAACTTTCTGGCAATTAAAGAACATATTTCGTAACCAAATAACAACACTAGTATATACACTTTGAAATAAAATAACCTGTATTTTTTAATAATACTGTAATAAAATTGAGGGACAATTTCTCAGTGGAACGTAACAAAAATGTAAGGCTGCGTTCACCTTTGACTACAAAACGGACTTCAGTACAGAATATTAAAACTAATTAGTAATTATAATAATATAGGAAAAATAAAATAAAAACTAGGTAATTATAAAATAAAAACCAAGAAAATACATTATTATAAATAAATATTCACGGGTATTTATCGCGTAAATAGGTAAATAAACGCGATAATTAGCAGTGAATATTTATTTATAATAATGTATTTTCTTGGTTTTTATTTTATAATTACCACTGCTTAGCAGAAAACCCTCTATACATATAGGTTAGCCAGAATAAAATCACAACTTAAACGCGGCTTTAGCATTACATTGAGTTACAATTCGTTCCGTTGAGTTACGAAATTTCTCAACGGAACGTAACAGTTTGCTGATTCAAAATTTAAATTCAAATAAAATGGAATAGACGATTACTTTCCTATTGTTTTAAATCATTTTAACTGAAGTAAATATAGAGGAAACGAAATAACTTCATTTTGCTACATAAAACAAGCTACTTACCACCAAAAACTCCGTCTTTCAATGGAATACAAAAAAGTCACTCCGAGAGCCGCCTTCTGCCACGGCACACAGGTTCAAACAGGACAGACAAAATCAAATTGGCTTACTTGTTTCGTCTGTTTAGTGTTGTAAGCTCAATAAACAAATATCATTTTAGTAGTATTTTGGTAGTTAATCAAGAAATAGTTCGTAACTCAATAGGATTTTCCACTTAGGTTCATTTTAAGTCCACACATAAAATTGTATTTCTTTAAATTTATATCTGTTATATAATAGTTTTAATGCCAGAAAGCTTTTAAAAATAACTTTCCGAAGACTCTTTTCCCTACATTATGATACCTTTGCACTGGTAATAACAAAAAAAACGACTTTAAAATGTCGATTTATGTGAAGGACATCGTACAAATCATGTTTAGCAAAAAACAAAGTTATTTTTTATAAGAAAATTTTTAATAATCGAAGGTTATTTAAGCGTTTTCTAGAGGCCTGTACTGTATTATTTCATATAAAAATGTAATTATGCCTATGAAACATTTAGATTTATCAAAAATGACACAAATGTCGGGAGGACAATGGATAAACGGCAAAGACAACAAAAAAAAAATATGCCCATGTCCACATAAATAGTTTATTAAAATCAGTAAATATTGTTTTATTGAGCAAGGACATCGAGTTCTCGATAAGTATAATAAGTAATAAAAATAAATAGTGAGTACCTACAATAATGTTTCCTCCAAATATGTTTTTCACCTTGTGTTAACAATATATTTTAGGAATTATACAAAGACGTATAGTAATATTATTCTTTTTTATTTTATATTAGTAAATCTTCCTCTAAATATTCTACCCCCTCCATATCCATGTCTTGGCTAGAGCTGGCCCCAAAATCAGGAGAGTCGTACTCAGATTCGGAAGTACTGCTGCTATCATCTTCGAGGTTTATGACTAATCGCTCTATTTCCTCATACATTGTTAATTCCCTCTCACAGTATTCCTTTTCTATTTTTATTACATGCTGGCATGAATTTTTCCAATCGTTCTCGGTTATAGCTTGGAATGCACGCTCAGCTGCTTCCTATAAAGATGAAACATTTAATTACACCTGTATCCAAATTAGAAGTCAATCAATGTATCGCACATATAAGACATACTGTACCTTTATATCAATTGAACCTACATTTTGGGCTGCAATTTTGTGTTTCGCTATTCCCCAAATAAGCTCGATTGGATTCAGGTCACAGTGGTAAGGTGGAAGTCTTACCACAGTGTGCCCATGTGCACCTAAAAGTTCATCGATTTCAAATTTAGGCTCTGGCTTGTGACGTTTTACGAGCATCACCAGCTGTGGCTTTTTCAATGTTTCATCAAATGGTACTTCATTTTGGATTAACCATTCCTTTATTTCGGCTATTTTGGTAGCCGAGGTAGGCGCTTTGTTCAACACTACTGAATGGTACGGCGCATTATCCATTACCACAATTGATGCCGGTGGTAAATTGGGAATCAACTTCTCTTCGACCCATTTTGTAAAATTGTTTTTATTCATCTCTGAATGGTAATCAGCATTTTTGTTTGCTCCAGTAAATATCAGCAAAGCATTGGGGATAAACCCTTTTTCGCTGCCAGCATGAACAATAATGTAACGTTTACCTTTTGATACATTGTGCTTTATTCCACTCACATCAATGGACTGCCAGCACTTTTTTAATTTGTACGATTGGTGAACATAGCTTTCATCAAGATAAACTATATCTTTTCTGAGTTCTTCAGGTAAGTTTCTATTTTGAGTTATGATTTTTAGGTACTTTGCCCGTTTTGCAGCGATGTATGGTCGTTCCATTAATGCAGTTCTTTCAGACTGACATTTTTTGTATTTAAACCCTAAGGCTATAAGTACCTTTCGTAAATGCTCTCGGCTACCATCAAAGTTTAAATCTTCTTTTACTACTGGTAGTAGGTTTCGTAAGGTCGGTACCTGAAGAAAAATTGTATTGAAATTCATATTAAAAAAATTACAAATAATTTCTTAAAAGTGTAATTGTTATTTATAACTATAAAATTTATTTTATTTTATTTTAATGGTACACAAAACAATACAATCACATCATGACATTAATAGTTGTAAAAGATATAACTAAAATAATGATAAGTGTACCTGTTTTCTCACAGTGTAAAAAAATTGAACTTTTTGTCTGATCGCACATAAGTCAAAGTCATCTAACTCTTTTTTGGGACGACCTGTTCTATGTTTTCCAGGTGTACTAAATACCCCTTTATTTTGATTTCCTTCCAGCACGATTCTTCTTACAGTACTCAGTGATTTACCTGAATTGAAATAAAATACAGGTACTTAATTTCATACAAATAAATTGCATCAGTTTCTTCTTGTTGGTATCTAATTTTATTTGAGATAATAATTTACGGTGTTATTTATTACATAATTGCAGAATAAACCATCAATTAATCTAAGCGCGCTATAACAGCGTACCGGAGAACAAACATAAACATAACCTAGCTGTCCGATGTTATTGTTGAATATTCCACTTATTCGTATGATATTAATCGAATCCTGCTTTGGGGCCATCAAGTAACGTTTGATTCAACTAAAAATTATAAAACAAACTCTCACATACCTGTCATATCGGCGGTTCTTTGATAAACATTGTTGAGATCCGAAAGAATCGTTTTGGCCTCAAATTCCATCAGACATCGTCTGTATACCTTATAAATAACCTCCCTGGCAGCACTTCTAACAGTTTTATTCATTATTTTTCACTTTTGCGTATTTTAATCACCGTTTGATCGCTCCAAGATAAAAATCTGAGAATTCGTAATCTTTGTTTACATGAAACGTCATTATTTTGAGAATGTTGCCAATATACAAAAAAAATAGTTCCGTTTCAAGACATTTTTGCCAAGCTGTAAACTGCCTCTCCGTTCGATAGCAAAAGATATCTGAAAGTTTAACCTTGTCAAGTGTTAAGAGTATACAACACTTAACACCCGCGAGTTTTTATTTTTAGCTTAGGTCGCGAGTTTTTATTATTACCTACGTACTTACCTAAAAACTCGTAGCTGGCTGACAATGCACGTTTTTCCAGGTTAATAAAATCATGCATAGTAAGTTTTCTTGGCCTTTTCCAGGTATAGACCGCATTATTTACACAGACAACATCGGCCATTACTATTTGGATGAATATAATCATCAGGTCTATGTTGTTGATCATGGACTGGCCGAATACCATATCTCTTGCACGAATCAATTCTCAACGGTAAACATCCACATATGTACCTAGGTACCTATTTATGTAAAATATATGTATATGTCATGGATATTTATTTATTTAATTCGAATTGTCATCAGCTTAACTATAAAATGTTATTTAAAATAAACACAGTAAGTATAAATAATAATAGTTATTGGCAAAAAGAGATAAGATAGGTATATTAAAATTATAATTTAATATAATAACCTCAGTGTGAACACTAAAATAATATTTCTGTATATTATCTTGCTATCTTAAAATGCCAAGTAGCGGGCCCATAACTAGAGGAATCATTTATGGCGGCGGATCCTAGACATAACTAAGTAGTTTGTAAACAAATTATTCTGTTGTCTGTTTCCATCAGCCTCCGGAGAAACTATATTACTTCGACAAATATGGCCGATATGTGTATCAAGGTGGACAGAAAATATACCAACTCGCTCAATGTGGCAGCCTTTACAAATTAGGAGAAAACGAGGTGCTGGAAAAGGCTAAAGACCCTGAGGAAGCAGGACTTACACGCGAAGAGTTCCTAACTGCGCAGTGCAGAAGGAAAATCAAGGATTCTAATGATGTTTTTATATTGCCAGATTTTGAACCGATAGATATAAAAAGTGAGTTGGTAGTCCTTTATAACGTGGTAACGGTGAACTTTTTCATATTTGGATGGCAAACCGAGGCACAATATCCCTAACATTTTCATTAAATACGAAGGCTCAACTTTCAACATAAAAAAAAATAAAATTATTTCACAATTTGTGCTTTGACATGTCAGAATAAATTGTATAGCAGGCACGTAACAATAGAAACCTTACCTTACCTTTAGTGTTTGCTTTCCATTCTTACCATGACTGACTTCTTGATGATTTATTCTCTTCTCTCCCAGAGACGCTGGACAAAGACACCGCGTCGTACCTGTGGGACACCTTCGGTAGTATACTACCTCACGCATTACAAGACGTCGCGATATCTAAGTCGAAGAATCCTATTCACTTCCTAGCGCATCGGCTGCTGTACCATAAGTAAAATAGTATCTGTAACATTTTGTGTGTTGTCCTCGTTTACAGTGAATCTATTTTAATGTTGATTTCCAGAACCAACGTCTCTAAGCAAGAGCTCCATGAAAGGAAAATAGCAGCTGACGCTTACAAGGCGAACATCTACAAGGAACGTCGAGAGGTGAGTTAAATAACTATGTTTCTTGAACCTTGAAGAAAGCCTCAGGTATGGATAAGGAAAGTAGAGTTGTATCGTGCTGATTGCTTACTAATGGTTTTTTAGGATTCACCACTAAAGGTTACTTATGTGAGAACTGATGCGTTTCCCCTTACCAGCTATTCCTATAGATTGGGTTTTGCCGTAAACTTTTGGTCGCTTACCATTTTTTGCAAACTTCTCAGAATAATAACTGTACCTACTTACTTACGTATTGTCAGCGTCAGATAGACGTCGTCGGTATCGGTACATAAGCGTTCAACATGTATCCAAAAGTTTGTAATTTTTTAGTAAGGCTTATGGCCTGTTCACGTCAGACCTACGCGAAAAACGCTACTCAGAGCGATAGCGGTAAATTTCGCTTGGATTTACTTATATGTTTCGTACGGTCCGCCGCCGGTACCCCAAAGAGAATTTTAGTGACAGTTATGATAGCCCTGTGGCGGTATGCCCTCGTATTTCACCGCCGCTCTCGAAGTAGTATTTCTCTTTGGATTGCGATAAGCAGGCCAGAACAGCCCTTTACTGTATATACCCTGAGACTGTATACCTTCAAATCAAATCATTTATTTTTGCTCAACTACAGAGGTTTGATATGTTACCATTTGAACGAAGAGACGACAAAAGTTAAAAACTGCGGCGTAGTCTCTTCGCCCGCCTCCTGACACGAATTTAAAGTAGAGCTAGAGTAGACAATTAATAAAAGTATGCTTACAATACTTACTAACCCAAGTCCTTTTGGGTTTCCAGAAGTTGGAATCGGCGAGGAAGGCCTGGAAGTCCAAGCAAGTGAAGCGACGCAAGCCGGAGGAGTCCGACGAGACACAAGAGACAGCTGGATACGCCGCACACATCGCAAGGGAAGAGTTCATCAAATCCTTGAATTTCTATGATTGATTTATTAATCTTTGTTTACTATTTTATTTGTTATACCTAGGTAGCTTATTTGATATTTTTAGGGGTTTTATTTAATAAATAAATTTAATTGTGGATGTTATGTTAATATTTTTTATTAAGAAAACTTTTTGATTGGAAGTCAAATATACTTATGCATGAAGGTAGTTAGCTCATTCATTATTAATATTTTTTTATGTAGCTCAATTATTTATAGACTAGTTTTACATACTATAGATGATTATTAATAAAATGTTATTCACCCATTATTAATTTTAATATAGACTACTTTTACTACAGATGATTATGTTCATTAAATGTTAATTCTACAGCCATAAGTATTATTTCTGACGCTTATGTTATACCTTTTTTCATGGTGTGCCATCATCATCACTACTGAACTGGACGTCCACAACTGGATCCAACAGAGAGCTAAAGTCATCGACATAGCTCAGAGAATTAGCAAACTGAAGTGACAGTGCGCCGGCCATATTTCGCTTAGAACAACAACCGCTGGGGTAAACGTGTTCTTGAGTAGTGACCGCGACTCGGTAAACGTAGGGCCAGATGGGATGACGATCTGCAAAAGACTGCTGACAGATGCTGGATGCGACAAGCTGAAGACAGGGCGTTATGGCGCTCATTAGGGGAGGCCAGCAGTGAACTAATATGGATTATGGGCTGATGATGATGATAATCTTGACATTAACGTTGAAACTTGTTGTCGATCAGAACCATCCCTCCAGAATGTTGTATGTTCCATTTTGGCAAATGGCAACCGAAATCGGTTATGACTAGTCTCCCCGGATGGGAATGGGATATTTTAGCATAATCGCACAGGTAAGCTGTGTTTGGTATGATAACGCCTAAATAGGTAATAAATAAACATTCCCAATACTAATTATCAACTTAAATATTCTTTCAGAGACTGACAGGCTCCGCAATAAAGATTATTATTGAATAGGAAAATCCGTTCGTGAACTTGTTCAAAAATAAACATAGTTATAAAGGTACAGGTATTTATTGTTCAAGCGTCAGCAGATGTTACGAGACAGTTCTAAGATTATTGCGCTAAGGCAAATCCATAAGTAGGGCAAGCACGGGCTTTCTTGTCTAAGGTAGAATAGACAAAAATTACGTCACTTCGTCATCGAATGCGTGAATTATTTGAAATTAATTTCTTCAACTTCAATAATGTACGCAATGTATGGCGATGCGATGTCATTATTGTCTATTCTACCCTAGAGAACAATCCCCGTGCTTGGCCTACAGACCTAAACACTATTTCAAATGACAATCAGAACGATGAAAACCATCCATTATTTGGTTTAATTAAATGGAACTAAATCTATAAAAGCACTACGAAAGTAAGGATTCAGTTTTGCCAACAATTTATGACAAAATTAACGGAAAACATACTTACTTAATTGCCTTTGAACATGAATATTATTTTAAAAAAATTAAGTCGTAACATAAGGTTAAAATTTAGGGGATGAAGGTTATTTTAGGTTGCCTAGCTTATTAAATTCGAATGACGCATATAAAATATAACAAATCATAGGGAAATTAATTTTGTTAATGAACGCTAGGCTTCGGAATTGCCAAGTGAAAAAAGTAGGCTAAATTTGTTTAAAGAAATCACGGCTATCTAACCCGACACTATAGAAGTATTTGAAAATAGGTACAGGTATTTCGCATTTGTTGCCCTCTTATTTACATACAAAATTTAAATCACATCTCATACGATTTAGAACTTTATTTTCATATGGTTTCTATACAATTTAATGAAAAGGTCTTCTTATACTTTGTATGGTCTAATTTTAACTACACTTGAAACAATTTTTATCAATACTTCATTAGTTTAGTTACTTTATTTTTCTAAGTACGAAGCAATTCAAAGCATACCAAATATATTAATTAAACTAATTAAAACAAAAGAAGCAAAGATTTAAGGTCACATAAATTTAAGAAACGCCAAACAATACTTCGAAAAAAATTATATAATTTTAAAAATCCCTAGGTTTCCAACCTCCCGAATTATATCGTTAAATCTAGTCTTTTAAGTAGTGAATATAAGAAATCAATTCCAATTTTTAGTAAGATAAACTTTGTATTTTGGATAATGACTATTTAGTTGTTATAATGTAAAGATTATGTACAAAAGGAAACTAATCCATAACATAAATTGAAAAATAATTTACCTAGGTGTCCCTCGATATTAAACAAAACAAAAAAAGTTATAAAGACAGTTTGAAGAACTTAGACACAAGATTGGTACAGTGATAGATTTTACTATGATTTTATATTTTAGTAGAACCTATAATACACATCTAATATTATGACATTTAAGAATGGCCAATGTTAACACAAAACTTAAAAGAAATCTACCAATGTAACATGTTAAGATGACCGATAGTAAAACTTGTGTAGTCTAGTGTTTTGAATTATGTAAAAAAATCTTGGTTAAATCTATAACAAGGATTTGTGCCACATTTAAATTTAAATTTTGATTACTTCCTGTAGAAACATCATTATGACAAGGAGACAAAGGGTACACAGATGTCTATGCTACAGAAGCATCAACAAACGGTATCAATCAATAACTCCACAACAAGTTAATGTCCCGAATTCCAATCTGCGTAAATGGCATAGACTTTATAAACTATTCTTTCTTATGGTCACACTCAGCAGTTTTTTTACAAAGCCCCTAACGTACAACATTCATCATAGACCGTGATTTTGTTGGCTTTTAATTTAACCAAATAAAACTACGATTACATTACCGATTTCGAGACTGTATGTACAAAAGTATATCATAAAACTGTGTCGCCTACATTCAAAATTTACAAGTAATGTAACTGCAATGTCATTTGGTTTGTACTGTGATTTCTAAAAGACAGGAACATACACTTTGCCGATCTTCAAATAATCTGTTTACATATCTTTGGTACTAAGTGTTGTCATTTAAAATCACGACACCGAATTGAAAAGGGGCAACACTGACATGCAACGTCACAATTCAAATGAATAGTCTTGAGTAATTTATAGTTTAAAGTCCATTAGCAATTTTTAGCTGTAGACGGTCAGAAATGTATGACTCACAGGTGTTCAACAAAGTGTATGGCCATGCCTGAAGTTGGTGCCTAGTTCCCGCAGGGATCCGCCATGTCTGCCTGGCAGTCAAACGTGTCCGAACTGTCAGCGTGGTACGGGTAGAACTCCCTGTAGATTTTGTCCAGGAGCCCTTGCCTGGAACGATAATAAAGGTATGCTATAAATAAATATACGGTAAAAAACATAAGTTATAGACCGTGGCGGTCGCAGGTTAAGACATGGCACACACATACAGCACCGTTACCACCCAGCGCAAAAATAAATCTTTCTAATATGTGTTATAAACTTGTGATCTTTAGGTACATTTATTTCACAGTGACCAAATGGCTCACTTCAAGAGAGTTGCCGTCTGTTATTTGCCGTCAATATAAACTGCACCTAAATAATATTATTAGTTATGGTATTATATTCTTATTTTGTGCTGTGAGGCATTTCTGTGTCCAGATCCGTGACAACCTTCTTTCTGCAACTCAGTGGCAGGCACATATACGTGATCAAGATAATTAGGCTGAAGTTTTTGTGAGTTCATATTGTTAGAATACCAGATAAAAAGACGTTATAGTATTATCAGTAGTTTTTCTATAAAATGAATAGAGCATCATTCATGATTTTGTAAATTAATTAAGGTGAAAATTTCACACAACAATATTTGTTACCATACTACATTCTGTGGCAATTACCATATTAGACCAATTAATTTGTATTATTATGATGTAGACGAGATAATCAATCACACAACAATAAACAAATAATCGCCACATATTTGTTTTTCGCTTGGGTGGATCCCAATCGACTGACCAAAAACCAGCTTTGTTTGAATGTTCATGATTTCCCCGAGTGGGAACAGTATACTCACTTGGCAGCAATGCCGCCGCCTGGCGGAAGTCCTGGGATGTTCTGCTGATCGAGGAGTTTCACAAAGCGGGACAGAGGTGGCACTTGCCTATACCAGCAAACGAATTCTTGTCAATCGGTTTCATTTGTAAGCGTCATAGCTATGGGACAGAACTAAGCGAACAAAGACCTTATGGCACTCACTCGGCGACAATTAAACACGACGTTGTCGACATGCTGTTAGAGTTCAAAATGCTTACTTAAAGGTTTGTGGTTAGAGTTCTCGAGACTGTATGAGAACAAATTTCAGCATGCTTAAGCTGAGCAACTTAGTTCCTCCTCGCATCCAGGCTTTGGTCTTGTCTAGGAAACCGTTTAACAGACGAGATCAGGCTTTGATTAACATAATGTTTGAGGAAATAACCGAAGCTACACAAGAGTTGTATCGAATGCTATCTTCTGTAATGAACTTATTTCTTGTACTAAAAGGTACAGATTTCGATGAGAGATATCACAGAAATACGTAACTTTGTAATAAAAGGCGTTCTCACAGAGCATCACGTCGTTTTTGTTGCACACCGTGCGATTTACGTGTAAATCACGCCTGAAGCTAGAAACGAACTGAGTCCACGCAACGTATACACGATCTGCTTAGAGATCTGTGTCTTAAAATTTGTACAACAACAGATGGCAGTTTGATACACTCATCGTACGCCATGTTATTCAACGTGGCCCACATTCATAGTTTCATTACTGTCTAGCTTTTCGTCGCGTGGCATGGACTCAGTCTGTTTCTCGTTTCATTACTGTCTAGCTTCGGTTATCTAAAACATGAACAGGGCCTTTATTCACTATTGCCAATTCCAACGTGTTTCAGATAAGACATGACAGCGGAAATCGAACAAAACCGTAGTTAGACATTGTGACGTCACACGGTTTGGGCAAATCTCCTATTTCATAGAGAATAAAGGTCCTGAAGCAGCCAGTAGTCCACGCTATATAGTAGCACTCACTTAGCGGCCAGCCCGCCGCCGGGCGGCAGGTCGGGGATGTTTTCCTGGACCAGCTGCTTCATGATGTTCGAGAAGTGCGCGCGCGGCTCCTCGCTCTCCTCCGCAGCGCCCGCGTTCTGCTCGATTATGGCTGGAATTGTAAAATTGTTTGTGAGATATGGAGGCAAAAAAGCTTTGGTGTAGAGTATCCTAGTGTGAACAAAAAAATTCAGTCAAGACAATGGTAATAAACGCTTTAATTCATAGTATATCTATACTAATATTATAAAAAGGATTTGATTGTTTGTTTGAATAGAATAGGCTCCGAAACTATTGGACCGATTTAAAAAATTATTTCACCATTAAAATCCTAAGTTTTCCGTGCTGAACATAGGCTCGAAAATATTCTGAAAAAATTAGGGTTCCTCATGATTTTTTTTTAAATACCCTTGCTAAGCCCCGGGGCGGACTGCTAGTTATGTATAAGTAACTTTCAGGTCATGCTTGGGCCGCGGGAATTATTTTATACCATTATCTTGATAATGTTATTCATGTTATACAAGATCTATGTAGCTAGACCAGATTCAAAGTCACTATAGTATCAAAATAGCTTTGTGATCATCTTTTTACTACGGTTTTATGATGACGTACAATTCGGTAATGATGGGTTTTTATGTGTGGTTTTCATGTTTTTAGTACCTAATTGATCATTTTCAAACATCTCAATAATGTTCGGCCTTATCGACTCTTCCCACTGAGTCCATCCACCAGTTACAGGATTTAGTGGTAGATATTATTATTCACAGCTTTATTAAGACCTGTTCATACCAACGTACCAGAGCGGCAGCTAAATACGAGTATGGGGTAATTCTATTGTCACTTCTATTATATTTGTTCAACGGTATTCCGCCAAGTACTGAAGTCTCTGGCTCGAAAATACTGCTAAGTCTTAAGTGAACAGGCCTTTCAGTCTAGGCATTAGGTTCAATCTACACAAGCGGGGATGTAGCGGCGAAATTATATCAGCGATGTTATGTTATCGCCGTCGTGTTGAGAAACGTTCATTGAGTTGTTTAGAATTACGAAGCAAGATTACCGCCGAAGATTACCTTTACTCGCCCATAAACTTGGATTTAGAATTCAAATTTTTTGTAAGTACCTACCTCACAAAACCAAAGACAAATTGGTGGAAAATATTTTAGTACTCAAGACTATTCAGTATCATGCTTCAAAAGCAACAAAATTATCATCCAACATTTAACCCAACACATAAAAGTCAGTTCAGAGCACGCTAGCTATCACTATGCAGATAATCGTCTACATTTTATTTCGTTTGTAACTTCTAGGGTTTCAGCTCTGATAGATGCCACTCACGCTACTGCTATTTTCTTTTCACATTGATAAGCGACCTTCGCCTGAGGTCAACTTGTCTCAGATTATTACACGATATTATATTACGCGTAGTATTTAGCTTGCCTTTTTGAATATTCTTTTAAGGTGGAACGTTCTCCTTGTTTAGGTATAGCTTCGCTAATAGATGGCGCTGACTTTCAATTTGTTGGTTTTTTATTGTTTTCTTATTAAATTGTGCATATTATTTAAAAGTGATACATTTGCCGCAAATGGTACGTTGTTTTTCATATATCAATAAATGTTTCAAGCGTTGAAAACATTTATAGAACTTGTATTTGGGAAGAGCAAAATCGCCGGACCAAATCACTCACACAAGCAAAGATTATAATGTGAACTGTTGGGCACGATACGCCACCTGCCTGTACCTGGGTGCGAATAACTCTATTTTATCTAAGTACATTTTCCTATTTGTTTCTTGTTAGTGAACATATTTTTTGTGCGTAAGCCTGCAAATGCAAAATCTGCCTGTTGTGACGTTGTGATTTATCAAAATTATTCTGATCGCATATTTTATATCAGAATCTGAAGTACCAAGTATTGGTATAAATAAATTAATGTTTGTTTTTTTATTCATGGTATATAAATTCTTGAAAACACTAATTCAATAAATTCGTGTTTTCAAGCCTTCCTTTGATTCGATTGTAATAAATCGTTGATGGAGTTTCGTACTCAAACGAAGTATCTTGTTTGACCTCGGTCCCTATCACACAAAAACAAAGAGAAGTATGCTAGTAATTATTATCAAATTAGAAATTAGGTGTCATTGATTTTCTGTACACTTTAATTTCAATGCAATTTTGTTTATTGCGGACTTTTGAGCACAATTAGGTACTGGTAAAATACAGGTAGTTGATCCTGGATCTGATAAATAATGATTCATCACAAAACTTTATTCATTACTTCTTCAAGATCAGAGGTATTATTGCGCGGCGGGAATTGAACCAGCAACTTACTGTGTTGCAGAGTGATGTCAATAAATAAGTATCGTGAATAGTATCCCTAGTTTTCGAAAAAACGTTTAAGAGGTAGGTAATTTTAAATATTGTATGCCAATTTAGGTATATTCAATTTTTACATTAGACACAGTATGCGTGAATTATTATTATTATTAGCTAGACTAGCTTTGGACGAGCATACATTACAGTAAGTACTGTGGTCACCGGACAAAAAAACTTGAAAGAAAAAAACTACAGAAATCATTTTTAGTAAGTACTTTTTTTTCGAAGTTTTTGGGTCCAAATAAGGACAATTGAAATTTATTATATTTTATTAGAATTTTCATCCTCCGTGACTCCATCTTTTATTTTGGGAAGTTGATTGTTTTAAAAAATAGTTATGCTTCGTTTTGCAAAAATCAAAACAAGTCAATGACAACAGAATACCTACATACCTACAAAAACGATAGACATTGAAAGAATAGACAGCCTCATGACAACAATAAAAGACGAAATATGTACGTTCTACATGCTTGAACGAACAAAATCAAAGTTTATGAATGGTAAGCTATGGTATTACGAGTTGATTCGTTATGTTTCTCACAGATGACGTTGTCGTCGCCGCTCACACTCATAAGTTCATGACGTTCTCGTACGACACTATCGGTGTTCACCCACACAGTGACAAAAATGGACTAAAATTACCACGTTATTTCTAATTAAATCAAGTGTTTTCTTTAATGAAACATAATTTGCCGCAAATAACGACCTATAAAAATGCCATATACAGTTATTTATTTGTAAAATTTAGCTCATATGGCTCATATTTGGGAAAATACAAATGTATGAAAAACGAATGACCTTAATAGCTTTTCTCCGTTTATAAACGCACCTCATTATTTTCAACCGAATCTTTATTTCACACGGAATGGACGTGTTAAATTAAATTTAACAAATTTAAAAGTCGCAGGACTTCATGCTATTTCCGCCCAATTCGTTCAGTACTTTGGTGTTTTCTTCAGATAGACACACAACTTCAAACTTTCACCTTTATAATTTTAGTAAAATTGTCTAGCTCTCTTAATCCTCTTCTACACTCTATCTTGTTAATTGCGTCTGTCCTAAAGATAATACATGGCTTAATATTATTAGGCTATCATTATCGCCACGGGACTGTCCCTGAACTTACTTTACTTTAAGTAATCTTAAATAAAATCGTATTGTGAGTGCATTCAGTGATGCCATTTGAACTATGATCACTGGCTTGGGTTTTAAACATATACCTACTCGGTATTTATTTCAAACTTAGATGTTTTTTGAAGATTGTATGTGATATCCTTGCAATCAATCTGTGATTGTATCATTATTCCTCAATTTCACTGTAAAAGTCATCCTTTAAAGCAAATAAAACTTATAGATACACTCGTCGGGCGCGTGAACTCAACAAGATTACAGGCAGTTCTTTGTACGGCTTCAGAATTCCCAGTCGTTCACTCAGCTCAGTGAATACTAAGACCTCACACAATGCAGTAGGCTTCATTGCTTTAACCCATCAGGAATTTACTTTTCAATTAAAATTAATAGATAAATCCAGGGTCAGGACCAAAGCAATGAAACTACTGTTCGATTTAAAATATTTTAATGCAAGCAATCAGGTTAACATTTAGATTAGAAAATTGAGAATAGAATAGATTAAAATTAATCATAAAAATAGATTACAGATTTTAAATAGTAGAAAACTTCCTATTAAAATAAATTTTATAGATACCAAATGTGATTATAGTTAATTGATTTTAAACACATAATTGTAGAAAAATACAAGTATGATACAATATATCAAAATCCAAGCTTAGTTATTAGAATCCGATATTTAATTTTACCATCATAATTCAAATCACTTATTGCCCACCTGGCTAGCAGGTACTTTGGTACTTCTAAATTGAATAATGAAACCGCAGAAGCTATCAACTATAAGTGTCACACTCCATACAAACTAATGCATAAATTTACATAAATATAAAATACTAGCGGCCCGCCCCGGCTTCGCACGGGTATTAAACAAAAATTTTAGAAATTATACACACTAAAACGATGGGTTTCACAGTTTTCATACGGATCTTTACTTTTTTTAACAGCATTGGGGTTTTTGACATTGACTCGACATTCCAAAACTGACACTGGCCGTAGAGAAAAAGCAAGCACCGTGCGTTATACAACCTCTTTTTCTATTCTGACGCGCCATAATAGAAAAAGAGGTTGAATATACAGCCCACGGTTCAATTATTGAATTTTTCATGCGGATCCCTAACTTTTTTGAAAATATTATATAGCCTATGTTCATCACGGAAAATTAAGGATTCTAATGGTGAAAGAATTTTTTAACTCGGTCCAGTAGTTTCGGAGCCTATTCAATTCAAACAAACAAACAAACAAACAAACATACAAACAATCAAATCTTTCCTCTTTATAATATTAGTATAGATATCAAACATAACAATATTCTAACAATACAACACTGTCACAGTGCAAAGAAATTGTTAGTGCTAAAATCTATCATATTAGTAATACATTTTAATAATTTAACGAATATTTTAATAATCTACGTTACGAGTACATTTTTGTACTCATTACTTAAACCATAGTAAGTTATTATTTGTCTTATTTCTACTCAAACACTACACACAACACTGGGGATAGAAATATTTTACGAGATACATATATTTAATATAATAATAAATATATTACCTAGTACTGTACTAGGGGGTTGAAGATTTTGACCCTACATCTGATATCATAAGCTTATCACACTGTTTTTTTAGGTTTTCGAAATCGGTTTTGAAATCCTTATGATGTAACTTCGTCTGTCTATTTTTAAATTATTATCTATTACTATGGACTTGATATTTAAAATAATAATGGTCGATATTTTCATACTCTTAGAAATATTTTGAAAAAAGCCGAAACTATGACCATTCGCGGTAATCTAAAATTTACAGGAAAAACCTTAAGGAGTCCAAAGATCGAAATCGCAATCGACCCTTCTTGTCTTTATACTCGCAGTGCATATATTTGGATAGAAGCCACTTGTATAAATATACAAGAGGATTTTGATCATCACGTATAAAAAAATATGAAAATTTATTTTCGATTGTGAATATCTCAGAAATCTGACCTTTCAGGACATTATGTTATAGAACATTCTTAATTTGTACAACATTCATTGTGCACCGCGCGTTTAAAAACAAGAAGAAAAAAAACAGTGTGTCAGCCGATGCTACCGTCCAAGTCTTCAAACACCTATAAACTCTACGGAACACATGTTTGGCTAGCTACAAACGTTTTATCAAAAAGTATCGATAGTAAACAAATCAAGTAATGAGATAACATTTTGGAAGTGACATTTAAAACCCTAGCATGTTTGAAATAGATTCTAATTTGTAAGCACCTTCGATCGGCGATTCTTGACATGTAAGAGCGTTGCACAGTCTATTAATATTCTAACTAGATGGGCGGGCGTCTGACTGTCCACGGAGGACGATTAGCATTCGTCATGGTGCATAGACACGTGCAAACTATACGATTATGGATATCTGTGTGTATGTGGCAAAGAACTTTAATATATTGTAAAAGTCTGTAAGCACACCAATTACATAATCCAGTGGAATATTGGATAAGCGTGGCATCGGAACCGCGGAATATATGTATTTCGGAATTTATTTACATAATCTTTGTACTGTATACAATAAGTCAGAGAATTCTTTAAGACAGTTCTATCAATATATCGCACCAATTTATATTTGGGGGGAAAATGAGGCCAAGATTTACGCCTTCAAAGATTTGAAATCTAAATGGGTGCCAACTTGATAGTTCTTTAAATCTGACATTTGTAATTAGTTTTCCAACATGTATTGGATTTAATTTAATTGCATATTTGAGATACAGACATGTCATAGATGGTTTTATATGGTTGGTGTAAATAAATATACGCATTATACTGCGAGTGGGTAGTCGTATTATATTCCGAACTTGGTTGACACACTGAGTGTCGAGTGTCGATACTTGGTTTTAGAATCCTTGATTTATTTGTAAGTAAAGGATAACGAAATATTTCACGACAGTGCACTGGTATCATCGGAGCAAGGCGCAGAACTTTGAAGCAATTTTTAATATTGTCAGCTTCTTATTCAGTTAATATTTTGCAGTTTTCAGACTTGATTTTTCTTCTCTACGCGTGTGCGATGCATTGTTGAAGATTTTTCTTATTTTATATTGGTTACCTTGATGGTACCTAGTCGTCTGTTATTTTTTAGTTTTCGTGAAGTTTTCGTTCATAAAATCCTATATAAAATAGTACTTAGTTTCTAGAACCTAGTATAAGATAAAAATGCCTTGAATTGCAAAGCCCAAGAATATAAGTAGTCACTAGTATAGTCACCTGATTATCAAAGAATTAAGTATCCATATAATAAAGATTTATTGTATGTTACAATACCATCAAATCAAGCTGATTGCTATTCTAAGCATGATTATAAATTGTGAACGTAGTAAAAGGAACTAGTGAGCACATAGACCAGTATACATACTTATACATACATTAGTTTATGTTTAAACATGGTGTGGCTTCAAGTGATGTAATGACTATATGTTAAGGAAAATGCTCTCTATGAAAAAATCTACAGATAATTATGTTGGTTGGTCCTCCATCTTCTGATATGATTTGTTTTACTACATCAGACGAATTTTAATAATAAAATATTTCTTTGAGTATATAAATATTATGAGAGAGAGATTGTGTAGGGTCTCGTCAGCGTCATCAGTGGGTTCCAAGGCAGCGAATCTATCCCCGAGAAGCTGCTGAAACTTCTCGGTGCCCGCCATGATTTGGATTGGGTTCGGTCGGAGCGTGGACTTCATCAGACGGTTTCTTTCAAGCTTCAAATTTATATTCAGAGAGCCTCGAAGGAGTCGGTGATCAGATCCGGTATTGAACCTGTTGATCACTGAGACATCTCTGAATATATGCTTGCTATCCGTCATGATGAAGTCGATCTCATTTTTTGTCACAGAATCGGGACTCCGCCATGTCCACTTCCTTTGGGGCTGTTTCTTAAAGAAAGAGTTCATTAAGAACAGCCCCTCTTTCTCGAGGAAGTTGACGAGCATTTGTCCCCTGTGATTTCGAACACCAAAACCATGCGGGCCTATTCGGGATTCGTTGCCAGTCTGGGTTCCCACCTTGCCGTTAAAGTCCCCCATAACAACGTTGAAGTGAGCCTTGGTGGTGTGATGTAAGGCTTTGGATATGTCTTCGTACATATCCTCCACTTCATCATCCGAGTGTGTCGAGGTCGGTGCGTAAACCTGAATGACCTTCAAGCTGTAGCGCTTAGACAGCCGAAGGATCAGGTACGCTACCCTGGTCGACACACTGGAGATTTCTTCGACGTTGTTAGAGAGGGCCTTATTGACGAGGAAACCTACGCCACCCTGGGATGTTTTATCACCCTCACGAAAGTAGAGAAGATGGCCCGAGTCTAGGGTTACGGTGTCCTCCCCCTCTCTACGGACTTCACATAACCCTAGAACATGCCATTTAATGTTCTCTAACTCCACTTCCAACTGCGCTAGATGGTGATCAAGCCTCAGAGTGCGTCCGTTAAACGTTGCCAGGGTCAGTGTGTGTGGGGTGTGGTAGCCTAATGTAGCCCGGTGATTCCTAGCACCCCCTGCCCCGCCGTTACCGTGGCCGCTACCATGGCCAGGAATAGCGAGGCGGCCGGGAACTGGGGGCCATTTTGTGGCGGTTCTTGTCATTTGGGGGTATTGCCCATAATCCCCACGCTGGGCATGCGGGTTGGGGATCGCAGTTTAGTGGAGTAGTTCTGCAGAGGGCGCTGCTGCCCGCCCCCCGGTGTGTTTCCCTTAGTCGCCTCTTACGACACCCACGGGATGAGTTGGGGTGGTGAAATTCTTTATTATGCCGTCACCACACGGCAACATAATATTTATACATACACAATCTGGTTGAAACGCTGAGGGACGAGGGCATCAAGTTTTGCAAAAAGCAGCGTACTGGTAAGAAGTCCAAACTCTCGGATGAGACTCTTGGGCTGATGACAAAAAGACGGGAAACCACCCAAGCGACTTCGTCAGAGAGGTCAGACCTGAACAAGCGAATTGCGAAGATGGTACGACGCGACCTTCGGAGCTCCAATACACGCCTCATCGAAGAGGCGATAGAGCGAAACCGAGGGTCCAAAGTATTCACTCAGCAGCTTGGAAGGAGCCACCTGACGAAGCTTTCAACGCACGACGGAAGGACCGTATTGTCGAAGCCGGAGATATCGGCCGAGATAGAGGACTTTTATGGCCGTTTATACGCTGCACATGCTCCCCGTTCCCAACGAGACGACCACGATTCTAGAGCCACCTTGATACGCCACTATACCGACGAACTGCCAGACATCAGTCAAGACGAGATCGTGTTAGCTCTGAGGCAGCTTAAAAATGGAAAAGCCCCCGGTGAGGACGGAATAACGTCAGAGCTTTTGAAAGCTGGAGGATACCCTGTTATACAGGAGTTACAGAGCCTCTTCAACGCCGTCCTTCACAGTGGGAGAACTCCAAAGGCGTGGAGTGGGAGTTTGGTGGTGCTCTTTTTTAAGAAGGGAGATAAAACCCTTCTTAAAAATTATAGACCCATCTCGCTCCTAAGTCACGTCTATAAGCTTTTCTCACGAGTTATATCGAACCGTCTCGCCAGGAGACTCGATGAGTTTCAGCCACCGGAGCAGGCTGGGTTTCGCGGAGGATATGGTACCATAGACCACATTCACACAGTGAGGCAGATTATACAGAAGTCCGAAGAGTATAATCAGCCCCTGTGTCTGGCTTTTGTGGACTATGAGAAGGCCTTTGACTCCGTTGAAACCTGGGCTGTTCTACAATCCTTACAGCGATGCCAAGTAGACTATCGTTATATCGAGGTGCTGAGATGTCTCTACGAAGCCGCTACGATGAGTGTCCGAGTACAGGACCAGCAGACTAAACCGATCCAACTGCGCAGAGGAGTGAGGCAGGGGGATGTCATATCCCCGAAACTGTTCACGAGCGCGTTGGAAGATATGTTTAAGACGCTGGACTGGAAAGACAAGGGCATCAACATAAACGGCGACTACATCTCACACCTGCGATTCGCTGATGACATAGTCTTAATGGCGGAGTCGCTAGAGGAGCTGAACCGGATGCTGGACAGTCTAGCTTCAGCCTCCCGATGTATCGGTCTTGGCATGAATTTGGATAAAACCAAAGTCATGATCAATGCCCACATTGATCCAAGACCGGTGATCGTACATGGCCACCTTCTCGAAATTGTTTCTGAGTACACTTACCTCGGGCAGATTTTGCAGTTGGGTAAAAACAATTTCGAGAAGGAAGCCAAGAGGAGGATCCAGCTAGGCTGGGCAGCGTTCGGAAAACTACGTCGAGTCTTCTCGTCATCCATACCGCAATGTTTGAAAACGAAAGTTTTTAATCAGTGCGTCCTACCAGTCATGACCTACGGAGCTGAGACGTGGACACTCACGATAGGGTTGGTCCACCAGTTCAAAGTCGCTCAGCGCGCTATGGAAAGAGCTATGCTCGGAGTTTCTCTGAAGGATAGGATTCGTAACGAATACATCCGACAGAGAACTAAAGTCATCGACATAGCTCAGAGAATTAGCCAACTGAAGTGGCAGTGGGCCGGCCATATTTCGCGAAGAACCGATAACCGCTGGGGTAAACGTGTTCTTGAGTGGAGACCGCGACTCGGTAAACGTAGTGTAGGACGCCCTCCGACCAGGTGGGATGACGATCTGCGAAAGACTGCTGGCAGATGCTGGATGCGACAAGCCGAAGACAGGGCGCTATGGCGCTCATTAGGGGAGGCCTATGTCCAACAGTGGACTAACATAGGCTGATGATGATGATGATGATGATAAATATTATGAGAATAATCACATCAAGACCTTAAGAAATTTCAGACTTAACTTTAAAAGCGTGAAATTATGTAAGTTGATATTACACACAACAGAAAGTTATCTATACTATATTTTATAGAGGAGAGATTTGATAGTTTGTTTGAATTGAATAGGCTCCGAAACTACTAGACCGATTTGAAAAATTCTTTCACCATTAGAATCCTAAATTTTCACTGATGGACATAGGCTATATATAACATTTTCAAAAAAGCTCCGCATACGCATGAAACATTATTTTTTTGTCAAATACCTGTGCGAAGCCGGGGCAGACCGCTAGTTTGATTATAATAAGCTTTTAAAGAATTACTTTCGTTATCATTATATTTAGGTAGGTATTACTCGCGTGCGTTTTATAGGAGACGTGTTTAGTTTATCAAGAAAATATTAAGTCATTCGGCACGCAAATTGTTCTGCGTCATATAAAAGTTTAATTTTATTAATCATGTACCCTTGACTTTTGTTTACGCAAGTGTCTGGGTGTTTCAGCTAAATAAAAGAAACAAATAAGTATCTTTTATATAAGTACTTTAAAACTTAAAAAATATTTTGTAGATTGACAAATCTACACAAATTCGCACAACCTATCGAAATTCGCTTATTTTGCGATTATAATGTCATGTCATGTTATTGAACACCAATGAAGTATTCAAGTTACTAAATATAAATATACAATGGGAGTATACTAGATACTTAATAATAATATTAAATTTGTACTAAAATCTCATTAAGTAGGATTTCAGATTAGCTGATGTTAGAAAATAGAGATATTCCAAATCAGCTAATATAAAGGATTTTGTAAAGACATTAACTACAATAAATTGGAGATTTGTAAAGGAATACCTAAGCTCTTAATAAACTACATGTCTTCAAGACAACCTAAATGGATCTACTCTCCCCACAGCAAAGTATTCAAAATACATGTCTTTTAAAATGCGACTAGAACTTCTTACAAATTCATATCACAATCATTCCATTATTTTGTCTTAGATATTATTAACTTTATCTATTTCTAAGAAGGGTCACAAGATTTGCTTTCTTTTATATTTTGTCAGCCATCTTGGCTGCATTGGTTTTATTTCATACATGTCACTATGGTATAATTATATGGTGAAAGTTTGGATATTTTATACTCTTTTCCTTAAAAGTGTACCTAAATTTTAGCATACACCTAGTTCTAGACCTGGAATATCAGAAATGGACTACATTTTATCCTGTAAATAACAAATGGCACAAGCTGTGCAGCCAAAAATATTACTTCGTCATGAATGTTTTAATTACATATGATGGTCACTGACTTTTTGCTATAACATTTTGACAACAACAGGTCCGTAGGATTTGGCGAGGTGACTCTACATCTACAATAATATAGTCGCTATGTCTTGGCATCGGAATTTGTGGCTGTACTAGGACTTGTCAAACTTTGAGTCTGACTATTGAATGCAATACTTTCAGTGGATCTGTCCCGTTGTCTGTGTGAGCATGCATGTAATAGAGAATAATAACAACAACCTGTAAGCCTCTGTCGGAGGTTCGAATCCAGTTCTCTGTCTGCTTTCTGGGCCTCAGGACATGGTTTTGGTGCCCCGGGGAAGGTCACAAGGACAATTGACATGTTGTCCTTTGATCCCTGCAAAATGGTGGAAAATAATGTTTTATTAGTTTAGATACATACAAAATAATGACAATACCCTATTCTAATATTCTTCAAATTTGTATAATTAATTACATGATTTTACTAACACCTGGGACGGACTACGGAGGGTCAGACCTTGTACCTATTTTCATGTATGTGTAACATGCTCTCAGATAAATAAACCAAGACATACCAAACTTATGTTCAACTAAAGGCATAAATGTTGTAAAAGAGCAGGGTTTCCAAACCATCATAGACTAATATCACTCAAAACAAATACAGAAATGAGTTCATAACTAACAATAGATAATTCAATTAGCACAATTTGATGTCAGCATAAACTGTTGAAGGCATTGATCCTCTATTTACTTGGTCCCAGTATTTATTGCAATCATATGAAGCATATGCAAAAACTATGAAAGATAAATAAATAATGCTGGAGAATTCACTCAGGTTCATCTAGTCCCAATAAATAGGAGAAATTAATCACCTTCACTCAGTTCTGCGGCTTAATACCTAGGATCTTTATTAATTATTAATAGGAACTATGATTATGTATTAAAAACAAAACAGTGCTCACCTTGTACAAACAAGTGTCGATGACCTGGTTGGTGATGGCCACAAGGTCATCAGTCAAGTGAAGCAAGGAGTGCACATACGCACACAGTGCCTCATTAGTCATAACATCCCAAACTCCATCACACGCCAGCACCAAGAACTCATCCTCTGCCTCTGATCTCTCGTGAGTAGAAACTTCAGGCTCTGGAGAAACAAGCTGCTCACACGGGCCCCGGTCCCACACCTTCTTGTACTCGTAATCCCCCAGCGCCCTCGAGACAGCTAAGCTGCCGTTCACACGCTGAATCATCACAGAGCCACCTGCTTTTATAATACGATTCTTCTCCGTCGGTAACTCAGGTTTATGATCTTTAGTTGCGAATATCGGCAACCCGTTTCGAGCGAGAACGGCACGAGAGTCGCCGCAGTTGGCTATGTAGATCTGTTTGGGAGACACGAACGCGCACACGGCGGTAGACCCTGACTTTTCCTCCCCATTGCACAACTCCGGGAGCTCCCGCATCTTCGTGTCCAGATCTAGGAAGCCAACGCGAATGGCTTCCACAATATCATCCCGCCGAAACTCCTCCGTTTGAAGGATGCAGTCTAGTAAGTTTTTCGCACAGTGCGCCGACACCCGTGCCCCTGCGTGTCCATCGAACACCGCGAAGTATGACCAGTCGCTCAGGGTCCCGTTCAGAGTGAGCTGCGCGCGGTGGGCATCTTCCATCTCCACGCGCCAGCCCTGCATCGACGCCACGCCATAGCGAAGCCCGTTTCCTTCTCCCGTCTCGTTGTACTTCTTCGTCTCGGGCTTGTTCAAAAATGCCCCCATGCTGAGTCCTCTGTTAAGATATCTATTTATTCGCACATAGTTTCAACACCATCAGACACTCAAACGCACGTCGCAGGCGATAACGTAAAAGGAGAGCATCACAGGAAGATACCAATCTCACAGGTATGATCACGTCAAACGGCGGTTTTGAGGTGCAATTGTTGAAGGAGCCCGGGTGCTGGATTTTCACTACCTTCAGAAGCTTTTTCGAAGGTTAGTAATTACGCGATACTGTTGCGTAGATCTCGATGACAAATCGCTCCAGAAAAACGAAAAAGCAACTCAAAAAGAATGAATGGCGGACATAAATAGTAATTGTCTATGATTGATTGACTGACATCGAAGTATTTGTCTATGGATCATGAAAAATTTTAAAAACCCGGGAATACTGAAAAAAAAAACTGCTAAAAAAGTAAAAAAGATGAAAATGATAAAATAAAATTTTGGTAGGCAGGTACCTACAAACAGAGATATAATGTTTGTTTATATTAAAACGAACAATAATGATTAAAAAAAAAAAACTACTTGTATAAAAAAAAAACTACCAATCTTTGAATATTATCTGTCTCTGTCACTTTACTGAAAAAAAAAATATTTTCATATTTCTTGTTGCCCTAATCAATTAATAATGTAGACGTCAAGGCAAAACCCTTGTAGCAGTTTTGCCGTGGTGCAAGCGTGGTGCGGATGGTTTTGGTCCGTTTCGGACTTTTTAATGTGATCTTTTCGGACCAAAACGTCTTGGCTTAGTATTAAGCCACAGCTATAACTAACTAACTATAACCGTTGGCACTGTAGTCGCTGAGAATAAAAAATAAATTGATAATAAATAGAGATTTTGTACGAATTTATGTTTCATTTTATTTAATAACTTTTATATCAAAATTTACTTTTCCATGTGTACTATAATGTATTTATGTGAAATAAATAATTACCATACAATAAACCCTCTTCATTGTATAAATAGTTCCTCACCGAAGAAATAAATAATCAACATTTTTTTTACTAAATCGCTGAAATGTTTGATTTTGCTATGTAAGTATTCTAACTGCTAAGTAAGTAAATAATTATATAGTTTTTATAATAGAAAAAAATCATGCTTTCGCGGTAACGTGAAACTATGTATTCAAATATGTACTTGATTTACGTTACCTTACCGCTTTTTTGTGTTTATTCTTTCCATTTCGGCATCGGCTACTATAAAGTCAAACATTTTATTTTTATCTTACTTCTTTTACATAGGTTTGCCGGAAAGACGATAATATACTTTCCCGCTAATTTATTCCATGTAAAACGCAAAATATAAATCAGATGACCCTTTTAAATTTTATTGGTAGATTAGAACCATAGCATTTTAAATAGCATTGAGTCTAGTGTTATCCGCGGTGAATATGATTATTTTAAGGGAAATATTGCACTAAAAAAGTAGCCTATGTGATATTCCAGAATAAAGCTACCTTATGCTGGTAGTAACAATGTACCAAATTTAATTCCTTTTAGCCTTTTGACGGTGCAGGCGTAACAAACACACCTTCATTCATGATAAGTAAGTGTCAACTCTTATTAATAGATTTTAGTTTCTGCGATTCTTCTGTACAAAACGAATCTTTTTGTCATCTTTCTAGACATGCGCTAAACGTGTCCACGACTGGAGCGGATCTGGTCCGATTCCAGTTGGGTTCGGACTCGTTTCCCGGAGTCGTGTCCGCGGATCCGTTTGGATCCGCTTGCAGTTTCGCTTCCTTCAAGTCCATTAGATCAGTTTGTTCCAGTGGATCCAGCGGATCGGTTAGGATCCGCTTTTAATAACAGTTCCTCATGTCCATTGTATCTGTCTGTTTGTAGGAAACGTTTGTTTCGGTGGATGTAACGAATCGAAAGAATGACTAGTAAAACCATAGCAATTCTTTCCTTAGGGGAAGACATGTTTGTTAGTTTGATCTAATCTGTGAAAAATACTAGCATAAGTTTTTTAAGGTATATAATTACTTAATTTTTTTAGAGACTACAGTTGATTTACCTTCATACTAAATACTAGTAAATTATAATAAAGTATAATTTTACCGTAGTAGTTCTAGTTTGTTGTTTACTCGTAAATGGAACTGGATCTGTCTATCGAACACGTCCGAACCCGAATCAAAGGCCAGATCCACACAGCTTCAATCGCTCGCTGCTACATTCATTCGACTTCATGGAGTGAGACCGAAGACGCGGCCAACGTATCCGCGGACACGCCACGAACGACAAGCCGGAGCGGATCCACACGACTCCAGGAGCGGATACGAAACCAGGAGCCGTTTGACTCCGGATCTACACACCTCTACATCTTTCGGACCTTTCGGATCAATTCAGGGCTTGCTTTTTGAGGCTTTTTGTGACTGTTGGCAATGGCAACACTGACTCACCAATAGAATTAATTTTTGAGGTTATGTACCCTATCTTGTTTTCTCTTGCATTCAGCGGAAAATACGAGACTATCTATTACTGTTATCTTATAAAACGAAAGCTCTACTTAATATAAACTTACAAAAGTTCACAAGAGTCTAAAATGTAACTTCACCTCTACTTTAATAACTTGTTTCCAAATGGTTTCCAAACAATGTTTCTAAGGTATCTGAAAACTGGTCCATGGAATAAAGTCTTAGATTGTACTTCTAAAAATATGTATAGGACAGTTATCAAACGATGGTAAGTAGCTACCGTAAATATTTCAATGTTTACATCCCCTGAACAACCAGCTGATTTACATAACTTAAAACGAGAGGCCGCCGCGCCGCGCCGGGCGGCGAATACTTATATTTAGATCGATGAATAAATAGTAACGACCATAACTTTAATATTTTACTATGCTTACTTCAAAATTAATAATTTCCCTAATTTATACAGGCTTGCACTAAGATCTGCGAGGGCAGAAACTTTACCTCTCAGCATCAAAACTCATCAATTGGATCATCTTCACATTGCAAGGCATTTATCCTTATCAGCTGTTTATTATAAAAAAAGGAGGTCAGAAGAAGAAAAGGTAAGTAATAGATAGATAACTAATCCAAGTAGGTAATATTTTTTTTTTAATAAGATCAATCAAACATTATTTTTTACCACTTTCTCTATGTACAGTTTTTTAGGGCTACCAAGGGGAAGATTCATCAAAAAGTCATGTAAGGAATTTTTCCTCTATTTTAATGCTGAACTTAAAATTTTCAAAATTGAGCAAACAAATTTTTATTAACTGTCACAGTTTCCAACTTCCCCTTAGTAACCCTGAAAAAAATCATTATTTATATTTTATATACAAGCACTTCCCTGTCATGGTGACTTATCAATTGTATACTGTAGCAAGCCAGCGAGGCCATAGCCAAGTAAGGATTAGCGAGAGATACTCTAGCATATAAAATATGTTTCAGGCTGCGGACAATAGAGGAAGACCAGCGATCAGGTATTCTCCAAAGGCTGGGTCCGAAGTGGTTGGCATCTGGAGGAATATGACTGTTAGGGATGTAGCGCAAGTCCTGAGAAAAGATGTTGGTAGGTCAAATATTACATTTAGTTAATAAGCTGATCAATTCCAAGTAATATTAATATACTTTTACGTGAGATTACATGGAAAGGGAATATTATATGTAGCTGTAGTTACTTTCGTGAAACATTAATTGAAACTAAGTATCAACAAATGAGTTAACTGCAGATTGTTGTTTGTTTATGTTTACAAACTATCTACAAGTAGCTCGACTGTTTCTATATCCCTCCATTTTAAAGTACATTATGTTATAAATCCTACATTGTTCATAAAAATGCTGATATTTTATTCCACTTTTTTAGATCCTTTTATAATTTGGTTGTCTATTGGTAGCATTGGTATGCTTGTCATTTGTCTCTTGATTTCTTATACAGCTGTCACATTCTAAGCCATTTTCAACATTCCCGCCGTACATTATAAACTATTTATAACTTACACATTATTACTGCCTTATCTGTAACAAGCATATCTCAGTAATTTATAAAAACTTAATATCCTGATAGAGCTGATGGACTGAGCCCTTGCATACTTAGAGCAAGTGAGCTTTTTGAAAATTTTAAAAGAAGTTAGGTTAACACTTTATTATTATTCAGACCACATCACCATCAGCATTTCAAACCTCCAACAACTGCGCAAAAATAACCACCTTGTCATACTTATTTCAGATCATGTGTTCAAGGCGCTAGAGTTCGCTGATAAAACCTCTGACACAGCATACAAAGAGAGCACAGTAATACACAACCCTCAGATCATACGGGACATTGTGAAGATCAGCGGCTGCCGGTTCAAGCTGGTGCCTAACCCTGATGAAGAAATTGAAGAGGAAGAGGTAATTTAGTTACATTGACGATAGAGGGCCCTCTTATGGTCATCAGAAATAAATCCACCTTTTTGGACTATAAAATAATAAGTTGGGTTTAATATTTTGATTGCTATTGTATGCAAACATTTCTGAACGATAGCAAAAAATTATATTACCTATTATTAGTGCCGAGAAATCTCTTACGAACTGAACATATGATATCAGAAAAATATGTATTGAAACTTGTGTATTTGGGGTTGTGGCATTAAGTACATCTTGAAAAAGTGTGTGAAGATGCTTGATTGATTGACAAAAATACTTTGTTATTAGAATTAGAACAAATTAAGCATTAAGCCCACCCTGTACCGTTGTAGTGCAATAAAGTTGTTACCTATAGAAATAAATTACAAATATATCTCTATAAACTCAAAGTGTAATGCGGGGGCTCGCTCCGGCCGCGGCCGCCCGACCATAGACCACGACTGACTGTGCCATAGAGTCAATCTCATCATCAGCCCACATCAGTCCACTGCTGGACATAGGCCTCCCCTAATGAGCGCCATAGCGCCCTGTCTTCAGCTTGTCGCATCCAGCATCTGCCAGCAGTCTTTCGCAGACCGTCATCCCATAGAGTGAACCTATCACTAGCTAAAGTAAACTCTCTGGTTGTAGAACAAAGACGCAGTGCCATCGCCGCCGGCGCCGGCCGAGGCGCTCCGCCCGCGGCCGCCCGTGGTCTGCGTGATGGGGCACGTGGACCACGGGAAGACAACACTGTTGGACTCGCTGCGGGACTCTGCAGTCGTCGATACAGAGTTTGGAGGGATCACGCAGCATATTGGAGCTTTTGAAGGTAATAAATAATAATAAAAATATACTTTATAAGGTTTTTCTATTTAAGGTGGAACATTCTCCTGCCGTGTGGTGCCGGCACAGAATTTCACCACCCCAACTCTTCCCGTGGGTGTCGTAAGAGGCGACTAAGGGAAACACAGCGGGGGGCGGGCAGCAGCGCCTTCTGCAGAACAACTACACCGAACTGCGATCCCCAACCCGCATGCCCAGCGTGGGGATTATGGGCAATAACCCCCAAAAAATTATGCCATCTATGGCGCTCATTAGGGGAGGCCTATGTCCAGCAGTGGACTATTATAGGCTGGTGATGTTGATGTTGATGATTCTCCTTGTTTAGGTATAGCTTCTCGCTAATAGATGGCGCTGACTTTCAATTTGTGGTTTTTTTATTGTTTTCTTGTTAAATTATGCATATTATTTAAAAGTGATACATTTGCCGCAAATGGTACGTTGTTTTTTATATACCAATAAATGTTTCAAGCGTTGAAAACATTCATAGAACTTGTATTTGGGAAGAGCAAAATCGCCGGACCAAATCACTCACACAAGCAAAGATTATAATGTGAACTGTTGGCCACCATGATAGGCCACCTGCCTGTACCTGGGTGCGAATAACTCTATTTTATCTAAGTACAATGTTGTTTATTGCGGACTTTTGAGCACAATTAGGTACTGGTAAAATACAGGCAGTTGATCCTGGATCTGATAAATAATGATTCATTACAAAAATTTATTCATTACTTCTTGAAGATCAGAGGTTTTGTCGAGCGGCGGGAATTGAACCAGCAACTTACTGTGTTGCAGAGTGATGTCAATAAATAAGTATCATGTATCATGTTATCTAGTAGGTATACCTAGTTTTCGAAAAAAGGATTGATAGGTAATTTTAAATATTGGATACCACCCAATACATAATTATTTAGAATTATTATTATTATTAGCTAGACTAGCTTTAAACGGGCATACATTACAGTACTGTGGTCACCGGACAAAAAAACTTCGAAAAACACTACAAAAATCATTTTTTGTACTTATTTTTCGAAGTTTTTGTTTCCATTACAACTAACGACAGTTAAAATTTATTATTTATTAGAATTTTCATCCTCCGGGGCTCCATCGTTTATTTTGGGAAGTTGATTGTTTTAGAAAATAGTTTTGCTTCGTTTTTCAAAAATCATAACAAGTCAATGACAACGGAATATAAAAACGATAGTCATTCAAAGAACAGACAAGACAGCCACATGACAACAATAAAAGACGAAATATCTACGTTCTACATGCTTGAACGAACAAAATCAAAGTTTAGGAATGGTAAGCTATGGTATTATGAGTTGATTCGCTATGAATCTCACAGATGACGTTGTCGTCGCCGCCAACACTCCTAAGTTCATGACATTCTCGTACGACACTATCGGTGTTAACCCACACAGTAACAAAAATGGACTAAAATTACCACGTTATTTCTAATTAAATCAAGTGTTTTCTTCAATGAAACATTTTGCCGCAAATAACGACCTATAACAATGCCAATGACAGTTATTTATTTGTAAAATTAAGCTCACATGGCTCATATTTGGGAAAATACAAACCTATGAAAAACGGATGACCTTAACTGCGTTTAGTTTTATTCTCCGTCTGATTTCTCCAGTTCGCTCATATCTCTTTCGACGGTCTTTGGATACATCAATGTCTATTGTGTATTTTTTTGTGATTTATTCAATAACAATCTCTGTCTTTTGCAGTAATTCAAAGAACTCCTCTTTATTAGGCAAAGCGAAACAATTATCAAATAAAATAGTTTCAAATATTGCTACTTTCTGTCCTGACTCTGTACATAAGACATGGTGGTACATGTGCTTGTTTAGGCAGGGGGATAATGCACAACACACTCCTATGCGAGATGTCAGTGCAGATCTCAGTTCCCCCACTCAGAATTAGAATGGTTGTACATTATAATACCGAGAGCAGTAAATGGCCCATAATGGCATTCGCCCAGCGCGCCACAGAGGTCGTTATATACGACAAGACCACAGGACCAACAATATTGTTTGTTTATGATGACCAAAGATAGGAATAGTGCAATTTGGGGTTAATGACCTCATACATTATCAAGAGTATGGATACGCCGCGGGATCGGGAATCGTTTAGGTATGTTAGACTCTGGGTATTTCGTATGTTTCTTTTATAAAACAATAAATATTTTATTAACCGTTAGTTAGATTATTGAGGTTCGAACTTTCTAGAAAAGGGCTGTTGATTATGTAAAAATAATAAATAAAAGAAACGAAACGAACGAACTTCGTTACTGTCTAAATCCCTTCGTCACTTATGCGCCACTCACGTCACTCACGCCGCCTTCGTGTAGCGGATTAATCATCATTGATGACTTTACGTGCAAATGTGCTGTACGATTCCAGTGAGACTCCCCTCCGGCGAGAAGGTGACATTCCTGGACACGCCGGGGCACGCCGCGTTCTCCGCGATGCGGTCGCGCGGCGCGCACGCGACCGACATCGTGGTGCTGGTGGTGGCCGCGGACGACGGCGTCATGGAACAGACCCTCGAGAGCATCCGCATGGCCAGGGAGGCTGGAGGTACGTCTCTCAAATATCATGCAAGCTTCTGGACTTTCATTTAAGCGCTGGTGCCGGCATAGAACTTCACCACACCACTCTTCCTGTGGTGTCGTAAGAGGCGAGGAAGACACAGGGGGGGGGGGGGGGGTCTATAAGGTGATGTTGTTGGGGGGTCAGTTAGTGAGATCCTGAAGTTTTCAATATTCAATCATTTTTGCATTCTATAGGTACATATACAAAGGTCATATTAATTTGATTCATTTCACTTTAGACCCTGCCGGGCACCCAATAATGTATGGAGAGAGAGGACGTTATTCTTCCAAAATAATTTTAAATTAATTATGACTTGTCTAAACAAGTGCTTATTTTGTAACCCTAAAGAAATAAAGTTATTGAATCCGAATCTGAATCTTTCATTGAGATCCATTCATCTGTGTAGGTGTGAAAAAGAATACATATAACTAGATACAGATATTATAACTAGATAGATACATATAACTAGATAGAACCAAATCATTGAATAACCAAATAAATTATCATTTACAGTACCCATTCTGGTGGCGATCAACAAAATCGACAAGCCAGGTGTGAACATTGTAGGTATGCCTCTTATCTTTTACTTTCTATTTTACTGCTATGTTCCACAAGTTTAATCCCTAAGGCTGTATTTAGTGCTCGACCGACGGTGAGCGCTGAGGTCGGTCGAGCGTAGCTGGTGAAAGAATTTTTTAACTCGGTTCAGTAGTTTCGGAGCCTATTCAATTCAAACAAACAAACAAACAAACAAACATACAAACAAACAAACAATCAAATCTTTCCTCTTTATAATATTAGTATAGATGACTCACTTCTTATTAAGTAAACACACTATGCGTTAGTTATTGAACAACCACAACCTTTGTATACTTAATCTAAGAATCCTGTTCACATGTGACATAATTTGTCGTTTTGAGAATAAAATAATACTAAACCTATAAAGGGGTATTTATATATACTGAGTGTTTTGCCGTGTGGTGCCGGCATAGAATTGCACCACCCCAACTCTTCCCGTGGGTGTCATAAGAGGCGACTAAAGGAGAAACACCGGGGGGCGGGCAGCAGCGCCTTCTGCAGAACAAGTACACCGAACTGCGATCCCCAACCCGCATGCCCAGCGTGCGGATTATGGGCAATAACCCCCAAATAATGATGCCATCTATGGCGCTCATCAGGGGAGGCCTATGTCCAGCAGTGGACTATTAAAGGCTGGTGATGATGAGTGTTTTGGTAAAGGTGAAAGTCAACTTTTATTGAGATTGTGAACACTTGTCTTTGTGAATGTGTCTCGCATGAGAGCAGTCCCTCTATTTTTGTGATGGTATATATCTCTGTACCCAAGTTTAAAACTAAAATCGTATAGGGTTTAATTAAATAAATAATAAATATAAATAATGCTGGACAATCCACACAGCATCATCTAGCCCCAAGCTAAGCAGAGCTTGTGTTATGGGTACTAGATGACTGATTTACATAATACAATATTATTAAATAGATAGATAATTTTTATTATACATAGAAAACGACCAGAACCCCTGAACAAATATCTGCAGATCGTACAAATATTTGTCCCGAGGCGGGACACGAACCCGTAACCTCTTGCGTCGCAGGCGGACCTTCGCCCACCGCGCCACAGTGGTCGTCTTTCCGTTGGGGTTGCCACAGTGGTCGTATTAAAAATATCTTAATAACTATGTATAGTAAATAATGTATCTGAAAAACAACACTATTTCTCAGGAGAAAACAATGCGTTCTCTCTCCCAACACGGCATTATCTGCGAAGCGTTGGGCGGTGACGTCCAAGCGATACCAGTGTCAGCGCTGAAGAAGACAAACCTGGAGACATTGGTAGAAGCACTGACTCTGCAGGCGCAGCTGATGGAGCTGAAAGCGGACCCGGGGGGTTACGTGGAGGGAACGGTCATCGAGGCGCAGTTGGATCCCAGGACGGGGTGAGTTGAACTGTAGGGTAGGGTGAATTGAAATATAGGAGAGTGATTTCAACACTAAGGCAGCTTAGACTTAGTCCTACCTTAGTTTACTGAACCATTCTATCGTAATATGATAGAATGATTCAGTAAACAGGGTAAGCACGAACTAAATATATACTAAAAAATTTCAATGTCGCTGGCAATATAAATTTTCGACTAGTCAGGTCGACCTAGTGATTTTGTTTCTCAGTTGGTTAGCGTGTCTCGTACTAAGGGAAGCGAGGTCAAATACCGCCGATATCGAAATTTTTCGGAGTTATAAAATTTCTTTAAGATTATCCGCAGTGCGTGAGCTTACGCAAAATAATAACAAAAAAATATAGCTTAGGGTACCGAAGTTTTTTTAAAGTCAGTTGTCATAGAAAACAATCATTTCTTCTAAACGATAAGGGCGCCCGTTGTACTTGTCCTGTGTAATGTGTTTTGTTATGTTCTATTTCTGGTGTAAAATAAAGCATTTTTTATTGTATTGTATTGTAAAACGTTTTGTTACAGGAAACAAGCAACAGTTTTAGTGCAAAGAGGGACTTTGCGAAGGGGTTCCGTCATTGTGGCTGGTGCGGGGTGGGCGAAGGTAAAGCGTTGTAGGGTTCTATTTCGTTTTTGGCTCCATCCAAGAATGATGGAAATAGAAAGAAAGAAAGAAAATAAATTTATTTGAAACCCAGTAACACACATACACACTAAAGTAAATAAGGCAAATTAAGGTACAAAAAATAGAAAATAATAATGAAAAATAGAAAACAATAATAAATAAACTCAAAAGAAAACAGAAATAAAGAAACAGTGTTACAAGGGGTCCAAATAGGTCCCAGTCTCAGCATTTATGCCGCTACCAGCTAATTAATAGCTAAAAGCGACGCTGATTTTCAGACAGGGCCCGACTTTAGAGTGTGGTAGAGAAAAGGGTGGCACAAATGTTTTATACTTAATTATAAAGATAATAGACACGCTAAATAATAGGTAGGTACACACATGAGAAGATGTGAAAAAGAATACAGTCATTCATTATTATTTCAAGAAGAAAAGTGTGACGTATGATACCATTTTGAAATCTAGGATAACTGCGCCAACTTTCTACAGAACATGCCAGCCTATCGTAGTGAATTTTTTTTTTCAGTATGACGAGTCAAAGTTTCCCGATTGCAAATCATTGATGCAGTAACCGAACCAAACAGTCTTTTTTTTCAAAAACTTTACTCAATATGTTTAAATTTTGCAATTCATTACAAGACTGTGTTATTTGAGTTTGTAATACAAAAATAAAATTCAGAAAATATTGACATCTGTAGTCACAGCATATAAAAGTTTGACGCCGGGCAGAGAATTTATGATTTTCATTAAAAAGCCTATAACTCTGAAACCATTGAAGATAGACCCATGATTTTATAGTTGTTCTGGGTCGTCATCAACCCACCTGTCCGGCGTTTTCGGGTTGACGTTGAGTTACGGGACATCCTGTATATATGAACACTGTACGTTATTATAAATGTTGTAGGTGCGAGTGCTACACTCGTCAGAGGGCGGCGTGGTGCAAGAGGCGCCGCCTTCAACACCCGTGCTGGTGCTGGGCTGGAGGGAGCTGCCGTCCGCCGGAGACCAGGTGCTGGAGGTCAGCTCCGAGGTGGGTTCACGAGGTCACTGCCCATGATAGAAAATTTGCCCGCAACTTGACACAACACTGCAAACAAACCTACTTGTCTAAACATACAAACTACGTCGCTGATTTTGAAACTATTTGTTAAATCTCGGGAAGCACTGTTAAAAGTAGACTTTATTCTCTTGATGTTTAAGTTTAAATTGTTGTTCATCGTCTCGCTTATGTAATTTTCTTCACACACATATCATTATCACAGCACACTTTGCGTTGGTTCATTTTCTAGCGCAAGGAATGCTTCCATGTTATATCCGTTATCCGTTCACTGGATAGATTATCTTAGTCTGACACGACGTCCACGGTCTGAGTTGAAGCTAAAAAGTTAAGTAACAATAATAAACAAATCAATTCACTCTTCGCTTTGAACAGAGAAGAAACATCGCTAGTTGAAGAGGTTCATGTGCGTCATAGACAATGAAAATGTTAATTCTTCTACTTGTTTTATTATTGGCTCTGCATCTGGTTTGATAGAATTGCCAATGTCAGTTCAAATGAATTAAAGAACGAATTTAATTAAAATTCACTGAGCTTGAATAGTATAAAACACAAAGATAATAACAAACTTATCTAACAACATGTCATCCCCCACAGAAGCGCGCCAACGAGGTAATGAAATGGCGTCACACGGTGCGCATGCGTGAGAAGCAAGCCGCGGACTCGACCGTGATAGCGGCCAAGGAGGCGTCGCATCAGAGCGAGTACCGCGCGCGGCTGGCGCACAAGCGCGCGCTCGGCCGGTACAAGCTGCGCCCGGTCGGGCCCCGGGAGAAGATGATACAGCGAGACTCGCATCCTACCCTCAATGTACTGCTCAAAGGTAGGATTCTTTGTAACGGCACCCTCGCGTCGCACCAGAGCGAGTAAAGAATACCTGTATTAGGAAATCTCGTTCTTCCAAATAAAGAAATAAAAACTTTCTATGATGAGTACATACTGTAATTGCTTAGGTTTGTTTAAGCAGTTGATTTTCAAATAAACTAAATTAATAAATAAGTTATATTATTTGTAATGTATTATCCATTATGAATGTAAGCGGGTTAACTACGAACCTATCATATGTTGTAAGAACACCAACGTTTACCTTACATTCATAATGAATTCATCAAACTACGATAGTTTTTATAGTAAAATGTATTATCCATCAAAAGATAATTGAATTGAATATTACCGTGATTCACAGGTGATGTGGACGGCTCCGTAGAGGCGATACTCGACATATTAGAAACGTACGACGAGCACGAGCGAGTGCGGCTGAATCTGGTGCATTTCGGAGTAGGACCCGTCACACCGAACGATGTAGAGGTAATTGATACAACTAAAGGGGCCTTATTCTCTATGAAATAGGAGATTCCTTGCCCAAACCGTGTGACGTCACAATGTGTTCTAAATACGATTTTGTTCGATTCCACGCCGATGTCTTGTCATATCTGTGAAACATGTTGGGATTGGCAATAGTGCATAAACACCCTCAATTGTATTATTGGTATTTATTACTTAATGATTTATCATTCTCCAGCTAAATTAATGGCTATGTAGCAATCCGGTAATATTATCAACGCGAAAACCTTTTAATGTATTATCCTAAATAAATAAAATGAATGAATAATGCTGGAGAATCCACGCAGAATCATCTAGTTTCAAGTTAAGCAGAGTTTGTGTTATGGGTATTAGATGAATGATAGGTATACATAATACAATATTTATAATAACCCGAGTCTATACATTGCCTAGGAATTGGTCACATGCTTTGTAGAACAAATATCCATGATTTCTTAAAAAAATTATATCCAATATACATAATTCGATGGAAGAGGCAACAAACCAAGATCCTAAACCAGCAGGAAGCGACTTTGTTTTATAATACGTACCTTGCACCGATTTTTATGAACGTATGGTTCAATTTAATCGTTTTCATAGACAACTTTGTCTATAATTCTGCCATTCCTTCTTACAGATAGCGGAAACCTTCAAAGCGGTGATATACGCGTTCAACGTAGACTGTCCGCCGCCCCTCGCGGTCGCCGCTAAGAACAAATCTATTCCCGTGAAGAAACATAACGTTATCTACAGATTGGTTGACGATGTCAAGGATGAAATCAGTAGTAAAATCCCTAAGAGGCAGGAGGAGGAAATTATAGGTGAGTTAACTAGCTTGATTATACGGTTTTGCATAAGTGTAGGACTAGCGGTCCGCCCCGGATTCGCATAAGAATTAAACAAGATAATCTTTTACAAATACACACCTATACAGGTTCTTTATATATAGGTTCGGTTAGATTATTGAAGATTCCATGCGGATCCCTAACGTTTTTGTCAATATGAGATTGTAATGGTAGTAAAAAGTAATGGTTTTTTTTAGGAATTTCACCACCCTCACTTTTCCCGTGGATGTCGTAAGAGGCGAGGGAAACACGGGGGGCGGGCAGCAGCGCCCTCTGCAGAACAACTCCACCGAACTGCCCCAACCCGCATGCCCAGTGTGGATTAAGGGCAATACCAAATGATAAATATTGCCATCTATGGCGCTGATTAGGGGAGGCCTATGTCCAGCTGTGGACTTTTATAGGCTGACTAGCGGTTCGCCCCGGCTTCGCTCGGGTATTTAACAAAAATTAAGTTTTTCATACGGAACCCTAATTATTTTGAAAATTTTCTATAGCCAATGTTCATTACGGAAAATTAAGGATTCTAATGATGAAATAATTTTTCAAATCGGTTTAGTAGTTCCGGAGACTATTCAATTCAAACAATCAAATCTTACCTCGTTATAATATTAGTATAGATGTTGTTATTGTATTTGTACCTTCAATGCCGGTTTATTAATTGATGAATGATGACGTTCATCCAGTTGTCATTGTATTTGTACCTTCAATGGGCGTTTATTAATTGATGACGTCATCCAGGTGAAGCCAACGTGCTACAGCAGTTCCTGGTGACGGAAGGCAAGAGGAAGGTCCCGGTGGCCGGCAGCCGCTGTGTGAAGGGATCGCTCGCTAGGAACGCCAAGTTCAGGGTACTGAGGGCGCAGCAGGTTGTTTATGAAGGTACGTATCGCTAGGAACGCCCAGTTCAGGGTCGTAAGGGAGAAGCAGGTTGTTTATGAAGGTACGTATCGCTAGGAACGCCAAGTTCAGGGTCGTAAGGGAGAAGCAGGTTGTTTATGAAGGTACGTATCGCTAGGAACGCCAAGTTCAGGGTTCTGAGGGCGCAGCAGGTTGTTTATGAAGGTACGTATCGCTAGGAACGCCAAGTTCAGGGTCGTAAGGGAGAAGCAGGTTGTTTATGAAGGTACGTATCGCTAGGAACGCCAAGTTCAGGGTCGTAAGGGAGAAGCAGGTTGTTTATGAAGGTACGTATCGCTAGGAACGCCAAGTTCAGGGTTCTGAGGGCGCAGCAGGTTGTTTATGAAGGTACGTATCGCTAGGAACGCCAAGTTCAGGGTCGTAAGGGAGAAGCAGGTTGTTTATGAAGGTGCGTATCGCTAGGAACGCCAAGTTCAGGGTCGTAAGGGAGAAGCAGGTTGTTTATGAAGGTACGTATCGCTAGGAACGCCAAGTTCAGGGTCGTAAGGGAGAAGCAGGTTGTTTATGAAGGTACGTATCGCTAGGAACGCCAAGTTCAGGGTACTGAGGGCGCAGCAGGTTGTTTATGAAGGTACGTACCACGGTCTAAAAAACAAGTTATAAATAAAATAAATAATTATTGCTGGACAATTCACACAGCATTATTTTATAAAATCATATATTAAAAGAGAGTTGACGTCTTAACGTTATGAGAAGTCCAATTCTGCTAGTATAATCTAATTTACGACTTAAGATTTACATTTTTATAAAAGAAACTTACAAAATCGACAGTCCAACATAAACAAAATTTAAAACTGATTGAAAACACTCTTAATGGTCAGTTCTGGTATTAACATGCCAGTGGCACTTCTGCCACAATTACATTATATAATTATTAAAATACCAGTAATTAATATAGTATATCTCTTACTAAAATTACTGGTGAATGTTCCAGGTGCATTGGCGTCGATGAAACATCTGAAGGAGGAGGTGGCGACTGTCAAACGGGACATGGAATGTGGCCTCAGGTTCGAGGATACCTCCTTCGAGGTACGTTCCTGCGAATATTGTTTACATCCGGTTCAAAAATTAAGAGTTCTTAATTCAGAAGCCCTACTTAGTATTGATTATTTTGGTTCAAAACGAGCGTAGAAATGTTTTCGTCCCGTAGCCGTCCTTTTTCTGAAGAGACGAGTGACGTGTCGCAATAGTGTTAGGTACAATATCATGTGAGGATTAACACTTTTCCAATATATGAATATGTCTTACATATCTATCTTAGTAAAACAATGTCCTTACTCAAGCTTAGCTTATGTCTTTTGTATTCAAAGGTCAGATTCTCTAGAGACAAGAAACTCTGGGCGATTCTCACAGCATCATCTAACACCAAGATAACCGATACTCCTTATAAATTACGATAATATCAGACATAAAACATTCACAGATGGTCAATACAAATAATTATCTTGCGGCGGGAATCGAACCTGTTACCTTTAGTGGCAGAAATTAGCCCATTTCGCCATCGGTTTTATGAAACACTGACTTTAAATCTACCATTCCAGGTGCAACCCGGCGATACGATAATATGCTACAAGTTGGTCGACGCGTCGGATCGGACGGGTTGGGACCCCGGCTTTTAGCAACGTTCAATAAATTATTGTAGATACTTCTTGTTTTATTGTACGCACTCATTATGGGAGATCATTGATAGGTTTACATCTACATCATGCTGTGGCACAAGACAATACAATACACATAATTAAAAAAAAAAAAAAACATGGTGGACAATCCACACATCATCATCTAGTCCCAAGCTAAGCAGAGCTCGTGTTATGGGTACTACATACTCATAAATAAATAATAAATAAATAAACTACTACATAAATAAGGTACTACATAGGACATAGTTTTATTGTCTGTCTTGTTTTTACGCACTGCACGGATTTTAATGAGATTTATCAGGGATGTTAACTAAATCCTGGCGACGGACATAGGCTAATAAACAATCTTGAGTTTATGTAGGCACAGTACGAAAGTAGAGAGAGGTATGGTGGAATGGTGCAAATGAAAACTTGTCTATAACCTTAATGGACTATATGAACATGATTTTACGCCTTTGTTAGGTACCTAACGACTAAATTCTCCATTGGTTAAGCTAAATTGTATCTCCGTTAATCATAAACCTACTGATGTCGTCGTACATATATTTATAAAGTTATTTATTATATTATCTATTTACCTTTATCCTTTGTCATATATCTATACTAATATTATAAAGAGGAATGATTTGATTGTTTGTTTGTTTGAATTGAATAGGCTCCGAAACTACTGAACCGAGTTAAAAAATTCTTTCACCATTAGAATCCTTAATTTTCCGTGATGAACATAGGCTATATAATATTTTCAAAAAAGTTAGGGATCCGCATGAAAAATTCAATAATTGAACCGTGGGCTGTATATTCAACCTCTTTTTCTATTATGGCGCGTCAGAATAGAAAAAGAGGTTGTATAGCGCACGGTGCTTGCTTTTTCTCTACGGCCAGTGTCAGTTTTGGAATGTCGAGTCAATGTCAAAAACCCCAATGCTGTTAAAAAAAGTAAAGATCCGTATGAAAACTGTAAAACCCATAGTTTTAGTGTGTATAATTTCTGAAATTTTTGTTTAATACCCGTGCGAAGCCGGGGCGGGCCGCTAGTATATTTATAAAGTTATTTATTATATTATCTATTTACCTCACGATTTAAATGCGAGTAATTAAATAGGATAGTAATCATTGGCTATGTCGGTGGTGAATCGAAAGGATTTCTAAAATAATAAAACGCCAAAATGTCAAGAGAATTGTCTATTCATTTTATAATTAACTTGATAGGCTTGTGTCGTGTCTCACTAGTTTTAAAATAACTCAATACTTATGTAATTCATAACATACTCTTAAGGCCTTGGGTCTTGGTTTTATGTCTTAAGCGATGCAGTCAAACATATTAATGCTTAAAAATATGTATGCATTAACATGTTCTGTGCAAAAACAGGACAATTTCAAACAGAAAAATACATTGTCAATACCATAATACTTTTACTGTATTTCAATAAATCATAACTGTTTATCACATCGCCGATATTTGCTCTTCACTATGTTCAATTGTACAATTATAATCTATGAGCACAACCTATTATTAAATTTAATAACAAAAGTTCTGATCTAGGAAAGCTGCCAATCTATATAATAAGATCATAATGACCTGAACAACTAGTCCAAATCTAAAATCACAGGTGAAGAATTTCATATTCTACGGCGGCAGTGAATTTTTTTTAACATGTCCGTAGTAATTATGCATAAATGTTTAAACACAGCTGATCACTTGTTTATTCATCGTATTTACAAGAACACAGAACTGAAACTTTTTGTATGGTATAAACTTGCACTAATTTTAGAGAAATGATTAGAAAATATATTTTAAATTCAATAATACCATTAAAAAGTTCACTTCTAGCTTTTCGTAATAAAACACATCAAGCACGACTTTAAAAAGTGATAATGGTTATTCACAAATAGTATATGTATTTTTATTTTCAGTTAATATCACTTAGATATATGAATTTAGGACAGCCATGAAATATAACATCATAACATTTATAAGGCCGCGAAAAAGAAACAATTTACACACAAGAAAGTTATATCTTACACAATAAGGAAGCGATTGCAAAGATGTATCAAGAAAAAGTTCAATAGTTCTTTGAAAATTAATTCACAAGTCTATGCATAATGTTTAAGTAACTTGGATGGGAGCCGCGCTGTTAGCAGAAGTTGCTTCACAAAATGCAATCGCTTACCACTTTACATAAAACTCCTTTGGTGTTCAGTTCAATTTGTTTCTATGAACACTTTTTATTCGAGAGCAAAGTTTTCTTTTACCATTAAAGCTCTGCCTATGTTAAGATGTTCAAAAAAACTCGAATTTAAAAGGATTTCTTAAGTGGTAAATAATTTACCGCGATATTAATGGTTCTGTTCATACCTAATATGTCAAGAATTTAAGCTATAGGTCGCGTTTCTAATACCTATGCAGATTGCATGACATATTATTTAAGACTAGTTTCTGCCCACGGCTTCGCTAGCGTGGTATAAATTGCGTAGGTAAATATTTGCATTGAAAGCGACTGCCTTATTCTTACCCTTTAGATAAAAGCTGGGCACCATTTAAATTCCAATCATTATCAACGCGACTCATACCTGGCTAAAACATAGAATTGCGATTATGTACATGTAACGTTTAATTTTTGTTTATTGCTCAAGTGTTGTTCCATTCACGACTTCATTGATATAGATTTGTAAGGAAAACTATTAACAATAGACCATAGGTACAGTCTGGTTGAAACAGGCGATAGAAACGTGAAACCTTACGAAAATGTCTTTTACATGCCATGTACAGTTAGCAACAGAAACTAACTGCAGACCTTTAAGAGATATGATAGTGGTTTGGCTAACAGATACAAACACACGTTTTTAAATCCTCGCTAAATAAAACGTTAAACGCTATACACATAAATAGTAATGACTATAAACGATAAATAACAAATAATTTAGGCGATTATAGGAAATACCGTGGTTCTTGATAATCTACACGTAATATTATCATACATTGTATTGCATTGCAAATCTTAAGTCTTCACAACTCAACTAGCTCAAGTAACCGTTAATAACGAACGAATTAACCGTTTAATTAACGAAATAACGTTATAAGCACGAAGCTCAATTTATTTACAGTGTAGAACCTATATTTTATCAAATAATGGATAAATTCACTAGTAAGCTAAATTAATAGCCAAAATAACAAAGTCTCACAAACTTTCTCGCCAGCTTCCTACAAGATCTCGTTTCATAAGTTCATTACACAATTTATTTAAATTTATGTATAAAATTTTGTGACTTGTTTAAATCAAAAGGTTTCCATTTCATTTGTATTAAAAAGTGTAGTTAGCCCTACTTAACTACAGTAAGTTTGATTCGCCCTATCAAAGCAAACCTATGCCATCTTATAAGACAATGCACATATTATTTGAAAGATGGCTGAATTGTTTCTTTTTTGGACAAGTAAACAAGTAGGAAGCAATAAAACTACAAGGTCTTAGAGACTTACTTCAACAACATTAATATTAAAATAAATAATTAAAGGAGAAAGCGCACAGGTGCGATTGCTTAGATAAAGCGATTAGATCGCCGTCTATAACTATATTTACACTGACAGGAAATAAACTGACCTTAAATACAATTACACTAGCTATTAACTAGTCTTTAACGTGGTCAGTCTGTAATTTGCCTTGTCTCTGTGTGATAAAGTTTACAATTCAGTGACAAGCCAAAATACAGATTAGCCAAGTATTATTGCGAGTTGGATATAAGATAGTTTGAATCTCGTAACTATAGCTAACCTTATTATCTAACGGCCATTTCCAAAAACAAAAGATACTCTAAAATCCGGTGATATAATGATGACATTTTTATGTTTAGTAGCATCTTAAATCCTAAATTAGGTTTATTTATGATGATAAGTTATAAAGTTGTATACCAAGGTACTAAGTAATACAAAAATAATCACAATTCAAAACAGCTTAACTTTTGATTAGTAATTAACGGGTATTTATCGCGTTTCCTCTTCTTCCTTTCTTCTTCTTCTTCCTTTCATTATGTGTTCAGATCGCGTAAGTTTCAAAGCTTAACTTTTCCTTATTCAAAATCATCAAATTGTAAGTCAATGAGTATTGGAAAGGCCGTCATACATCATTTAACAATTCTAGAAATGCTTATCGGAACGTTGCCCACTGGAGCTTTACTGAGTTAAGTGCTAACTTTGACACTACAGATTATATCACTTTTTTATAAGTGCCTTTCCCATTATGTGCTTTGATAAAACTATCTAATTGTTTTCTGTCTTGCATAAATAATAGGACTTATCAAATCAATAGCTATCAATAACTGTTCCATCAGACTGATAAGTATTGAACAATCTATTATTTACTATAGCATCCTGATTCTTGTATAAAGAAGACATATAAATCTCATAGAAAATACAACAGAACTGTAAAACCACTATACAATACAGTCCTAACCTGAATAAATTTCTTCACAAATGCAAAGCTCCAGTGAATTTACATAATACACGGGACTTCCTCGTTGTACCATGTAGCACACACTAGTAGTGCACTATTGCACTAAAACATCCCCAAACTTCCACAGACAACACAATCACACCAGTCAGAGCGGATCAGAGTTTTCGCCAATTGTTTCAATATAAGTCGTTAGAACTCAGATTTCTCATCAATAAATCCGTTTAAATAACTTTCGATTAGACGTATTTATCCAAGAGAAAGCCAGCGCTTTCTACCCAAGCCATACGCAAGTCCAGACGCCATTCAACCCACCCAACCACTACAGCTCCACATCTAGGGCACAATGGACAACACCCGCGATCTAGCGTCGAACCGCAGGTGTACTATGCACTAGTCGACCCTGTTTATAGTGTCCGGGAGGCGTCGTGGCCGCGCGTCGCCGGCCGCGTGCGGCGTCCGCCCGCGCGCCCACGTGTGCACGCACCCGTCCGCGCACGCCGTCACGAAGTAGTCCGCGCGGAACTGCAACGCGGTCAGCCTCTCGTGCGCGATCCTCTTGCAGACCAACGGCTCCAGGACCGGGCACTCGTCGAACCGCGGGCACATCGGCGTCCCCATCAATCTTAAAGCGTCGCAGCCTCCGTCCGCGCTGCCCGGTGTTCCGCTCTTGCGCAGGGCGACGGAATTCGACGCGGAACCCTTGTTGTCCACCGGTTTAGTCAAGCTGAAGTTCCGTCGATGATCGGACCGCCGCTCGCCGAAAGAGAACCCGGCCAACCGCTGCGTTAGAGAGTTCACCCCGAGGCTGCCGGTTTCCTCTTTCTTCTCTTTGCCGCCGACGCTGATGTTCAGCGTCTTAGCTTTGGTCCCGGAAGCCTCGCCCGTGGCGTTGGGTGCGCTCAGCTCAGCGTGCTTGTGACCGATTTTGTTAGTTTTAGCGGCTTTCGCTGGGGGTTTTGTCCCCGGGACGCCGTTAGCGAGGGTCTGTCCGTTGGGAGACAGGTGGGTGGACGCCCGCGCTCGCACTGGAGGCTTCAGGACATCCTCCGTCAAGTCCCAGAGGCAGAGCTGCGTGTCCTGAGAGACGCTCCCTAACCTGTAGCACTGCACACTTTCCCCTTTTTTCTCATCCCCATCTTCAGAGTTAGCGTCCCCGAAATCGACGACATAGGGATCGAAAGCGACCACTGACACCCAAGACTTGTGCCCCTGACAGCGCGCGGCCACTCGCCTTTCGATGAATGACCAAACCGTCACCAAGTCGTCTTCTCCGCCCACAACCACATACTTCCCATCAGGCGACCAGCACACGCAAAGGAAGCCTCCGAAGTAGGATCGCGCTCGGCCGATCAGTTCCATCGTATTATAGTGGAATACTCGTAGGAATCCGTCTTGAGACACAGTGGCTATGTTGGAACCGCAAGGGGAGAAAGCGAATTCGTTGATGCAGCTAGGTTCGTTGCCGACAAGCCACCGATACAGAGGGTTCCTTGTGGACTTGGTTCGGCAAGTGTGTACGGAGTAGCCATCCCCTTGCTTGAAGAGCTGGTAGTGAGGCGCCGCGGAGCCACAGGTCAGCTCCTCGTTGTACACGTAGAGCTGCCCTGAAGCGTGTGACGTCACAAACAGGTTACTGGAGCCCGGCACCCACCGGATGCACGTCACACGCGTTTTGTCGATCAGTCTCTGGAAATTGATAATGACAATGTTGTCATTGAAAGTAGATAAATTGATAAATATTTACTCAAGTAACAAAATCCGTAGCTTTTAAAACTAAATCACACAAAACAAATGCTACTCTATATTTTCTGCTCTTTTGTTAAGTTAGTTAAATTGAGGTGTTCAATCAATTAGATTTTTGAAACTACGCAAGAAAAATTAATGCGTTTTTTTTATATCAACATCATCATCAACATCACAAGCCTGTAATAGTCCACTGCTGGACATAGGCCTCCCCTAATGATCAAATAAAGCATAGGTACATAGGGCAATAATTTTGCTGATTTCACAACAGCAAAATTGCTGCCCTAAATTGGTTTGTTTGTAAAACTATTGAAAGGGTTGGGCTGAAATTTTAGACTGATAAAGTTGTGTGCTTAGAGTAACTAGGGTACTTGTTTACTGAAAAAATTGTTTGTGGGAAGCCACGGGCTGAAGCAAGGTATAGTATTGTCACTTGCACACTAAAATAAAACTTGAAAACATTGCGGGTCTCACAAAGGTAATTTATATACTTTGATCAAGGATTTTAAAAAAAAGCTTGATTGAAATTGATATTGGTGACTATGAACTTACCTCTTCATTGTATAATTTACTTAATTCCTTCTTAATAGGGTCTATAAGTTGTATTTGGCCTGTTGAAAATCCTATAACTAACGAGACGCTGTCCGGTGTCATTGTGACCGTGTTGAAGTCATGACACGTGGGGTTCGTGCCTTTGTACATTTTCTTGTCAACTGGCTTCGTGAGATCAGCGGCCTGAGGAGCAAGTAAAAATATATTGCTATTTTTTCTGGACCTACAGAAGGGAACATTTAGATCAATCAGTATAGGAAAGTCTGAAACTATAAGACATACAAATATCTGTTCTTATGAACCATGTCATAGATGTTAGTAAAAAGAAAAACTGCCTTTCTAAATTTAAAAAACTTGTACTCAGCTTGAAAGTGAGTTAAACCGGACATTTTGTCAAATTAAACTAATATGAGATATTGATTGTGTATGTCTTATAGCATTTAATATTACTAAGAAACATGATGTCTAAAATGAATAAAATGCAGTATAGCATTTAAATTTATGATCCGCATAAGGTGAGTAAATGAATTTAACTTAATATGATAATTTCAACATATTGAAATATACTATAGGTACCCTGATCACTATCATCAAAGTCATTCCAAATGAGGATGGAGATGTAAAGAACAAACATACTTTTGAAAAACTTTTTCTTAAAATGGTTATGATGGCTATGATAGGTACTATGTTTATTGAATAAGTTAGCTAGTTTTGACTTTGTAATCACACCACATAATTCATTGATTATAGATACTTGACCAGTCTGCTGTAAGTTTACATAACAAAGATAAGACATGACCCAGTGCTATAAAACAGAACAATATTTATTTGATCTAACTGATAGTGAATTTAGGTTGCAATAGCTTCCCTAACTTCCTTCTAGCAGAATGAGAGGTAATATAAGAAACTTTCTATTTTTCTCTCAAAGATTGCAGATACATGCACATACCCTGAGATGAGAACCAGACTCACTGATAGAAGTAATCAAGAATCTTACCTTTTTGATGCCTCTGTAAACATAAACAAAGAGCTCCTTTCCATGATTGAAACAGATCCGATCCTCGCAGCCTGCATTAGGGCTGTCGGCGCCGGGCTCCGTGGGCGGCGGGAGAGTCACCAGCGACACACGCACTTGCGCCGCTCCCGGCCCTCCAGTGTAACCAACTCGATTAGGCCGAGAGTATTCCGACAATGTCATCAATCGATAAATGCCTTCCCGGGTCGAGAACTGGGTCTTCACCTCATCCTTTCCTCCGGAGTCAGACTGTACGGCCATACTAGCATATTATCCTGTTATTATTCATGGAAACCGCCGCCAGTGAAGCCCCGATTGGACGAGGGGGTACACAAGAACTTCCGCAAGAGTTTGGAATAAGTTCACAGGGTTTAAGCAGGGTATGTGTGTACAGAGGTACACATATTTCATCAGAATATAGTTCGAAAAGCTCCAAATGTCTAGTTTTCAATAGAAAATCGTCAAATTGTAGCAATATTCCGGAATGCAACCAAAAAGTCAGGTGTCAGACTACCAACGGCAAGACAAGACAAGACAACATGACTGACACAGTGACACAAGGTGACATACATGAAAGCTCCAAATCTTTGTCTATGAAATTATTTTGTCTGTGCTCACAGGTAATGAAAATGAAACCGTCTCCGTCTCTCAGACGATGGATTCTTTGGTCTGAGCTCCGTCTACATGAATCATCATCATCATCATTCGTCAGCATCGTCAGACTTCTACGATTGACCATACCGCAGCTAGCTAGCATACCAAAATTACCAAATAATAAAGGACATGACCGTAAAATTGTTCTACCGGAGTCTTCAAAATATTTTAGTTTTCAGCTCACTTGGCACTAGGCTCACAGCTCGCTCTAGCTTGTCGAATTTTTGGGACAACAACGCTTTGAGTATCAACAACGCATCAATCTTTGTTTGAAGGTACTTATTCTATTCTCTTTGGATGTAGGTACTCTGCAGGAATCGAGCGAGATTCAAATTATAAAAATAATTAGGGGTTTTTCTGTACCTAGTGGTTTTATTGTCTTCGGTTTTTCTGCTTTCTACAAGTAATAAAACTATAGGGGAAAAGTAATTTGACGCAGATCCTGAACTACTTTCTAATATCATTTGGAAAAACTAACTTCAGGCAAAGCTTCAGGCTTTACTGGTATTTTTAGAGCATCTTGATAAACTATAAACATAGTTTGGTAGTATGTTCATTAGGGGAGGCCTATGTCCAGCTGTGGGCTGATGATGTTCATGGAAAATATTATACCATTTACGACTTGTTTGCAGCAAGCCTGCGATGCAAGAGAACTCGGGACAAATATTTGTACGATCTGCAATTATTTGTTCAGGGTGTTCTATGTATAATAAAAAATATCTAATAATATTGTAATAGGTATATCAGTCATCTAGTACCCATAACACAAGCTCTGCTTAGCTTGGGGCTAGATGATGCTGTGTGGATTGTCCGGCATTATTTATTTATGATGATGAACCTTTGTAGACTTATTCTGCAGTTGCAATAAAATTTTGAGAAATCAAGGGATGGAGCAGGGAAATGTGTTTGATAATAGTGTTACAATAAAAAAAATATCTTGCTAAATCATTTATTTATTCCTTATAGTCTATAGAACAACTTCAGAAGTCCCAAAACTCAGTCAGATTTACTGTCCAAAGAATCTGTTTCCATGTTTTTATCAATAGTTTCTTTGACCACTACCTCCTCAACAGATGATTTCGAGGTGTCCATCGTTTCATTGATTGTAACGGTTGCATTTTCCTGAGGTACACTGGCTTCCTGGCCATCTTTCTTACTATCTTCAGTCCCTTCTAAAAACTTCTCCCATTTATCAACTCTTTTATTTAGATCAGCATCAGTCTCAGCAATTCTGTACTTAGTTCTGCCATCCCAGATTTCAGCTGAGATTTGTCTTTTCCCAAACCATCTCCCATTTATCAGGGCTACTACAGCATCGGCCTGCTCAGGTTCCTTCATGGTTATCTGAGCAACTCCCTCAGGATGTCTATCATAGATGACTACCTTCCGGACCTCTCCACTCTTGCCACATTCTTCTCTCAAGTCCTGTTGGTAATCCAAGATCAGCTGCACATCTTTGTCAAAGTCTGAAGGTAGGAATAGGTTTTTAACAATGACAACCTTTTCATGTTTTGCCCGGTCCCCCACAAATTTCTCAGGCCTCCAGTCGAACAGTTTCTGTTGCATTTTCTTTAGCTTCTCTAGTTCTTTTTTCTTCTTTTTCTTAGGTTTCAGTGCAGGATTGTAATCTCCCTTTAGCTCAAAATGTGCTTTTTCAACTTTGACTTTGTTTCCTTTGAAATCACTACCATCTAATAGTTTTAGGGCCAAGTCAACTGATTCTATTTTAATGTAAGTACACAGAGCATCTCCTTTGAAGCAATTTTGTTCCTTATCCATATACAATTTAACCTTCATTTTCTGATTTGCAGGGTCTCGCTCAACAAGACCACATTTCTGCATGAAGTTGACAAATTCTTCTTCATTTATGTCTAAAGGTAAGTTTGATACATAGACTTTTGTGTTTTTCTGTTCTTCTTGTTCAAACCAAGTCGGTTCAACTTTCCTCTTGAGTCCCGGAGGATTATCTGATTTCTTTTTCACTTCTTTTGGCTTCTCCTCTTCCTTTTTCTCCTCTTTTTTATTATCTACAAAACCATATGACATTTGGTAGAATGCTAAAAAGTCATCATCTACTTTAGGTATCCATGCCTTCTTTTGTTCATCCCAGAAGAACTTAGACCCATCTGCTTCAGTGTAAACATGGGTATCATCCTCATAGCTGTACACTTTACTGGTGTCTTCATCTTTAGTGACCCAGGAGTTTGTTTCCTGGTTCCATGTGTATCTCTGCTTCGTTGTAGGATCTGTATAAATAGCTTCTTCACTTTCATAAGTTATGTATGGTGCATACTCACCCCAATTGTGGTTTGAACTATCGTTGTTGTCTTTGATTTTATTTTCATCATTATCTCCATCTTTAATTGTACTTTCTTCAGCAACAACCTCAGAAACATCAGAAACCTTGGTATCTATCGTTTTTAGTGTATCAAAAGAAGTAACCTCCAAGTTTTGTTTTTCGTTTGACTGTTTTTCTGTTTCATTTTCTTCTAGGACGGGATAGGGGGCAGCCTGAATTTTAGAATTTTGTTTTTCTTCCTCCGCTAGTTTCTGTGCTGTTTCGTTGGAGAGTTTAATCACAAACCCTGACCTCGGTTTCTCTTGTTTATTCATCGCTTTCGCGTGAAGAGCCTAGCCCATTCTTCTGAATAATAAATAAAGAAATCTGTTTATATACGTAATTAACTAAGATTGTCGTTAACGACTTGATATAAATAAAAACTATTACAATCTCCTCTCCTCAAGAAAAGAACCAAACCAACCAAACCAAACCAAGAACATTTTTTTACAATTTACGTCTTGTGACATGAATGAAGACATGACATGACAGACAAGAATCTTGTGACAGGCATAGCTAGCGCAAAATTGATTGTCATTTATATGTCAATGATGCTGTCAGTGTCGCAAAAAGTCATTTAGTCGCTGTCACTGGCAGGTCGGTTAGCTCCTCAGAAAAACGATTGTCTATGGAAGTGCCCTAAGCATGTACTTTCCTTGGATACCTATGTAAACAAATCAGTAGAACAACATGGCGGATTAGGGATGTACACTTGTTCGTCTAGTCGATAACATTATATCGATGGACGAGCTGGTCTTTTTAATCGACATCAAAAAAGGAAAGGTTCTATGTTCAACTGTATATTTTGTATCAATGAGGGCTACCGTTTTTGTACTCACCAGTTAGCGCCACTGTAAAGTAAGGTCAGAACGAACTTACTTATAGGCGACGGGAAAATATATTAAAATTTTTCAGCGATTCAGCGACCCCGGCTTTGCACGGAAACCTATTAAATTGTCAGTGTTCCTCTACTATATTATGCATGTATTATACATGTAAACCTACCTCTTGAATCACTCTATCTATTTAAAACAACCGCATCCAAATCCGTTGCGTAGTTTTAATGATTTAAGCATACATAGGGAAGGACAGACAGACAGCGGGATGCGACTTTGTTTTATACTATGTTATGAAGAGCGCATTTCTGAGGTGTTCCCATTGGAACCAAGTCAGGATCTGATGGTGGGATCCCGGAGAAATCGAAGGAAACCCTCATTTTCGGAATTGGAGCTGGATCCGAGAGTTTACTGGAGGTGAAGCAGGAGCAGGATATGTAATAAAACACTGTTTTAACTGTATTGATCGCATATATTTTGTATTTTGTTATAACCTGACGTTTTGGAAGCTTTTCTGATTTGAATGCACTCTCTTCAAAGTGCGATGTGCAAACATGAATGTCTTGAGTTCCTGGCCGGATATTTTCTAAGCCAATATTTTCTTACGATTCCCTCCGCCAGCTTTCGTTTCTTGGTAAACTAAAACAAGAAAAAATACGTAACTTATTAAGGTCAACACATCATCAGTGGTTTTGTATCCGGTGGTCTTGTGTGGAGAGGTTCAAGTCCGTTAAGATGGACTTGCACCTCTAAGGTCAACACGGGGCAGTGTGTCATATTTTTGTCAAAGTTTATTTTGAATCCAAAAATGGATTTCAAATGGTTTTCGTAATAAAAAAAAGTCCTCTACACTTGCCCAATAGTTACACTTAGGTACCCATACTGACCTTACCTAATTTATCGATAACGTTCGATGTTCGATGATGTTCAACACTAGCACCGGTTTTTATGTCTGCGATGTGAATGAAATATTGAGAATATTGCGGGGTTCTACAGCTCACAATAAAGATGATTCAAAATAATAGGTTTTTACACACTTTATATCAAAATACAATGTACAATAGACACCAATTTAACGAAATGTTAGCCACTTACCGGTGTAAGGTTAGATTCGGCCTGTTTTTGCTTTGGCATAGGCCTCAGCCTGCTACAGAACACTTCATGGTACCTCTTCTATATGATTTTCAATTTATATTACAGTTTTGCTCAATAAATAAGTCGAAAACACGGGCAAAACATAAAAATCTCACAATGACTTCTCCTGACATGTAAACAAACTCGTTGAATAGAATGGGCATCCGTGACAATGAAACCAGGAAGAGGGCGCTGATAAAAAGAGTGTGTATTGATTTTTCCTAACGTTAAACCACTGTTGTGAGAAAGAGACTGGTAGTCCAATATTGCTTCCATGTCAAATTCGACAATTACAACAATTCCATATGATCGTTTTTCAGAGGTTAGCTCATAACATAACTCACACTCACTCGGTCCGCGCCGCCGTTCCTGTGTGTGTGTGTGTGTGTGTGTGTCCCGTCCGTTTTGTGTTGTTATCGGCTATATTATATTAGACATTTTCACCATATCTATCAAATCATCGTATTCTAAATTTCCATTTGTTTTCTACTTTTCCCATAAGTTTTCCCGGGCTGATAAGTACAAGTTAGCAATGGAAAACATAGAAGATATGTACATCTCCCCGCTGCCAGATTCTCCATACGTCAAGCCGTTTCGTTTGAACTACACGCAGAACGGGAAAATGAAGAACTGGGATCTGCTGGAGGTTCACGACAGCGTTGCGATTATAGTATTCAATATAACCAGGAGAAAGCTTATTTTCGTGAAGCAGTTCCGACCTGGTAAGTTGAGTCCTAAAATGTGGTACTTTCCAAATAATTCACGTTTCTCATATAGCTTTTCTGTTATCTTCCAAATACCATTCTAAGTTATGTTCTTCAATAAGATTCTACTTTCTGTTTAAAACAAGTCTCAGTTTTATCCTAATCTGTTTTAAAGTATGCATGCTTTAAGGCTCAGGAAAATAAGAATCCCTTCTATCTTCAGCGGTGTACATCAACAGTCTACCACGACAAGCGCGTCATGAACCTAAAATCGACACGGTGAAGTACCCAGCATCCCTTGGCGTGGCTCTAGAGATGTGTGCCGGGATCGTGGATAAAGACAAGAGCTTAGAAGCTATCGCTCAAGAAGAAGTAATGGAGGAATGTGGCTATAATGTCCCTATTAAGGATTTGCAGAAAATCATGTCATACAGGTATTATTGATGAATGATGTCTTATTATGAAAACTCTGCTATTTTGATGAAACCAGCATCCCCATAAGGTTTGGAGCACTACTGTGCCCATTCATAATAGTATCTCAAAATCAGACAAAAGAAAATATTGATGGATTGTGTGAAAGAACCCTTCCTTGAAGTGAAGGGAAATTTAATATCACTTAGATTAATAATTTTCTTTTTTTTTTTTTTTTTACTTTGAAAGCGTAAAGAAATTAAGTTTTGACTTTATCTAACTGATGATGACATAATTCTCATAAATAATAATAATAATTTAATGTGTGTGTTAGAGAAAATAAATATGAATTTCCAGGTCAGGAGTGGGTGTACAAGGTTCTCTGCAGACATTGTTCTACTGTGAAGTCACGGATGAGATGAAAACTGCAGCAGGTACTTGTATAGTAACTGAATCTTTCACTAGCTTTTATCTATTTCTATTTTATTTTATCTATTTTCTTTCACTATTTTCTATCTTATATCTTATAGTTTTACCTATGTTGGCCCTGGGAGTGGAAGAGCGTCTCTGAATCTAAACATGTAACTCCTAATTTGACTTTTTGTTAACTCTCACGGTTTCGGAATTCTCCTTAATAGCCCTGAAATAATAATCATGCACAGGTATTTAATAAAAAAAGAACTTTTCACGTGTATCTCTAACTTTTTTTAAAAAATTCTGTAGCCTATGTTAATCAGGGAAAATGTAGGATTCTACTGGTGAATGAATTTTTGAAATCAGTCCAGTAGGTTTTGGGCCTATTTAATTCAAACAAACAAACAATCAAATCTTTCCTTTTATAATATTAGTATAGATAATGCTGTACTAATTCACATCATAATTCATAGCATCATCTAACCCCAAGTTAAGCAGAGCTTTTAGTATGGGTAATAGATAACTAATAAAATAGTTAAACTAAATATATATCTGCATATCACTGACATTTACTTTGTCCCATGGCGGAATCGTACCTGCACCCCTTGCGCCGCAGATGGACCATCGCCCTCTGCGCCACTGAGGTCGTCATCTATATAGGGTAGGTAATAATTGGTTTAATACTTTTCCAGGTGGCGGAGTAGATGATGAAATCATAGAAGTGGTAGAGAAATCAATTGCTGAAGTGGAACAGATGGTGGATTCCCCTCAAGGGCCGATCCCCAGTCCACCGAGTTGCCTCTTTGCTCTACTGTGGTTCCTCCGTAATAAGGCTGATCAGTGGAGGAAGTAGGTGTCTTTCATTTCCATCTGGTGCTGGGGTAGGGGCTTATGTAAGCACCAAAGGGGAATACCCCTTCTTTGCGATTATTGTATTATGTAAGCACCAAAAGGGATACCCCTCTGTGATTATTTTTGATGATGAAGGTTCATGGATTGTAACTAAGTCAGCAAATATGTTATAGAAGAGTGATGATCCTCAAACACAAGTTTTTTTATAGACCGTACTTAAATGAGGGTCTCAAAGGAACAGCTTATCGTGAGTCTATTACAGAAATAAATTTTATTTTATTTATTTTGAATAAGCTGGAAAAATTAAGTGGGTGATGCTGATTTACTACTGATTTGTCATCAACTTGTTTATGCTCAAAAGAAGAATGTTCAGATCTCCACAACTAATATTTCTTGTGTGACTCAAGTTTATGTAAGCAAAGTATTGGGGTAACCTTTGATTTATTTTGCTGACTAGTACCGAAATTACTATTAATTAATATTTTGTTAGTAGGTACAAATTTCCTAAAATTCTGCTTAAGGCTCCGGCGACTGGTGAATTTCCCATACAAACGTAGTACCAAACTAGTACCAAAATATTAGCAAACCATGGTGTAAATATGCTAAAATCACAAATCATTTGGGTACTACGTTTGTATGGGAAAGCCATTGGTCGCCGGCAATACTTGAATGGTAGTCTATAGCTAAAATGATGATTTATTTATTTATATACAAGGCTATGCCAAAATTCCCATATTAAAACATTAACAATTACACACAAATATAAAGTTTCCTAGTAGGTATAGAATGATGATGGCTAAATCAAGATTTAATTAAATTATTTTCATTTTGTAGCCTATAATTATCTTTCAACCTATCAAAATGGTCAGGTGTCTAGCAATTTTAGCAAGTTCACTTCATAATAATCTATAAAATAATCGTAATTAATTTATTCTTGCACTATAACATAATTCCTTAGTTAGACTGAATATTATTCTAGTAGCAAAGTATTATACTCATTACTTCAGCCGGGGTTCAACTACTGATGGGTCTAGGCCTCCTTTCGATCTTTCTAGCCTCCTCAAGTTAATTTTTAATCCTTAAGGATCTTGAAATAGAATTCCCTATGTTTTCTTTTGTTCAGTCTCATGATAGACAAAGTAATTCATCATTGAAATCGATGAGAGAGGCAGGCAATGCTGTATACAGCTACCTCTTGAACTACACATAATATAAAAACAGCATCATTATTCCGTTGTGTAGTTTTAAAGATCTAAGCATATGTACATAGGGACAGACATCGGGATGCGACTTTGTTTTATACTATGTAGTGATAGATCCTTTAGTCGCCTCTTCCGACGCCCTCGTCGTGCAAAGATGAATTTTTCAGCCTGCACAACATTTACGACAAATTATGATAACAATTGTTTGACGTTATTATGGATGACGTTGATATGGATGACCTTGGTCGTTGGCGCACAGCGAGGTTGCTTATCGATATCTAATTCTTATCAAGTCAAGTGTAAATTATTATTGAGATCCTATGAATTCATAATCTCTGGTTATAAATTGTACTTACACCAATAGATAAGAAAAGGCAGGTTTAGATCAGCGCTATCCAGGACCTTTATTCTCCATGAAATATAAGATTCCTTGCCCGAACCGTGTGACGTCACAATGTATTCTAAACGATTTTGTTCGATTCCACACCGCTGTCTTGTCATATCTGTGAAACGCGTTGGCATTGGCAATAGTGAATAAAGGCCCAGAGAGAAAAAATCGCTTTTAAAGAAAGTATCGCTTTGATTCCGCGCTCGGTTTGGTACGGGGTATTCTCTCGTGCGTGTATTTTAGTGACAGTAGGAGTATATATTATCGATAGCGCTCTGGGCAGGTCTAAAGAGGTTGGTTTAGATCAGTTACATTCTGATCAAATGATGAGACTAAATAAGTTAAAGCCGAGTTGACACGATCAGAGTCGGCTCGGACCGAGTGGAATCGGATACCTACTCGGACGCAACGCTGATTGTGACAACCCTTAATCGTCATCCGTGTGCGCTCGGATTTATGGGTTGTCTATTTGTGTTGCGTCCGAGTAGGTATCCGAGTCGACTCGGTCCGAGCAGACCCTGATCGTGTCAACGCGGCTTTATGGGTTGCCATTGCCACAATCACAGTTGCGTATGAGTAGGTATCCGAGCAAACTCTGATCGTGTGAACTCGACTTAATGAATCAATGTTTTTATTGCAACAGGAGCTTTGAAAGAACCTGTGACCCATGCAGAAGTAACCAAGTGGAAGATCTTTATACTAAACAAGAAATTAGAAAACTTGATGTCTAAAATAAAAAGGGACAACTTAACAAAACATGGAAAGCATGGATAATGTTTAGCTTTGCATATCTATTTGTTTGTATTGGGTTATTAATAGCAACTAAAGTCGTATTTTGTTTAAGATGTGTTAAAAGAAGAAGGGTTAATGAGGTGATAACTATTCATTGGCTGTGGATTCTGTGATGAACTCTGACACAAAATACATAGTGTTTTAACTTCCGCGATCTACATAAATAAATTCATGAAGAAGACTGTTTCAGACTCATGGAATCCAGTAGGTAGGTACTTGGCTAAGTGTTGGTTTTGAACCGGTTTCTCTGTTAGTGCCGACTTGGCAGATAAACGGTCCTAGTTCTAAAAAATTAAAAAAGAAAAGGGTTGTTCCAAAAAATGCTCCAGAAGGGTCACGGTATCGTAACCACGACAGTGTTAACCTGTTGAAACGTCGGGAAAAATAGGTGAATACAGTATTCCTGTTCAAACGCCGACAAAAATTAAACGCTATAGATATCCGTTGTTAGCGAAATATAATTATAAGACAGATTATTAAAGATATTCCAATACATATTCTATGAGGGCTGAGATTATACTAGCTGCCATGGGATAAATTACCTGAAATAATGTTTCTATTATTTCACCAGGATATAATAAGCTTTTATGAACCTTTGTGTTTTATTATTATTTGGTGGTTATTAATATGCATGTTATCCAATAAGAGTGGATATTTTATTTATTAAACCTTTTATGAGTGGGTTCTCGTAGATTCTTTCATTGTTATTTTTTAAGATAATTAGTTCAATTTTATGCTGTATTCTTAGGAATGGAATATTATTAATGCTTGATGTCTAGATATCAATTTAATGAAAATAACTATGTAAAATTTCACATTGTTTTGGATATTTTAGACATAAGTCATATTTATGGGCTAATACTAAGCTAATGAATGTAAAAACCATAAACTGTGATTGTTTTGGAATCTGTGATTAAATCATGGAATTTAAACACTCAAAAATTTGTTTTATTTTGTAAATCGATGGCCTGTTGTTTGGTGAGATCATGGTGAGATGGAAATTATATTCATCATTATCAGCCCACGTCAGTCCACAGCTGGACATAGGCCTCCCCGAATAAGCGCCATAACGCCCTGTCTTCCTGGCTTGTCGCATCCAGCATCTGCCAGCAGTCTTTCGCAGATCGTCAGCCGGAGGTTGTCCTACACTACGTTTGCGAAATTATATTGATTATTGGAACTAGACGAATTTACCTACTACGACCACGGAAACCAACAAAGAGAATATTCCCAGAAACATCATTTCAACTCACCAACAATTAAAACTACGTTTAGAATAAAGATCCTCCTCCAGTGTTATTAATATTACAAAACTTTCGGAGTTGGCGAAATCATTTTGTATGTATTGATCAGTAGTTGGTTCTTCCAACACCAACTATCTATATAACATTATAAAGAGGAAAGATTTAATTTTAAATTCCCGTGCGAAGACGGGGCAATCCCCATGCTGGGAATGCGGATTGGGGTCCTTGGGGTCCAAGTAAACTAAATATTCAGAGATATCTGGGGGGATTTGAACCCCCCCCCGCCCCCCCCCCCTCCTCCCTACGGCCATGACGACGTTCCTATCAAATAACTGATGCTCTCTCTGAGTAAGCTTTGCTTGTTGTTTCGGACAACCAGTATACCATATATTAGGTACCTAGGTAGTTAATATTATTCATCAGTGTTTATCGCATTCTGCCAAGTATTTACGGACCAGATGCATAATGCATGAAAATCAACGAACTTTTGCAGCTGACTGTAGTTACACACTACACATAACTAATGTTGTTTTTGCTCAGTTTTTATTTTTACCAAACCTCATACGGCTGGGTTGTAATGAATTCCTTTCGAATAATATTTATTTATAGAAGCAAACATATTAACGTGCATTCAAGGTTTAACTCAAGGAGCGCTTGTTAAATTATACCCTAACAGAAAGACCTATCAGCGAAGGTTGAGTTGAGAAGATCTAATAATTCTGGACATACAATCTACACAGTATATAGCCGCTCTAGCCTCAAACACAGTGTTATATGTGGGTAGGTAGGTACTAGATAGATAACTGATATACTTACCTACCTACATAAATAAGTAGGTACCTAACTAATATAATAAAACAAAACAATAATGCTGGAAAGTCCAAGCCCCAAGCTAAGCTGAGCTTGTGTTATGTTTTTGGTATTAGATGACTGATACGTTAGGTACTGAAAGAGATATAAAAATAATAGATAGAATCATTTTTTCTCGACTTCCTAGATATCACCTAGATGCTTTTAAAAAAAATTGTCTATCCGGGCAATCTTTTACAAATAGAGCTTGAAATAAAAACCTGTAGGTATGCAGGAATGTTTATTTTGAGCTTAAGCTTTACCAAACAAAGGGTTATTTATTTTTAAGTTAAGTGTAAGGGAATACAACTGCTTGCAGAACCCCAAACTAAACCAAACAAACGCATACTTAATTTTCGACGCTCATTGTTTTGCGTAATTATTATAATTACTCAGAATGCAGTCGATGAGTAACTAGAATAGTCAGAACGAGTCACTCACTAGCCGTGTGGTAGGTAACGGCACAGATAACATAATAGGCAGGTACTAAGTACCGGGTTAGAATTTGCACCACACCAACTCTCTCTCACTTCCTGGGGGTGTCGTAAGAGACAACTAATGGATATCCAATGGGGTTGGACTGCAGTGCCTCCTGCAGAATAATTGTCCTCCATACTTTGATCCCCAGCTCGCATGCCCAGAGTGGGATATCCCAATTTATACCCATAATCGCCACGTTTTCCACTGGACCAGTATAAGCTGTATTACTCACACTCACAATAAGTACTATGAATTAGCCAGCCAGCGATTATATTTTTCATTTATTTGATTTCATGTGATTGTGTTTCCGATTTTAATTTAATTTTGTATGCTATATGTAAATTAGTTTTATCAATACATTGTATTTCTTTATTTCGGCGTAAATTTATTTGCCGCAGCAACATTAGATATTTTACTAGTACCTACGGTACTTTTTTTGTAAAAAGGTACCTACTTATCCTATAAAGTAATAGATAAGTTTCTCATAGACGTCAAGCAGGTACCGTCCTGGACTAGACGCGAGTAAATATCCCGCAAGATATTAAACCATAGAGGCCATAAATGCCACATTAACGAAGGCATTTCATTATCCTATGGTAGCTATAAACATTAAATAGCGTATAAACATTAAAAGCTGCAGTTACTACCCGCTCTAGGACAGGAGAATACCGAACGGTTACTTTTTAATTATAAGTACTTAGAAGCCTTTCGATCGGCATGATAAAGCTACGGGGTAATTATTTATCTCGTGTAACGGGTTCGATTCCCGGTTCACCCTTGTTACTATTTAAAAATCTATGAATGCAGTTTAAATTGGTTTTTAAATTAAAATAATGTCTTCTTTCAGTAAAATTTTCTATCTACAATATTTAAGGTACTTTCCCTCTATTTGGCATAGCTGTGGGACGCCCTGTATACAGGCCGTTTCCGTCCTTTGGACATCACCATCACCATCACCTCATAAACTTTAGTTTATGATTACCAGGTCTCTATTACCAGGTCCTCGCAACTAAACTATAAACGAATATTAAAACATAAATCGCTCCAAAACGGATGAAGTTTGTTTTTAAGTTGTACCTACAACGAAGATAGCTTGGTTACAAAATAAACAAAAGTGCATCCCCATGTGTAAGCCCATTATCGGATTAGTTACGCTTTGAACCTTGGGTGAGGCTCTTTATACCTTCCGACTGGGATCACAAACGCGACAATATACCTACTAACTTTATGTGGCATGCCCACGATATTCCCGCCACTTGTCAAAAGTTGCCGGTGTTGCTGACAATGTATACCAGTTCGGCGGGTCTATAGTTTTGATTGACTCCTGGATATGAAGCTGCAAACATGTCGCCGACCAAGCCACCAGCACATCATCCATTAAACTGCTGGGCTGCGGCGTTGGAGACTTTAAACTGATGAAAAAATATTGCCATGTAAAGAAGAAAGGAAGCGAAGAAAATAAATTTATTCTAAACCCAGTAACACACATACACACTTAACATAAATATAGAAATACAGGTAAAAAAAAATATAAATCAGGAAACACAGAAGAGTCAGTAGATACTCAATATATTAATAAATAACAGAAATAAAGAAACACAGTGTTACAAGGGGTACAAAATGTTCAGCAATATTATATCGTTGACGGTCTGATAACCAGTCGATGTTTTTGTCGTGTCGTAAGTTGTAAAGGGCTTTAACCTCGCGGCGGCCGGCGGCGGCGGATCGATACAAAAGTGTCTTAACTACCTTGTTAACTTTCCTAATCGATGACCTACATGCTATATAAAAACCCTTAATTTGGTCTATTATGTCGTATTTTCAATCTTATAAATTCCTTTGGCTTTGTACTCGGCGACTCTGAATAAACACCTACTTAACATACCTAGCTATGAAAAAAGGTTTGTATGAAGATTTAAATTCTTTTGGTTTGCACCGGAACATAGTGGAATGGAACCAAAGTTAAGATCATCATAATCATTATTAATGTCGGCAGGGATCAGTTGAGCTTTCTGTAGCTTGTTTGCAATAGTCTGCAGTTAGCTCAATAGTATCAATTGTAAATACTACTTCTAATTTGGTTATTTCTATAGATGGTACAAACATTTGTCGCAAGGAATCGAACCCACAACTACCAACAATACCTACGAACTAGCCGAAAAGAAGATGCTGGATAAGTAAAAATATCTAGGGATTTCTGAGACTTATCATCTATCCACCTAAATACGTAACTCTGGCTAGGCACAGGCAGGTGTCATTCATCCAAGAAATAATAACAACAACAACAACATCAGCCTATATTAGTCCACTGCTGGACATAGGCCTCCCCTAATGAGCGCCATATGTGGCATTATTCATCATTTGGGGGTTATTGCCCATAATCCCCACGCTGGGCATGCGGGTTGGGGATCGCAGTTAGGTGGAATTGTTCTATAGAGGGCGCTGCTGCCCGCCCTCGGTGTGTTTCCCTTAGTCGCCTCTTACGACACCCACGGGAAGAGTTGGGGTGGTGCAATTCTATGCCGGCACCACACGGCAAAAATAATAAAACAACCAACAAACCATTATTTGAAATGAATTCATAATTATCACTCAGTTAATAACATGTTAATAATAACCCCATACGATATCTCGAGAATCCGTGAGATCTAGATAACAGCAATGGCTGTCTCATTTCCAAGAGTGATAAATTGATAAATAGGGCTTGCCTCAAATTAAATGCTCGTTAATTTTTATACCTTCAGTAACAGGTTTAGAAACATCTTGTTGAGTGTTAATGCCGCTTTTCCGGTTAATCAATCAAGTTTGAGAACCGCAGGAAATTGAGTTTTCATTTTTAAGCTTTTACTTCTACGAGATTTGGTCAACTTCGAGGCGAATCTTCCTTTCCACTTTCTCTCAATGCATTTGAAAGTGATACATTTTGTTCCGCTTTGTACTATGTAATTATAACTCAACTTTAATAGAGATTCTAGTTTTTAAATTTTAGTAGAGTCGGTTGTTGAAGGCGCTAGAATGGATGATATCCATGTTAGACTTCCATAGCATAAAGGTGCATTAAGTTCTTAAACTTAAAGCTTTCGGCCGAAAATATGGGTTGAACTCCTAATACATACGTACCCATGTATTATGAGCCCCAATACAGTTTCTTCGTAAATTTCAAAATGAGAAACTGGGTTTGCAAATTTTAAGTCACGGCATAAAGCCTTTAACAGATGAAAACTTCGAAAACCCGTGTAAACAAAAACAAACAGAAACCGCTAACCGTCGCCACACGATGGCAAAGGAAAGGCCGCTAAAGCCGCAAGACAACTGAAGTCTTTGTTAAAAATTCAGCATTTTAAAGTAATTTTTCTTTTTAGAGCCAATATAAGAAAATAACAATAAAAGTCTGTCTTCCTTTGTGAGGACCAAATTAGAACTAGTATTTACAATTAAGCTAAATGCACACTCAAACAATCTACAGGTAGCTCGACTAATCCATATCAATACCAGTTGGAAGCGACTCCAAGACGCCGGCTGTATTGTCTCGCTGTGTGGCAAATATGGCAATGCTGATGTGCTGCGTCACATACTCCTGGTGAGTCTCTCGGATCCCTCGTTTTGACCAGACGCTTGGATCATTTTTGAAAACCCTTAGAGCTTCGGTACCGCTCGGACCTCGACTCCAAAGGTAGCAAATGCCTAGGCTCAGTCGAGACCTGCGTTATTTGCGCCTGTTGAGATCCTCGGCCAAATCAGGCGCAATGTAAAAAAAAACAGGCTACGAAATAACCAGCCTGATAAATTGAAAGAACTAACCCCTCTACAAAATACTCCGAATACCTACTTTCTTATTATTAAGGACATTATCCAAAACAGTCACATTTTGTACATAATCATTTAATCTACTAATGTAGGTACCTAATCTGTGATCGATCTTTAGAAAATAGACTAATAGCTCGCTATGCACCCGGCGCGTCTTACCAATCTAGATAAAGATATTTATGAGCTCTTTAAGAGGAGTTGACTTAACGATCGTTTCATTCTTCTTCCAGCACACACGATGGATGACGCAGTCAGACACGGTCAGTGTAGTGTGTCGTAATGTGAAGTGTAGATTCCTGATTCTGAAGACGAATTGAGGGTAGTCGTGGATAATGCCGTCAATTCTTGGCAGTAACTCGAACAGGGTTGCCAACCGTACGAGGTTCCTCGTACAAATACGAGATTTTTGGTTTTCCGTACGAGGTACGAGGACACAGTCAACCTTGTACAGTTTTGTACGAGATTTTGACTTAGAAGAAATAATTAACATTTTTCATTACAGGTAGCATTTTATCAGTTGCATAAATCGTAAGTATTATATTTATTTTTCAAGTTTTGTATTTATTATGAATATTATTGGACTCAATTGCTGAAAACTGAAGATTTTTCCGAGCTGGCTCAGTTCGCCCTATCTACAATGTCCCTACCCCATGCGATTGCTGACTGCGAGCGGTTTTTAGTACAGTACAGGTATAAGAAACCTACTAACAGGCTCCAGTTATTATATCTGGACATCCTCATTTCCACATCTCCAAGAGATGTTAACTAAGAGTAGAAGCCTATGTAAAAAAACCTGTGTAAAAAATTATTAAAGCCAATTCTGTTCATATTTTACGTGACCTGATAAATATTACTTAAAATTTTAATACAAAGTTATGTTTGAGTAGCAAAAAACTGACAATAGTTCATTTTAATGTAAAACGCCCTAAATCCAATGTTTTTGCAAGCCTCAATTTTGATTTGAACTCATTTTTGATGCTTAGGAAATTAATGTACGAGGTTGGAAAGCCAAAGTACGAGATTTTGAGCTGCTTAGGTACGAGGAAAAAATCTCTATGGTTGGCAACACTCTCGAAGAACATCCAGTCGCCATGATCGCTGCAACGCGATGGAAACGGAGGGGAATAAAACAAAAGTTTCGCGATAAACACGATAAATATGCAAATCAGTTACTAAAACGCCTAACTATATTTTCAACCAGTTTTCCGATATTAATAATGTATCTATAAAATAACTTACTAAATTTTAGTGTGTCAAAATGAATCTTGTAGGTTCATTTTAGTACCTAAACGCAAAATCACTACACCATTGCGACATTCCGAACTTGAATAATAATACGAATCCATAAACTTTTTACGAAAGAAGTCATGTTTTCCTAGACTTAATGGGTCTTTTTATTTCGAGTAGGACATAACAATATCGTTGCATTCTGCTAAGTGCATTGGTATGGTAGGTATTTCGATCAATAAGTCCAGTCTTCCGCTCTAGATTCAATTAACGTCGTATTCCGTCGGATATAGTCTGGAGAATGAGAAGATACTCCATTCCTTACGTCTGATTCTTGATCTACCTACTTAATTCAAATTCCCAAGACATTATTGAGATCGTAGCTATCTACAAAATGGACTAAATTTTAATAATTTCTCTCTTTGAAATATAACTATTAAATATTTACTTTTCGTTTTATTGAATAGTTTGTGTCTCAGAGAAGTCAAAATTTTGTTAGGTATAATTTTTTAATTTGAATTTATCATCGAAATTATACTACACTTTGCGTCTTTGCGACTAAACATAATAACTTAATAGCTAAGATTAAGCAGCTTTTGTTCCGAGAATATATTTTTATACATCGTACCCAAGTCCATTTTATGACGTACCTACTGTGCAAGTCACATTTTCAGATCTAAAACACAAAAAAAACATCGGTTACCTACTTCTTCTTTGTACACGAGGATTTCGGGGTATTGAGTCGGATCATACCACACCTGGGTTTGTTACAGTCGGATCAATGGTTTCTGCGCTACACGGGAACCAAGATCGTACGATATCTCATTTTGATAAATCAGACTTTTAGTATTTATTCTTTATCTTATTAACCCTACCTGGGTTAATAAGATAAAGCATGCATTTAAAAGTGTCAAAGGAATAGTTTTTTAGTCTTTGCGAAAATTATAGTTAAGATATACCTACTTATAAAAATATCTTCCTTATTATATGTACAATAGTTAAGTTCTTCGGGCACGTAGCACTGAGAAATTTTGCTTTTGTCGTGGATATAAATCACGATTTCCTTTTATAATGCGGGGCAGTGGGCATGTAACATAACAGTAAAATATTTGTTTAATTTCCAATGTTTCAATTCGTAAAGTGGATTGCTCGCATGTCGTCTGCTCATTCAATCAGCGAAATGCAATGGGTTCAATTCCGTTAAAACATTACAATAACAACTGAACAAATATACCTAAGTAAACCATTTATATCAATTTAAACACATTTACCTTTACTTTGCTCCCGAGTTATTTATTTTGTAAAAAGTTGGTTATTACTTACTCATCCAAATAAATATACAGATTCATCCTTTTTGTCAAATACCGCTGAACAATACTTATTCCACAGCACAGACAAGCGGCGGCGGCGGCGACGTCGTTTTCATTATTGTCATATTTGACGATAGCGCTATTGTTAGTTTTGTTAATATGTCAAAAAATAGTAGGTATTTATTATTGTATTCTATTGTAGCATAATAAAACGGAAACCTTTAAATTTTTTTCATTTATCAATGACTGTGCAGCAAGTTCAGTACATACCTCGTCAAAATACTATTTGCATCAACATTCATTGCATGTAATATTGGTATCTCTAAACAAAGGACTACAAATTATTACTCCGGTGGTGACTCTTTGTTTGACATCTCCGAGATCTTTTGGAGAAGTAGCTGCTTTTCAAACTTTAAATTAGGTATGTGTAATTGTTTTTCAGAAGATTATTTGCAAGTGTTTATATTTATCTTGGAGAAGTAGCTGCTTTTCAAACTTTAAATTAGGTATGTGTAATTGTTTTTCAGAAGATTATTTGCAAGTGTTTATATTTATCTTTGGTTTGGAAATGTTTTACTTTATAACAGCTGGATAACAGCACCGACAACCGAATTTGGTTAATATTTATTCAAATCAGGTAAGCAACTAATCGCCGTTGAATACTCGTTAAGCGACGGGTAGGTAATTATAATAATTTCAGATTGTTTTAGAATATTTATATTTGTCATTAACAGAGGACGTTATGGGGTCGTAATTTTAAAAATTTGAAAGCGGCTCCTGATGTTTGAATAATTTACCAATTACCAAAGGCTATCCAATAATTTTTATTATGTTGGTTTTTCAAAATGGCTTTTCGTCTCGATGCACCTATGCCACCCACAATAGGTATAAGCAAATTACAGTCTTTTTACGGGTGGTTTTTGTCAACAATAGGTACCAACAACAATATTTAAGTATATTTACTTATGTTAGCGACTGAAAAAAAGAAGACGCCTTTCTGTGAATGTGAAACTTGTCAAGCGCCGGTGGCCAAGAAGAAGAAGCGAAAAGGGCGCGTAAAAATGGCTGATGTGAGATGAGGGGAATAACAACAGTGTGTTATGTTTAGATGTGAAAATATGAAAAAACGCAAATAGAATGTAATCAACAAGGGTACCAATGTTATTGTTATATGGAAACAAACCCTTTCAATAAAGTTACCATCTTACTTTTGTATTTTGGACTGATTTTTCTAACAATCAGAAGTAGCAAAACCCACGCCAAGTGAAGATTCGGTAATGTATTCATATATTATTATGATACCTGTTGATCAAGGATTTTCCCTCAAAGTGTACCTATCTAGTTACTTACAACCTGATCGGTAGCTGTTCAGTGCGAAATAGTGGTGAGGTACCACATTGCACTTCCGTAACCTGCGGTCAATTTTGTCGATTCCCTTGATAAGTACCTAACACATATTTACATTTAATGCAAGTAGATACCTACTATGCACTGATTGCATACCAAATTTTGGAAAAATCTCCGAACACATATACCTATCTATACACATAACCTGGAGTTATGTTGAGTGAACTTGAGTGTGAACATACCTATCAAGAAAAGGTGCCTTTTCATGTCACAACCTAATAGCAGATAGCAGGATGAATTGCCAGACAAGGAATCTGTAACTGCTTATGCCATGCCTTGTCTCTTGTCCTGTAGAATGTTTCTAGGAAGACACAACATTGAGGCTTGGAATTGATCCGCTTACTTTAAATCTTACAAATATTTTCTACAAACCTATTTCTGGGATGTGTACTTATTGATATTTATAATAGATGAAAGTTTAAGAAAAGGCTTGGATAAATATCTATTACCTACATTATTCTTTCAAAAGATTATCCCAACCTTATTTTCAAAATATTTATAAGCATTATCTTAGCTATTCTGCCACTCTGAGCAGAAATTGCAGGATCAAATTATATATGTAATAAAAATAGTTTTTATTTTGAGAAAATCACCAACAGTAAGCCGAAAAAGCAGAGTGATTCTTCTTAATTTGAATATGTTAAATGAAAAGAACTTTGGTTGAACGATGAATATCAAAATAAGTTTTAAGTTATCTCAAAGATCATGAATTGCAAAACTGTGAAAATATACCTACATAAGGGAACTTGTGCTTTCAAAAATCAACTAATTTCAATTTAAACTTAACATACATTATTATGTCTGTGCTCGTTGAGAACTGTTAGCTCCACTGTTTATGCTTACTTGAAAGGAATTACCATCTTTACTGTGTTTACTGTGTTTCTAGTCAACAAACATTAAAGAAAAATAATAATAATGACAGAAACATTAGTTATAGATTTAAATGCTATGATTTCTGTCTATATTTTTATTTGCATTCATGGTAGCATTGCAAACACCATAGAGGTATAATTATATTATGTAGAAACACCTACATACTTTATTACAAAAGTATCTACTTAAAATTATTTGCGTTAAATTCTAATTCTAAGGGAATTGAGATCTTCTCTGACATCTCACATGGGGGTGTATTGTGCATTATCCCCCTGCATTAACAAACCTAACCCAACCAGCCCAGCCCCTTGAGGTGCCGGAGCGGGACCTTTGGTGATTGATATTTTGTTTATCCAAAAAAGAAAAAAAAGACTTTTTACAAATAGCTCTTACCTCTTTATATCTATTATGTTAAAAAGAAAAGGTATCTATTACATACCTACTCTATATCACATACTGAAACTATAATTTTAACCCTCTTTGTGCCCATAATTTTAACTGTTTACATGCTGCAAGCATATTACTAACCTTTAATGATGAATGAATATTTTTAAATATGCACAAAAGCTAAAACATTATTTCTATTTTTTAGTTAGGTATATATGCACAAACTGTGCACATAAATATCAGACTATTGATGATATCATAAATAAATATATTTCCATCCACACAATGATAATAATAAAGAATATTCATGGTGTTTGGATACTTTATAGCTTTCATGTTCATAGTACAATTGTACTGGTAGGTAAGTCTTATTCAACAAAAATGGGGAGAATTGTTTGAAATATCATTTAATTCGTTCATTAGTTCATTAGTGCATACTTCATTCCTTTCATTCACAACTATGTTATGTTAGATGGAATTCCCTAGAAAGGATATAAAAAAAAAAGAGCAGAGATATTTTTTGTTTGTGCTGCTGGTTTTCCTTTATAAATAAGATAAATAAATAAATAAATACCGCCATTGAAAACACGGTCTGTGTACGTAAATATGCATTTATAATTTTTTTTAGCTAAGCAAGGTATATGATCTGTCAATTAGTACTTCAGAATTAGTTTTGTACTAAGTTCAATTAACGTAGATATGTATGTATTAATTTAAATGCAATTGAACTCCACAGCTCTTAACAAATATAAAACAAAAGAAACAAAATAAAATAGAACGGTTAATAATAAATATTTTTAATTGTCTTTGGTACAGACCCGTTTTTTTTAAATGAAAATATTTGTAATCACCCAGAGGTTGCCTGAAAGAGATTGCTTCTAAGCGATAAGGCTGCCTATGGCATTTTTCTTATGTAATGTCTTGTTTTATGTCCCTTTTCTGGTACACTATTAAGCATTTTTGTATTGTACTGTATTTGTATTTCACTAAAAGGATTCATACTATGATAATTTTGAAGATATAAACGAAATCAATAACTTAGTATAACAGCTTAGTAATACACTAGTTTGTTTCAGTAGTAAAAGTGAGGTACTTACATGATAATTTTATTAAATATAAAATAAAAGTTAGCATTTAAATGAGATATTAATACAAGACCAAAAAGGTAGAAATAAGAAAATTTTGAAGCAAAATGTACGACTCTAAGTAACTAATCCACAGTTCATGTTTACAAAGTTAGATTGGCAAGCGTAATAATAATTTAAATTACTTAAACTTGGTTAATACATAATAAGTACATGAGTAAAGTAAAAGTATATAATATTGCTTGGTTATCTATATGTATATTTGTACATGATGGTACAAAATTATGACCAAACTTTAATATTTCTTCGCTATGGACATGCAATATTTTGTTTATCTACAAAAATTTAAAGTAGCTTAAGTCAGCTCAACATGTTAAAAAACAAAATATATATTTTAATGAAAATAAAATGGTTACATTTTATAAACTTTCTTGTCTTTCGTCAAATGATACAAATATAAAATAGGCATGTGGTAATTATAATCTACTCTAAACTTTTACAAAAAAAAAAATAAAGATAATCTTATACCTAAATATCCAACAATAATAAAAATACTTTACTTATACACTTTATGAAGCGTTTCTAAGAGCAATTGAAAATGTCTCATACAAAAGTATCACTATTACAAAAAATATTTGCTTATATGAAAATAAATGATATACCTACACAAAACTGTTATAGTTGAACACTGCATAATATTTAGTTTTGTGGTCGTAATATTATAAACAGGAAAGAGTTTTATTTGGATTGAATAGGTTCCGAAATTACTAAACCGATTTGAAAAGTTATTACAACATCAGAATCCTACCTATTTTATTATTACAATCTATGATAAACATAGGCGATAGATTTTCATTTTCAAAAACTAAGTTAAGTACCTATATGAAAACTCCAATAATGGAACGTGAATAACATCCGGAATGCTATAATTTTATAGAGGACATAGGTAAATATCCTCAGTAAAATAAAACTCCACGATACTATTATATCTAACTATTCTAGTTGTGTCACAAAATAGCCATAATCTTGTTAAAAATACGCTATAGTAACGCTAGCTAGACAGCTATGATATGCGAACTCGCTTTAAATTCCGAAAATATTGTAAACTTTCTTTATAATTTACTCCTTCTAGTTACCCCGATGAAAAGGAAGGATATAAAGGTGTGTAAGCAAAAAAAAAAAAATTAATAATAATAAAAAAAAACAAATTCAATTTCCAATAATATATATTTTCTGAAATGTTTAAAAAAGAAAAACCTTTGTTAAGCTGCAAGTTATTTATAAAGTGAAGAGTCCAAAAAAAAATTGAGAAATATGGAAAAAGTACTTATTGGATAGGTATAGTATAAAAGTTTACTCAGTATGGACGGCTTACTATTAAGATCAACCCAAGACCTTTTTATGAGTATTATTATAATATTTAAAATAACTTCAAATCTTATACTACATTAAAACATGCAAACTAAACTAACTTCGCTGATAAGTATAATTTATCATCTAATGTATACTTACTGCATTTCTCAAGTCAATGATAATCAAATCATCACATCACCAGCCTATAATAACCTTGTTATGTTATATCACATGATATAATGATCCCAAAATGAGATCAATATTAACCAAATAATTGGTAGATGGCGGTTGCTATTCTGGAGTAATACAGCTTTTCTATTGAATGTTGGCCTAAAACACCAGTAAGCTGTTTATGAGACTTCCTAATCTTGTACTACAGCGGTTAACAAACAATAGATTTTATAAAAATAAAGACATTCTAATAGGTAGTTTCTATTTAAAATTGTCTATAAACAAAGTAGGTCGTTAAAATAGTTTGTAGTTGAAATGTAACACGACTAGAAAATAAGTTAAAAACTAAAACTACATACTAAGAAATTCAATAACAACGAAACAAAATAAAAGATTTTTAGTTTTGCACAATATTTTATTTTGCATAATATTTATGTATGAACTAGAGGTTTGACTTTAAATATAATAATGTCATCACATTGCTCAACGCCAGTCGTAGTTATTATAAACTTCTGGTGCTATTACTAAAACATAGGAATTGTCCTCACAGAAAATTGTCAGTACTAACTGATGTGCAATAATATATAATAATAATCTTGTCTCCTGTTAAACTCAATGAGTGATGGGCTCCCATCAGCAGTTCGAAAGTTAAATAAATACAAGTTATGATGCCTTCTGAGTCACAATGAGAACACATGATAAAAAACAAAGATTTGCAATGATCTGCTAATTTGAACACAACAAAATGAGATGATAAGTATGTGTTGAATGAGAAACCGATTCCTCTTACAGTAATTTTATTAGAGCACAGAGCTAAATGAAATCTGCGCTACACATTTTTTTTATGAAACTCGCGCCATAACTATGTCTCGTTCATGTTGATTGCACATTAAATAGTCAAAATCATTTGAATTTAGTGTATTATGTGATTATATTCTTAATTATATATAATAATAATTATATTATATTATTATTGTTTTGTGGATATCAAACAAAATAAAATTAAAAACAAGGGTTTATTAAATATAAAATTAATCATTGCGAACTACTTGAGATTTAAATAAAACGGGGTAAAAACATCGATGCGACATGTAAAAATATCTGCTGTTGATTTACCGACCAGTGGTCGATCCTTCAAACTGGTGAAAACATGAGTAATGTACTTTAAGAGTACATAGTGTTGTGTTAAGTTAGCGGTGTACTGATGAAGTTGACTGTGCTGCAGTGTGGATTGTTGTTATTGCGGAGACATCTATAGTCGAATTAAACAGTGGTAGATTGGCATTTTGGGATGAACACCGAACTACACTATTATTAGAGGTACCTTAGAGGCATGGTAACTGATAACTAGCGTTGATAGATCGCAACTGATTTACTCATTTGATTGAGGTTATAATGAAGGTTTAATACGGAACGGTACTTTACACATTGTACTCTGTACATCCTGGCCATTGAAAGGGAAATAGTATTAAAGTGTTAAGAAACAATAAGTGTTGCATCAGAATCTATATTCGGTTATGGTTTTGAACAATACTTTATACAGACAGATATGTATTCGGCCACTCATTAACAATGTAATGTGTAAGAGCTGTAACATGGGAATTCAGACAAACCATATTCTTCCTTGATAATGTATATCACCTTGTACTTTGTACAACGATAATTAATATAAACAATCATATAACATGATCGACATGGTTACCAAGTTATTAAATATGAAGATTCTTCGATCAGACAACTGATGTCTCTAAATGATACAATAAAATAAAACTATTAAACATCTATAAGGGGTGTCTATATGTGACTATTGTGACAGCTTCCTCTAAATGTGCTATAGTTGTTTAGTATTTGTGAACAATTAGCTCAAATACTTGACTGAGCTCTTACAATGACACAAAGTTCATTCTATTGGGGTAACCAGTACAGTAGAGTTATATTACTCTAATAATGTTTTTCATGAATATGTACATCACTATTATACATACTGCTATTAACGATCGCACTGTCATGAATGAATGAGGTTATTGATCATTATGATCAAAGCATTCGTTATTGTTTTTAAGTTGCTTAAAATATAATAGATAGTGGTGAGTACTGAGCATGTTTGGTATCCACTTAAAATACAAAAACATAAGTATAATGTATACTTATGGAGAGATACTATTACCACATTTTGTAACAGACGAAAAAGAACAGACGCATTTTATAGTTGTAAATGAAGCAGCATCTAAAACCCATACGTTTCTTGGAATAAAATATTATCAGTGGATATAAATAACACTATTATAAATTTGGTGGATATAAATAATACCTACTATTAGTATTGTGAGTTTACCCGATTACGAGGACTCAAATACTCATAAAGAGTTTTCCCAATTACGAAGACTCAAAAACCTGTTTGTGAGTTTGGTTGATTACAAGGATTCAAAGCATTAAACAAGGTCCCACTGTAAGTGTTTGTGAGTTTGCCCGATTACGAGGACTCAGACACGTTAAACCAGAAACAACTGTAAGTGTTTGTGAGTTTGCCCGATTACGAGGACTCAGACACGTTAAACCAGAAGCCACTGCAAGTGTTTGTGAGTTTGCCCGATTACGAGGACTCAGACACGTTAAACCAGAAACAACTGCAAGTGTTTGTGAGTTTGCCCGATTACGAGGACTCAGACACGTTAAACCAGAAGCCACTGCAAGTGTTTGTGAGTTTGCCCGATTACGAGGACTCAGAAACGTTAAACCAGAAGCCACTGCAAGTGTTTGTGAGTTTGCCCGATTACGAGGACTCGGACACGTTAAACCAGAAACCACTGCAAGTGTTTGGGACTCAGACACGTTAAACCAGAAGCCACTGTAAGTTTTTGTGAGTTTGCCCGATTACGAGGACTCGGACACGTTAAACCAGAAACCACTGCAAGTGTTTGGGACTCAGACACGTTAAACCAGAAGCCACTGTAAGTTTTTGTGAGTTTGCCCGATTACGAGGACTCAGACACGTTCAGTAGTTTGCCCGATAACGAGGACTCAAATGGTGGTAAAGTTGGTAAAAGTAAAGGTTTATTATTTCGTTACTTGATCATTTTGAATAAATCTATGACACAATGAGATTTTACTGTTTTAACAGAAATAGCTCAAATAATTTTAAATTATAGAGCCCAGATTCAGATTCAATAACTTTATCTCTTTAGGATTACAAAATAAGCACTTAGACAAGTCAAATTTCATACAGTTAACTATTATAACAAAAAAAAGGAATAAGATGTTACTGATTTCTCTTTACTCAATTTATTTTTGTTCACTAGTGGAAGAAGTGAAAACAGATCACTAGTACATTCATATAATAACTTATGTGTCTAATGCAATGTTCGTTTTGCCTATCTAAATCTAAAATTAATGAGATTTAGATACATGTCCTGGCTCTTGTTGGTACAATGATGCAATTTTCTCCACGTTTCTTTTATTAATAACGTTCATCAAAACCCTAAAATACCAATAGTAAATAGTTGTTAACCTAATGATTAAAACTCTACTAACGTTTTTTTTTCTCTTCACGCAGACGCCAGTGACATCTTTGATTGGCTGCTCACCACTGCTATCGCTTTGCTCCCATGAAGAGGAAGATAATGATGCATAAGTCGCGAGGATAACACTTCTCTAGTTATCACTTTAATCATACAATATTTTTTTTTGTAGCGACACATGCATGGGGACATACATGTAGTATCTATCTAATGGCCGAGCGACCAGGACTGGGGACAGTCCTGAAGCGTCAGGAAGGGCAGACTGTTAGCGACTGAAAAAAAGAAGACGCCTTTCTGTGAATGTGAAACTTGTCAAGCGCCGGTGGCCAAGAAGAAGAAGCGAAAAGGGCGCGTAAAAATGGCTGATGTGAGATGAGGGGAATAACAACAGTGTGTTATGTTTAGATGTGAAAATATGAAAAAACGCAAATAGAATGTAATCAACAAGGGTACCAATGTTATTGTTATATGGAAACAAACCCTTTCAATAAAGTTACCATCTTACTTTTGTATTTTGGACTGATTTTTCTAACACTTATTAGATATCTTTTGACGTAGGTACTTAAACAACCTAGATGGTTTGATTAACAATGGCCTAAGTGTACCTATGCTAGTATTAAACGATATAGCAACATACTTAATGGGTTTTTAGGCTATAATAATTTTAGAACAAAACGTGATGAAGGCTTCTAATTGGATGACATGAGCAAAATTATGTGTTAACACGTTGACTGTCCCGTCTATTTTGCGAAATTTTCTGGTACGTCCATTTGTTTTTTTTGTATTAACTACTTTATTTTATGATCAAAAAAAGGCCTGATATGTTGATCACTACGTAATTATACAGCAGGCCTGAATTTCAGCGTGAATTAAATGTAATGCATGGACGTCTCAAGTAAATTTTTGTGACTTATATGTAATGCATGGTCATCTGAACTAGATTTTTGTCAATTACATATAATGCTGAACTGAACTGATTTATGTGGAACTTCGCAAAAACCGCTGAGAACTGCCGCAACAAGTCATTCAGCAACGGCTGATTAGGGGCCAAATCGCTGTACAACAGAACAACTGTATAACAGTGCTGAAATGGCTTGATAAACGTGATGTCTGTATGTTATCTACTTGCCATAATATTGAGATTCGGATGTTAGGAGGATTTCGTAGTGTTTTGAAGCCAAAGAGCTATCTAAATATATAATGAGCTACACTCAGAAGTCTGCCACAAAATGACGTGCATAGCCAGAAAACCCAATGGGAAGATTTGCCAGAAACGGTGCGCAAGTTGCTACAAGAAACCAAAAGAAACTGGCTCCACAACTACTGATGCAAGAAAAAAGGCCACACAAGTAAATACGGAGTGTCCTTTCTTTGTAAAAAAGCATTTTGCCTAAATTGTCTCAATGAATCTCATTAAAGACTTCTTGGTGATTTCTGACGTCCATAAAAAATAAGAAAATAAAAAAATTCGATGGGACATTTTAGTTTTATTTTCGTCAATTCATTGTTCATACGCCCCTAGAAAATCAAAGTTCTAACTCACACGTCCAGCCCAGGAAACGCGATTCAGTTGTCTTTGGCAAATGCATTACATGTAATGCACGAACGTCACAGCCAGACCAAAAATGCATTACATGTAATGCACGGACAGTCAACGTGTTAATCCATTATGTTAACAAGAACGTAATGGTAACCACAATTTATAATTGAATTGATTTGCAAGCTCACATAAACATCCATTAGTGTACTAAGTACATCGAAACATAACTATCAATTGATCATTATCACGACCACAGATGTAGTATGTCAGCCATGACACACCCGTGACGAATCAAACTGGAACCAATTAATCAAGAGAAACTGCTTGCGTCACAATTCCTATCAAGAAAATTGAGAGATCATTTGAATACAATCGTCAATCATAACGCTCTAAGATGAGATGAAAAACCTCTGCCAGATAACTTTGAACCTTATAAAACTTCAAGCGAAATGCTTGGAAAATAATCGAGATAAAACTTTCTGTTATTCTGTAGCGAAGTTTTGAATTGAACGTTCCTCGCGAATTTCCCTTTTCTCGTTCTGCTGGAAAGTCCACGTCATAACTTGCTTAGCAACCAGTTTGTAGTGTAAAGTATTTTTTATAAAAATAATACTTGATTAAATATTGAATCACAAATCATAAGACAGAGCTGTCAAGTGATCAAATTAAAATTTTATCGAACCGTTCGAACTTCGAACTTTTTACTTATTCACAACTGTCGAAGATTTGGTCAGTTAAAAATAATATGTGACCCAATTTTTCTTCTCTGTAAATTTATTAATAAGACAAAATTGTAAATAACCGCTTTATCTAATTAAGAAGTTGCCTTAGATTATTGTTATTTTCTTGTAAAGTATTTGTTTTATTTTTTACATTCGATGTATGTATGTATGTTCTGGTAAAAATCTGATTGGTGCTTTTAAAATTTACCGTTCATATACTTACTCGTAATTACAACGCATGACTATGAAATTTCCATGAACTGGCAGTAAAGTGACAAACCCAACACATAGATAGATAAATAGAAAATTCTTTATTGATAAAAACTAAATAACATCTAAAACTAACCGAAATAATTTTATCGCCGCATCAATTTAACAGAACAATAATAAATAAATAAAAATTACAAGAAATGTGACATTTGACGGTCTTAAAGCTCAAGAGCGATCTCTACCAAACAACCGTGGATGGATAGGAACGACCAGAACACCCTGAACAAATATTTGTCCCGAGGCGGGAATCGCTGCTTATACCATAACGATATCCCTTGAGTGACCTTTTATCCGCAATATCCACAAGCTGTGTTACAGGCATATCAGTCTAACTGCTTTCAATTCCAGACAAAGAAAATTCTTCCATTAGCTAATCATTCATCATCATCAGCCTATGTTAGTCCACAGCTGGACATAGGCCTCCTCTAATGAGCACCATAGCGCCCTGTCTTCAGCTTGTCGTATTTAGTATCTGTCAGCAGTCTTTCGCAGATCGTCATCTCACCTGGCCGGAGGGCGTCCTACACTACGTTTATCGAGTCGCAGTCTCCATTCATGAACACGTTTACCCCAGCGGTTATCGGCTAATCATTGCAAGGGACATAAGATTGAAGTAGATTAGGTACAGCGGAACTATAGTGTAGTTAGTGTGGCCCTAATCACTCGGTTCCACGGACTTGATGCAATCGGCATCGTTATTAACAAGCATTTGCGGAGTTGACAATCATGCAATTGTTTGCTGTAGGTCAGTTATTATATTAAGTAACATTTTTTTTAGTTTGTTTGCAACAGTCTGCATTGAGCTCAATCGTTTCAATTGTAAATACTAGCTCTAATTTAGTTTGATAATTGTAATTTTCACAATTTGATAAATTACAATAAAATACAATTCGTTTGCACCGCCCACAAATAGACATTCAATCAGAGAAGAAAATATAAACAGTCTGAAGTACCTAAGTGACTTGCGTACACTTAGGTACTCTAACATACTATAATATATTTGTTTTATATTATTATTTTGTTTTCAATATAAAGTTTTCTCAGTAGATACTATATGTTATAGAAGAATTTGATTCGTACCTGTTATTGAGGTGGTAATTAAATGTGATATTTATAAGTAAGGGTCCACAATACATGTTTTGATGTTAGTACACCGCGTTGGTATAAATATTTAGAAAAAAAATTCGGGCACACACTCACACTCGCTACATTATAACTGCGGAAGAAACAAGAACCGTCAAGTATACAGTAATCTTTACTAAACATGCAGAGCGGAGATAGATTATAATAACTAACAATTGACTACCTAACACTTTTTTTACGTATAAATAATTAAATCATAACCGCACAGAAGCTTAACAAATTCCCAAAATCGTTAGGACCTACTTCGTCCTATGAATCCCGGTTAATTAACCAGGGTAATTACGGCACAAAGGGATGAGACAAAAAATATGGATCCCTTGATACAACATTACTCTGAGTTTCTTTGTGAACGCTCCTTCCTTCCTCTTTTACTTAATTTATTTCTATTTTAGTCTTTGTTTTAGTAGGTATTCGTTACCAAGATATTCATTTCAACCTTCAATGAAAATTAATTGAGAATATTAAGATCAAGGTAATATACAAATTAAACTATCTCCCTACTTTTATACCGGCTTTGAACCTAATATATTGAACCTAATATACTTATGCCTTTTGTTTAATTTATAAATTTTTATTACGAAACTGATTACTAACCAATTTCTAAAACAAATTTAAATGTGTCTGATTATTGCATCACAAAGACACGATTCTAAAGTATCTTTACAACTTGTATTAAAATTAACTCTTCAAAAAAATACTATAATTTAAATCCAATAAATAAATAATAACATAGGGCCATCCCATCACACCAATAGTGTGCTAAAGGGTGGTCTGCAATGGTCAACGAGCTGTGAAGCTACTTTGGAACCAATTTTATTTGGAGAGTCTCATTTTCCTCGTAATTTCTTTGTAAATTTTTGCTCAGAGTCTGAGATTGATATAGATTAGAGCTATGAATGGATGAAAAAAATTGTAAGAAGTACCTACGAACATAACAATAAATCTAGGTCCACCCATAAGGCTCACAAGTACTCAAACCAATCACAGAGTGAAAGTTCTGCTTCCCACATACATCAATATTGGAACAAACGCTTGGATTAATGTGTTTGTATTGATATCGTGGCCTCTTCTATGTACCTTATTCGAGGGTCATCGAAGGTCGTTGAACTGGATAATTCTCAAATGCCACCCTGATCTGTTCCATCATCCATCTGTAATTTGAGACTATGAAACACTTGTTTCAACAAATTTTGTATTTTAAGTAAAGACAATGCAGAGATCTACATTTTCGTTGGACGGCGAGACAGAGCAGTAACGTTTCTGCCAATGTAATGTAATCTTTAATACACCGAATTAGAGTGCCAATAATAAAAAGATAAATGAACACGCAATTGCGTATTATAAAGCTTCCGAATCAATTGGATAATTGAACGGGAGCTGGCTTATCTTTAAACATATCACCAAGCACCCGTTAACGTTATCGCGAAAATTTTAATGTTTCGCCAGATTCTGGTTGCCAAACTGACCTGAATGGGGTGTCGACCCACGAACAATCAATATTATTTATTATATTAATATTTACAATTACTTATAGCTCAAACTAAGCAAGAACCACTGCCTAGTTAATTTGTATAAGTAGGTACTTAGTTTACTTTAACTTCTGTTGGAAAACTATTCCAATGAGTCCCCGTACCAAAACGGAAAATGCATGTATTATGTATATAATGGTGTTCCTTTTACTCGTTTAGGTACGATACTTTTTAAATCATTGAAATCGGTCCATTGGTTGCGAAGATATTAAACATTTTGTAAAAGCCGACCCGCGGGGCGGCCGTGTAGACCGTTGTGACGTCACGAACCCCGTTCCGCCCTCGCGCGCGTTCTCCGCCATTCATTTATTAAAGTTCACTCGATCTGGGCGGGTCGTGTAGTGCTTTTGTGGTTTTTACGTGAAACTATGCAGAATTATAAGTACTATGTAGTACCGAAATGTACTAATACTTCAATTAGTACTCCTGAAAAAATGTTTCCAATGTGCCAAAGGACCCGAAAAGTCGCAAAAAATGTACTGTCATGAAGAAACAATTAAGTTTGTACATTCTTATCTACATAACAATGTTGAAAATAACGGCGTAGGTAGTTACAACAACAAACACAACTGCCCTGGCTGACTAACCTAAAACTTTTAAGTATTTAATTTATGCTAGTCCAGGTAGGTAGGTACTACATACCTGGACTAGCCTACTTATTATCCTGCTGTTCTGAATAGGTTGATAATGAGATTTTTATACCTCTGAACTTTCCAACCACGAATTTTAGTTTAAATAAATAAATATAAATACAGAATGCTGGACAATCCACAAAGCATCATCTAGCGCCAAGCTAAGCAGAACTTGTGTTTTGGGTTACTGATATACATACATAATACAATATTATTAAATAGAAAGATATTTTTTATTATACATAGAAAACAACCAGAACAACATGAACAAATATCTGCAGGTCGTACAAATATTTGACCCGAGGCGGGAATGGAACCCGCAACCTCCTGCGTCGCAGGTGGACCTTCGCCCACCGCGCCACAGTGGTCGTCAGTGATGAAAATATGACTAAGATAATCAAACACCATGAAGGTATCAACCTAAGGTAGATCGAAAAAACGATTCCGAAGTAGTATTTCTACCACTCATTTTTTATATTATAATAATAACCTTCTACTATTAAACAAATCAAATCACTTATTAATCGATTTGGTATAAACTGGTGAAGTTACGCTCCTAGTTGGAGGAGTATCGCGAACAAAATAAGACTGCGCAGTGGTTCTGCGGCAAGCGCTTGGGGCTTGTGAACGTCATAGCTTGCGTTTGCGCGGTCAGTGAGCCTCGCTAGGTATTTTGCCCATAACTTTGTCAGTTTTGGTCGTAGAACAAAATTTTTTACACCATATATCTTAGTTTTTTAAGGGCTATAAAACTGCATTCATAACAAAAAACCGTACGGGTCCTCATCCTCATTATGACATTACTGAAAAACTGCCGACGCATAAATAAATCATCTATTATATGTGGAACTTTCTCCCATACTATCAAATCTGCTGCCGTTGGTTGTTTATATACCAATGTAAGGTCGAGGTCAAGTCAATTGATCTCGGCCCTGGATATTACGACGCACCCGGTATATTCAATTCATTCGATTGATTTAACAATCGTAAGCACCTATTCGGAACACAAAGATTTTAGTAGGGAGTTAATGTGTCCGGCGTTTTGGTAAATTATTAGACTCTTTAACGTGATAATTTTTTATCAGGTTTAGTATCTCTACGAAGAAGAGGTTCTTTTTTACTATTCCCTATTCAGAGGTGTTTTCTTTTGTTGTTGGATCTGTAGAGAACAATTTACCGAACGAACAATTTTTCCGTTCTCGTTGTGAAATATAGAAAACTTTCTTCATTTTATGTACTCGCAAGTTATGTCTATAATTTTATTGTATTTGCCTTTTTGTCATCTCTCTGTTATTCTAATTCTTGCTTAATGATAATATTATAAATGTAACGAAAGTAAACAGACAAAATCAAAAAAAGATTTTGATGTAGTTTGGCACAGACGTTGTCATAACCGTGAGAAAGGACATACCTAGGGTACTTCTTATCCCGGTGTCATGTTCCCGCGGGATAGTACGACATGCGGGTCATGCGATATAACAGAATCTTATTTTTATTTTATTTGTATGTTATAAAAAAAAATATAAAGTTAAAAATCTATTAAAAATATTTTTCGAACCATTTTCGACTTCTACGCCGACAAACACTAGTTTGCAATAAAACAACAATACAAATGAAATCGAAAAAAACTACAACAATCCGGATTCTTGCATGTTCATGTGTCTATTGATTGCTCCATACCGTGTGACACAGCTCATTCCAGACGAATTTAATGGTTGTTCTATTTAATCATTAAATTAAATAGAACCATTAAATTGTCACGAGTAACGAGTTACAAAGCAAAGAGGTTAATAAAAATACATAATTATTTAATACGAACACACCTGACACAAACCTTGTGTGGAGTTGTTTGTAGTTTTTGTCAACTTGTGATATTTATCAACATTCTGTAAAGCGTCTCCCCGACAAATTAGCGCCGTATTTTTATCTTATTACGTTCAACAAAGGATAATAAAATAATAAATAAATAATGCTGGACAATCCACACAGCATCTAGCCCCAAGCTAAGCAGAGCATGTGTTATTTATGGGTACTTGATGACTGATATAGGATATTTTAAAACTTTAATTGGGGAGTTTCTTATACCTAAGCTGAGTATTTTTAATGCCTTAGCAATATTTTTCTTTGTAGGCAGAGTTGTGAAAATAGAGTTTGGTGGCCAAAATGAGGTGCTGACTAGGGTCGTGGTATGGGGCCTACGAAATGTTTCTGTACTACTTGAGAGTTTTTTTCTTCTAGCTCCTTTTTCGTAATTGTTTTAAAAACTAAAATGCTACAAAAAAATAAGCCCTTTTTAAAATGTATTCAAGTAGCCTTACCTGTCCTTTCTTAATTCCCACAGATTATTAGATTTTGTCTGTCCCTTTGGCCTTCGGTTTCCTAAAAACCCCTCGATAGATTTGGCCTTACTAAGTTACCAGCAGAAAAGGAGTAGATTAGGGTGGCACAGGACAGAATGGCGTAATAGTGTGGAGGCCACGCCACCTATCCACTACCTAGCTACCTATAATACGTCATGTTACTCTAAGCCTAGCTATGGGTGCGTACGGGAGAGTAAATAGGTAGACGTTATCGGTAAATTTCTTCTTCTTTCTTTATTGTCTGTACAACTGTCATATGTCACGCAAACCGAATGAACGGTTGGACAGTTATGCTCGAAGATGACTGTGACTATTACAACATACAGACAAAACCACCAAGCTGAACTGAGAATTGAGATCAATTACTGTTTAACTTACAATAATTATTCCTGAACAGCTTAAATGATAAAACACGTGAAGTTAGCTTGGGATCCGGTAAGTACCTAAAGGTTAGCACAAACAATCACACTAGTAATCAGAACTCAACTAAGTACTTGATAACTACAAGTAGCGGACTTAGAGTAATAACACAGGTAATAAGACGGTAGCGGATAAGTTTAACCGTCTAATCTAACAAGACAAGACGCCACCTAGCCCCTGGCAAGACAAGTGGTCATTATCCCACAAACAGACGCGTCACTGTTGAAGCCAATTACATCGTAAACAGCAGGCAGCGGGGATCAGAGGCGTAATTGATACTAATTTGTGAACATTGAGCCACGCAGAAATATTGAGTGCCGATCAAACTGTAGCACGAATCTATAAAATTATAGAGCAGACAGCGCACGTGATGTGCCGGCAAATTCTCTTATCGAGACAAATCTACTCGTATATCTATACTAATATTGTAAAGAGGAAATATTTGATTGTTTGTTTGAATTGAATAGGCTCCGAAACTACTGGACCGATTTTAAAAATTCTTTCACCATGAGAATCCAAAATGTTCCGTATTTACGAAAAAGTTAGGGTTCAATATGAAAAATATTTGTTTATTAAATACCCTTGCGAAGCCGGGGCCGACCGCTAGTAATATCTAAAGGTACTTGTATGTAGGTAAAGGACTTATCTGCTAAGCCGACAACGGATGGACTTAGCAATTTTGTGGTAGATATTTAAGGTTTGAGGGTAGACGCGAGGGACAGAAACGGACGTGAGTCGCTATAATTTTTGAGATAAGCGACAGAACGCACAACATTTTGCTATGTGGGCGTGTTCAGCTGAGCAGGAGTCAGGTTTGAAAGTGGGGCTGGATTTTTGACAGATTTCAAAGGAACTCTGAACTACAGTAGGTATACTTGGAGTCGAATCTAATCCTATACTTACGAAAAGGTATCACTTGAAAGCACCCCCACTTCGAATGATTCAGAGCTAAGGCGGGAATGCGGCACAAATTGTTAAAAATCAGTTTTAGGACGGCACTAGCTGTACCCGCGACTTTGTCCACTATTGCCACAGTTGTATATGTATACTGTGCTATTGCTATGCATTTTTCTACTGCTTTTTTTACTATTGATGAGGATTGAATGTAAAACAATTTTATTTTTCTAAATGCTGTTTAGAAAAATAAAATTCAGTTACAATAATATCTTAAATTAAGCATTACAATTATGGTATGCATAGTTAAGCTTTGAATAGTAAGGTGGTGGGCGAAGGTGAGACGCAAGATAATTGCGGGTTCGATTCCCGCCTCGGGACAAAATGTTGGTACAATCTACAGGTATTCTTTCAGGGTGTTCTGTTCGTTATATGTATGTGATAAAAAAATATCTACCTATCTATTTAATATTTTGTGTCATCTAAAACAGTCATCTAGTACCCATAACATAAGCTCATAGGTGATGCTGAGTAGATTGTTCAGCAAAATTATTGTTTAACAAAATTATTCACATCTCAGTGTTCTCCGAATGCTTTGATGCTGACTTTACCTAGAGGTGCTACCGAGACCCTGAGGTCACAGTGGGTACAAATAAAGAAGCTATAAAGACAAGATGAGCCACGGCATTACAATTAAATAGTTACGACTTCTGCTCTATACTTAGTTAATTGATCACCTTCATTCGAGTTCAAACCTTCCAACCTTATTATCTGAACGTAAATGTAACGTACGTCCTTGTCTAGACAACGACTTAGTTATTACCAAGTTACTTTGGTCTCAAGTCTTGATAACTATTAAGGATTCTTGTGTGATTAAAACTAGCTCGCATAAAATGTGTGTACCATCAAAGTAATACTTACTACCTACTTGTATTAGGTATCTGAAATTCTTGATTAATTTTGCCTGGAGCGAGTTAGATGTCGATACTTGGTCGAAACTTTTTAGACTAGTCAAACAAATCCTAAGATAGATTCAAATCAACCAACCTGTTTCCTTAAATAGATAATTATGTAGAGATAAGTATAGTATTTTTTTGTCAGACACAAACGGGATAGTGTGAATTTAATTTACGAATAGGTATTTTAGTGGTCTCTTTTTTCGGAATATGTAGTAGTCATTTACTGTGTTGCCAGGCCAGATAGAAATTCAAAAAAGTGATAGATTTGCAGAATTCTCTCATTTAGGACATGTATGTACCTAGATGTAGAACGCTATGAATCAGCTTCATTTAGTTAGCTAGGTAGGAGTGTTAGTAAATTAAAAGGAAAAAATCATGTATTTTGTCTCATAAAATGCGAATAACACATCATTTAAAAATAAAATGTGTGAGACTTAACTGACATAGGTAGCATGGGTTTATAGGAAATAAATTCATTTGTAGCAACTTATTTACTAAAGTTCTTTTACCTCTACCTACATGTTGGATAGCTAGCAAACAAAGATGATCAGATCAATTTTCATGTAATTTCAATAAACACGAGTTCCAAATTTCGAAATGCCGGATACGAGAAGCCATAATAATCTGGTTGCCATAAAATGATGCACCAAGAATATAATTTCGTTTAACTTCTGCTATCCCGAGGTTCTAAATTCGATATTCCATAACCGTTAAATAAAAATAACGGTTATTTCGTTATAGTTATTGTGTATTTTATTATCTTTTGAAAACGTGACGCACATATTGCTTCTATTGCTGTCCATTGGTTATATCGAGATATCTCTTTTATGGTTTTGTTATCATCAGAGTGAGATTAAGTTTTAAATGAATAAGTTTTAGAAGAGCTAGCAACTTGAAATTTTTATATTATTTATAATACAAGTTTCAAGTTTTGATATTTAGCTTTAGTTTTAGATATTTGCTAGGATTTGAGTTTTGGGTTTTCCAATATTTCGGCACAGTTACATGCGCCATGTGCACGGAATAAAAGTCATTGCGAGTTAGTTTTTATTGACAGACTTATCGATCTACCCTCATTCTTTGTCATTTGATGAACATTGCCACTACCATCGGTTTCATTGTCGAATACAAAACGGCAAATAGATTGCCGTTTTGTATCTATCTGAAGCCGTTTGATTCGAGAGATATCTTGAGCGATAATGTATCAAACGGCTTCAGATACCGTCAGTCAGTGTTGTATGACTGACGGTATCTATGCTTGAGGTAAAAAATACAAAATTTCTGGAAATTAGTAGCTAACGCTGACATTTCGGCACGTGATACTGCAGATGCTAAGATTGTGAAAGGGTTTCTCGTTAGAATAGAATAAAATACTTTTAATTGTAAAACTTACTTAAATAGAAAAATTAGTATATCCAAAAACAACTTTATTTGCAATGACTCACAAAACGGTCTCTGTCTCAGCATGAGCTGGTTGACTCGATACAGCCAACGCTGGTCTTCCGACAGAGCCGTTTCTTGACGTCATGGAAGAAAAAACGTTTAACACCAGAATAATCATTAACTTTACCTACATTTACTGGTACCAGGCACTACCCTACTTACAGACTGTGTGTGAAATCTTATTTAAAATATCAAAATCAAACAAAAATCTCATAGTATGTGGAGACTTTAATATTAATCTTTTAGAAGTGTACTCCTTAAGTAGTAGATTAATTAACTTATTTAACTCTTATAATCTAAAGCCACTATTTTTGGAACCCACTAGAATAACTGAAACCTCAGCAAAATGTATAGATAATATGTTTGTTTGCTTAAATGATAAAATTGTGAGTAAAAATATAATAAGCAATTTAAAATCAGACCACTTAGGTCAAATAATCAAATTAGAAATTAAAGTTAAGAATAATAATTGTAAAAAGAAAATAAAATACATACCTGTGACTACAAGTCGATTTGAACGGTTGAAATTGGATTGGAATTCCAAACCACCATTATTACTCATACGAAAACCCAAATGAGTTTTATAGCAGTTTTTTTTAATAAATTCACCAATGCATTCAATAAAATATTCACGCCCAAGTCGATTGTGGTCTCAGAAAAACTTAACTTTAGTGAGTGGGCAACAGTAGGTATACATAAGAGTAGGCAAAAGTTGTATGAACTGTATAGTGAAAAACAATGCAATTTTAGTCAAGAGTTCAAAGAAAAAGTAAAAAATTATTCAAAAATTTTCAGAAAAGTTTGTCAAATGGCAAAATCAAATTACGTAAGCTCGAAAATAAGAAATAGTGAAAATGTAATAAAATCGACATGGAAAATAATAAATAGTGAGACTGGAAAGGTCAGTACTTCTTACGTTAATGATTATAATTTAAAGATTAATGACTGCTCAGTCAAAAATGACGTTGACATAGCCCAAGCATTTGAAAACTTTTTTACTGACATTCCAATTTCTACTACTAAGTGCTTAAACTCATCTCAAGTTATCGCTGAGTCATTGCTTATAGAAAATGTACCAAAATGCAATAATAAATTTAATTTCAATCCTGTCAATGAAACTGATATTAAAAAAGCTTTTAATCTATTAAATGTAAAAAAAACTGCAGACCTCTGGGGCATTTCCGTTAGACTTATTAAACCATTGATTGATACACTTGCACCAGATCTAGCTTTTATATTCAATGAATCCATTGACTGCGGCATATTTCCTGATCTAATGAAGCATAGTAAAATAATTCCATTGTTTAAATCGGGTAGTAGGTCTGACCCCACCAACTTTAGACCAATATCAGTATTGCCAACATTCAGCAAAGTTTTTGAAAAACTTATTTTACATCAATTGCTTAGGCATTTCGATGGCAATGACCTGCTTCATTGTAAGCAATTCGGGTTTACTCGCGGCAGGTCAACTACTGATGCTGGTGTAGAGTTGGTATCACATATTTTTGATGCTTGGGAGAAGTCGCAAGATGCTTTAGGCGTTTTTTGCGACTTGTCAAAAGCATTTGATTGTGTACACCATGAAACATTAATCAGGAAACTGCATCATTATGGAATAAAAGACAGCTCTTTGGATCTTCTTACTTCATACTTGTGTGACAGGATACAAAGAGTTGACATTAATGGGGAACGGTCTTCGGGGTCTGTAGTAACAATGGGTGTACCGCAGGGGTCTATCCTCGGTCCTTTCCTATTTCTAGTTTATATTAACGACCTCCCTCATCTCGTTAAGAATAATCACGAGATTGTATTGTTTGCTGACGATACTTCACTAATTTTTAAAATGAAACGTCAAAACACAAATTTCGACGATGTGAATAATGCAATCTCAAAAGTAGTCAATTGGTTTAGTGTCAATAATCTCCTGCTTAACGAAACCAAAACGAAATGTATTAGATTTACTCTACCTAATGTAAAACAAGTTAAAGCCGATGTAAAGGTAAAAGAGGAATCGTTAGAAATAGTAGAAAGTACTGTATTCTTAGGAATAACATTAGATAGTAAACTTCAATGGGGCTCACACATAGATAAGCTATCGAAGAGACTTAGTTCTGCAGCGTATGCAGTCAAAAAAATCCGTCATCTTACAGACGTTGATACTTCTAGACTAGTCTATTTCAGCTACTTCCATAGTATTATGTCTTATGGCATACTGCTGTGGGGGAACGCTGCAGATATTAACACCATATTTGTGCTGCAGAAGAGGGCTGTTCGTGCAATCTATAATATGGGTCCCAGAGAATCCTTGCGTGAAAAATTTAAAGAAATAAACATAATGACAGTAACATGTCAATATATTTATGAAAATTTGATGTATACTCATAAAAATATCAATAAGTTCATTAAAAATAGCGATTTACATAATGTTAATACTAGAAATAAGAACAAACTGGCTGTGCCCACTACTAGACTACATAAGATTAATGTATCTTTTAAAGGGCAATGTATACGCTTCTACAACAAAACTCCAAGTGAGTTGCAAAAATTATCTATAAATAAATTCAAACGGATTGTCAAAAATATTCTTTGCAAAAAGGCTTACTATAAAATATCAGATTATCTAGAAGACAAAAAAGTTTGGGAAGAGTTATGCTCCAACTCTAAAACTAACAATCTAACAAGGTAAAGGTTTCTTGTTCGCTTCTTTACTTTACCTTAAAAAGATTGAAGTGAACAATTAATCAAAGTGATCACTTTATTTCCCATTTTTATTTCTTATTTAACTTGTATTTTGTGACGTGTCCAAGAGTCCTGTAAGGTCTAAAGGAAATAAAGCACTTTGATTTTGATTTTGATTTTGTTAATTAATTAGTTGCTTTTATCTGCGACCTAAGCGAAGTTAATTAACATGAATCTACGTATAGCCCCATGATAGAGAAGATACAAAAGCGCTTCCTGAATATTTTCCACCGAAAATTAAGTGTATATAATCCACAAAGTGCCAGCAACCCAATGTACCTACATCGAAATTGACTATAATAAATAATACTATAATCGACTATCTCGACTCCTTGGAGACTAGGAGACTACAACCAACTAATACTAATATTTCTTCTAGTAAGGGGTGAAATAGGCTGTCTGATACTTCTTAGTGATGCATGCAAGCCACCTATGTGCGCCTGATAATCGCTCCAGATTCAAACTGGGCGTGTCCCCCTTTTTGCTCCAAGTCCTCCAGAACTGTAGCGCGTCAGCAGTCGCCAATTATTTAACATACATAAAATTTTTATGTGCATATGTTTAAAAAATGTAACTGTATTTTTTATTGTGATATGGGTTTTTTGCCTGAAATAAACGAAATATATAAATATATATAATTCGTACACAGAGGAACCCTAAACCCGCTTCCTCAGCTCGATGTGTTGGACGGATGGACGGCGATTGAGAGAATGTCTGTACTAATAATACCGAAAGCCTATAAACCTTGTTTTTGTGATGTAAGCCGTACAATATAGGTACCGTGATAGTGATTTTCTCTTAATGTTGATCTTTTGTAAATCTTTCTTACCTCTGCTTTTGTAACTTAGGTTATATTTTTATTTTATTCTCCATTTGACCATTTCTGCTTATTGTTTAATTTGGTATGACAAATATAGTCATTTGATTTTTTGTGTGACTGAAGAATTGAATTGAATTAACAGTCAAATTTTGTAGCTACGAGTTATCTTCAATTACCTTTAAATAATATCAAAGAACAATAACAATACAAAATAATATTTAAAAACTAGGAATAAAATGAAACAAAAATAACTTATTGATTAACAAAGAATAACCGATTTATATATAAGGTAGATAATATATATTTTCAGTGACTAGCTCTTATTCTAGTAGAAAGTAAGTTGTTCTATAAATTTGTTAGTTTTCGTATCTTATCGCTTGCGGGCGCCAGATCTATCTGTTCTATCAGAGATATACATCTGGTCTGTGGAGGTGGTAGGGAAATGTGAGAGATTAAGATATAAAATCATAGAGACCACAAATTTGATCCTCTTTAATCAACAAAATGTGATAATAAATTGTTCTGCGATTGATAATCTAAGTTATTTCCAGTATTCAGTGTGGCAGTATTCCCATTTTGATTTATTGGATTAGTAAACTAAACGGAATTTATATAAATTATTCATTAAAGAACTAGAGCGGTCTAACGACATAAATGGCTGCCTCACGTTTGATTAGGTACCTACCTAGTTACAGGACACGTGTTTACTGAAGCGAAGTCCTATTACTGTATTAGATCTTTAGCTTCGGTCTTTAGCTATCAAATTGTCGTTTTGTATCGAGAATCTCCAGAAAACTGTTTTAAGTTTTCGAAATTCGAAGCATCTTTTTTTTTGTAATTTTAGGGATGAGCAATCTTGGTCTAGCAGCTTTTTCAAGCGGTTTTTTCTTTAAATAAAGTGATTCAAGAGGATGGTTTTTATGTATACCATGCCCCCGCGTGCGAAGCCAAAACAAAGAAAATGTAAATATTATTCCAAAACTAACTATTCAGATATTTGTTCAGTATTCTGGTCGTTGTCTATAGCTAATAAAAAATATCTACATATCTATGTAATCTAACAAAAGCCACCATAAGTAAATAAAAAAATCAATGTAATCTAGTGATTTATGTGTCATCTAGTGCCCATAACAAAAGCTTTGCTTAGCTTGGGGCTGAGGCTGTGTGGATTGTCCATCATTATTTATTATTATTTTTTATACAGGAATATTAATGAAATAATGATTACTTTCGTTGAAATGATCCTGCGGATATGAACAACACAGAATCTCAGCACGCACCTAATGGTCGATGATGAGGTTCTTTTGTGTGGGACGGACTAAGGAAGGAGGTGGAAACTTTATTTATGGATTACATTGTTTATAGTCTATGGAGAATTGCTTTTTATGTCACAAATGCATCTTGAATGAATGCAATCGTTTTTCTGAGAATGAATGTCATGTACGGGTTGGCAAGAGAATAAAATTTTATATACCTACTTTTTTTTCTGGTGATAAAAGAGTGGGAGTATAGCCTACGGAAAAGTAATTTGCCAAAAATCTTATTCCACTTCTGTACACTGATACCTTTGGAGCATTTGGGAAATTTTGCAACTTTTGGTTGAAAATTTGCTCCTTCCCAAATCCTTCTACAACATACATATACCTAATATTTGACTCGGAGTTGGTTTTATCATCGGGAAAAATGGTTTACGTTTTGCGGCAAATTACCGTAGCTTTATTCGTTTTAGATCTAAGAAAAAACTAAAATATTTGAATCTCGCGCAAACTCATGCCGATCAACCCTAATACCGTCGTAATTATAATGTAAGACCCTTGTAATTATATGAAGAATAATCAACACTCGTCATCGCTTATTGTAATTAAAAAATAATTGTGAACCACTGGAACGGAGGCGTGCCGGGGAAATTGTCGGTTGTCTCCTTTATTTGTGACTAGCGGCCCGCCCCGGCTTCGCACGGGTATTAAACAAAAATTTCAGAAATTATACACACTAAAACGATGGGTTTCACAATTTTCATACGGATCTTTACTTTTTTTAACAGCATTGGGGTTTTTGACATTGACTCGACATTCCAAAACTGACACTGGCCGTAGAGAAAAAGCAAGCACCGTGCGCTATACAACCTCTTTTTCTATTCTGACGCGCCATAATAGAAAAAGAGGTTGAATATACAGCCCACGGTTCAATTATTGAATTTTTCATGCGGATCCCTAATTTTTTTGAAAATATTATATAGCCTATGTTCATCACGGAAAATTAAGGATTCTAATGGTGAAATAATTTTTTTACACGGTCCAGTAGTTTCGGAGCCTATTCAATTCAAACAAACAAACAAACAAACAAACAAACAAACATACAAACAATCAAATCTTTCCTCTTTATAATATTAGTATAGATAATGGATTAAAATATAATGAATACATTTCTATTATGGCCGGTTTGTTTACCTTACCTATAGTCGTGGTGGGTCTCTGGTAGAATGAAAGAACCTACGGTATTTTATATTTTTTTCATATATTTTTTTGTATCTATACGTTATTATGGTATACCATCAAGATGGCCTTGTTTGTCGACCTCTGCCGCGGTGGGCGAAGGACCGCCTGCGACGCAGGAGGTTGCGGGTTCGATTCCCTCCTAGGGACAAATATTTGTACGATCGTACTGGTCGTTTTCTATGAATAAAAAATATCTATCTTTGTACTTGTATATTATTATGTATGTACCTATTACATTATAATTATCTAGTAACCATAACACAAGCTCTGCTTAACTCTAGATACCTAATGCTGTGTGAATTGCCCTGCATAATTTATTTATTTGTGCTGGAATAATAATATTAGAAAGCGAAATCTACGTTCGTAAATTTCTTACTTAACATGCATTGTAATGAAAACTGAAACAATGTTTTCTTTTGTTATTTTTACCACTGCGTTTATCTATACTAATATTATAAAGAGGAAATATTTGATTGTTTGTATGTTTGTTTGTTTGTTTGTTTGAATTGAATAGACTCCGAAACTACTGGACCGAGTTAAAAAATTCTTTCACCATTAGAATCCTTAATTTTCCGTGATGAACATAGGCTATATAATATTTTCAAAAAAGTTAGGGATCCGCATGAAAAATTCAATAATTGAACCGTGGGCTGCATATTAAACCTCTTTTTCTATTATGGCGCGTCAGAATAGAAAAAGAGGTTGTATAGCGCACGGTGCTTGCTTTTTCTCTACGGCCAGTGTCAGTTTTGGAATGTCGAGTCAATGTCAAAAACCCCAATGCTGTTAAAAAAAGTAAAGATCCGTATGAAAACTGTGAAACCCATCGTTTTAGTGTGTATAATTTCTGAAATTTTTGTTTAATACCCGTGCGAAGCCGGGGCGGGCCGCTAGTAATACATAATCACAAAAATCACGTTCAGCTTTTGATGGGTTCGATAATCTATCAACTCATCAAAAGCAAATTGGAGAACGAAAGCTAAGTAGGTTAAGGGAATGGTTCCCCCTGCGCCGCGCCGATGTGACTCTGCGTCGACTCGACTCGCTCGTCTGAAGGTCATTGGTACAGTCGGCTCGGTAGTTGGATAGTACTAGCCATAGATCAAGCAAGAAAGAGTTTATTTTTATCTATTCACGGTTACGTATATTATGGCTGACTGTACTAAACATTCCATGGAACTGCTGAGAAAATAAATATTATTATAAGTCGTGGACCTGTTGGGAATCAATGTATGAACTATGTTTTTTGAAAACAATGGAGTCATGGACCTATGGGAATAAGCCGTAAATTGGAGACACGTAAGGTAAGTAGGATAAGGGGAATGGTTCCCCCTGCGCCGATGTGACTCTGCGTCGACACTCGACTCGCTCGTCTCAAGGTCATTGGTACAGTCGGCTCGGTAATTGGATAGATAGCCATAGATCAAGCTTGTCGCCTTAGCCGCAACGTTTATGGATGCAATTGTGAGCGCTATTTTGCGCAAAATTTGTCGATATAAATAATGATGATAGTTATAAAAATATATCTTTTCAATTTAATAAGAATTTAATCTATCCGGCACTTAGGTACTAAAATATCTTACCCCTGTATGTATTATCGCAGCTTTTGATATTTGGGAGAAAATAGGAAGTGCGAACAACTTGAAACTAGATCGAGTTTCCTTCGAGATTATTCATGAGGTATCTGCTGGAAAGTGATTCTCGTCGAATTCGGTAAGAAGGCTTAAGCCTGAGTGTGTAGGTAACATTTACATACAAAATTGCGATAGTATCCGACAAAAATCAGATTTTCTGGAATAGGTTAGGTTAGGTTAGCATCTCGCTCGATGGATAAAGCAGAAAGAAATAAATAAATTTAATTGAAACTCAGTAAAACACACACATAAGTAAATAATAGTAATTTAGGTAAGTACAAAAATAAATAAAGATAATATTGGAACGATAAATATAATTTCACGGAAGTTGTTAACAATGCAATTACATATGACTTTTTAAAGAGGAATATTTGAATACGATTATAAAAAAAAATTAAGTTTTGTCCATGACCTACTAAAAAAGAAATTTCACAGTTATCGATTTATCATTTACATAAAATGTAATATAACTAATATTGACTTAGGAATTACAGAGGGAAGGTTTTGAGATTAATAAATAATGACTATGTTTAAATAATAACGATATAACCTACCATAAAATATTAATAAAAAAAAACTAAGTTGACATTTTTTAAAACATCTGTAGAAAGTATTCTAACTAAAGCAAGCTTCAATTGTCAGAGTTGAATTGGATGCGATCGAAAACATCGATAAACATAGCGGTACTTTATAATGGTCAACGTCCACTGCCTCTGATAAGACTGGTTCGAAGAGGAAGTGGCTTGTAGAGAAGGCATTCACAATGTTAACGAATACTTAAGAAAATTAAATAATATATTAATCATATCTTTTACTATTATTTTTTCAATGCAAATTACATTTTTTAAATTATAGTTTAATTATTAAACTAACTTAAGTATTAATTTATTTAGGGGAAAGGTGTCCAAAATGATCCCCTTAAGAGAAAAGCTTGATTGTGTCCAAAGTATGAAGGTTATTGAAAATGTTGAAGGAGTTTAGGATGCATAATTTCAGTGCTAACGTTTTAGCATACCCTTATTTTGGGTTCTCTTTATAAAGACCAGATTTACTTAACATTTTCCAAAACATTGCTAAAGGATCATTTTGTACACCTAGGTGTATAAAATGATCCCTGAGGTAGGGTCAAAATGATCCGAAGGATCATTTTACCCCTCCTGCTATTATTAAAGTTAAAATAAAAGATATATACGAGTACGTAATCATGATTATGTTTATTTTCAACACAATCACCAAAAATAGTTTACTTAAATTCTTATAGTACCTAATCAACACTGTGTCTAAATACCAAGGTAGAAATTACAAAACTTAAATAAACATTAAACATCTTTCTTTTGCTTGAGATCAGAAATATTTAATACCACAATAACAGCTCTTAAACTATTCAGAAAATCTACTTAATATTTTTTAATCAAACTATCTCACCATAATCAACAGTCTTTCATATTATCAATCACAAAGTATTTTGATGCTTAGGTACGTATAATATATTCATTCAAAAATCAATTGTTTCTTTGTATTTCCAACACTATCAACGCAGAAATCACATACAAAATCTTCTTCGTCGTCATTATCAAGCCCGGCACATGCTTCATGCATGTCCCCATTTATGACATTTTACGCAAAGGACCCAGCCTTCCCCCATGGCGTCTTTTGAATAAGCTTCTGTGCAGAACATGCATTCAGCGTCATCCGAAGATTCTGACTCGTAAGTCTTCCTCGCTCTCTTTATTCTTTGTTTTTTTGTATTGTTCTTTTTATTTTCCCGTTTATTATTTGCTTGTTTTGATTTTTGTCCTTTTCCTGCTCCTTTTCCTTTAGTTTTCTTTTCAGAGATCATTTTCACACTTTTGTCTTTACGTGACTTTTGTTTTGCTTCTTTTTCTATTTTTTTCTGCATTTCCTCTTCTAAATAGTTTTTATAGGGTGTGCTAGTCAAAATTGAGGTGTCTATTTTTCTTTTTCTTACATTATTATTTCTTTTTCCTTGTATCTTTGGCAAAGGTCGAAGATCTCGGGCTGAATAAACTCCAAAAGATGTCGATAGTTGATCAAAAGTGGTTGAATCTACGTCTGGCGTAACTAAATTAGGGGTTGCTACAGTGTTAATATCTTGAGTTAGTGCAGTACAGCTTGTAGGCGCTATCAGGTTCGAAATCAATTCGACAGCTTGGTTTCCGAGAGTTTGTGGAGATTTGATAGGGCTATTATTTACTTGTCACGCCTTTAGCTTATTTTTATTACATTTGCAATGATTGTACCTATATACTATACATACAAATAATGTTAAATACGTTACACAATTAAATATAATATTTTATTTAAAATCTGTTAAAATGCTTGGGGTAAAATGATTCCAGGGATCATTTTGTACCGGCAGAAGGGGATCGTTTGACCTCAAGAGCACATTTTTCAAAACATGTCTAAAACTAACCTCGAAACATGGCCTTAGTGAGATCGTAGCGTGCTTGAGAATAAGTTGAATATTGATAGAAACAGCCAGTAAAACATTCCTTCGGTAAAATGTAACCAAATTTCAACAATGAAATATTATTTTTATGCTTACCTTAGATTAAATACACCAATTTTCTTTTTTTCGTAATATTTCGACGCACAATACTCACGGCGCCAAGACACCTTGTGAGACCACTGAGCGGGGTACGGGCAAGACGTTTGCTTATAAATCATATAGATGGCATTAGTAGTTTGCTGAGAACCATAGGGAATCATATTACCTCGAGGGATCATTTTGTACACCTTTCCCTGAGGTGTAATACTTACTAGTAAATTCATTATTCTAACTAAGACACAATCGAACGGTTATGGTTGTACTCGTAGCTATCGAGCCGAATTGTAATACCACTATTGTGCCGAAATATACATACATGCTCTATTGTTCAATCTTTGTTGTTTGAGTTTATGTGATCCAGAGTAAGTTTACTTCTAGCATTCTATCTAATCGTTAATGCATAGTCTTGATTACTACGTTGTCTGCTTAGAGAATCAAAGAATTATTACATTCCCTAGATCGTGAATTGGTCCGTGCGTGTCTAGCATATGGACGCTGAGCTTTAATTTCACTAATAAATTATTAGGTTATTAAATTAAATAGCCCAGATAATTGTTTAAACCTTAATGGACAGATTGATCGATCGTGTGATCGTATTTAATTATCGATGCACGATGTCTACTGGTTCCGACAAAGCAGGAAACACCGGGTGTTCCAGTAAAAAATATACTTCAAAGCTTATTTATTAGATACTAGCTGTCCGCCCCGGCTTCGCACGGGTATTTTCCAAAAATTAAAAAAAAATTAGGTACACACTAACATGTTGGGTTTTGAGTTTTCATACGGATCCCTAACCTTTTAGCTGCATAGGGAGCACTTTTTGACATTGATTCTCGCACTTTATTTTTTGACAATGACTTTCAAAAGAAGTTGTACATTTCGCGAATGGTTTTATTATTGATGTTTTCATGTGGATCCCTAACTTTTTTGAAAACATTCTATAGTCATTACATCAACCATCTCATCAGGGATAAAATAGGATTCTAACAGTGAAAGAATTTTCCAAATCGGTCCCGTAGTTTCGGAGCCTATTTATTCAATTGAAACAAACAATCAAATCTGTCCTCTTTATAATATTAGTATAGATATAAGGATCTCATTAGTACTTATCTCTAGCGCAGTAGGTACGCAGTAGGTACCTACGACAGTAGAAAAACAAAACAAATAAAGGCCTCAGATTTTATGAATACTCGTACTTTTCTCAATTCTCTTTTGTTTTAAATTTTAACAAACCCTTATTATTTTTCTTAAATATTTCAGTGTTAGTAAAATAGCAAGGTACATGAAAAGGTAAGTAAGTATTTAATAAATTTTATATTCCTTTACATTTACGCATTGCTGTCCCAAAGGCCTCCCTTTTCTTAGACTTATAAAAGGTACCTACTTATTTACCGTTAGTTAATAAATACGTAATGAGTTGTTATTCAGTTGTTGTTATATTATTGTTGTTCTGGTCGTTATCAATGTATAAAAAAAAATATCTATGTATATAAGTATGTATGTAGGTACTCGTATATTATTACGTATATCAGTTATCTAGTTCCCACAACACAAGCTCTGCTTAGCTTGGAGCTAGATAACTCTGTGTGAATTGTCCAGCATTATTTATTTATTTTATATATGTACAATACGCAATGTAAAGAATCTTAAGTTGCTGAGAAATCTCAAATAAAGTGTTTACTCTATTACTTTTCAGAGCTTTGTTCATATTTGTTTTACCTACCATAAAGTCTCCTTAAGCCACTAGAAGTATTAACAGTATGAGAGGCAACTTAAAAATAGCCCTCGAATTGTGTCAACAAATTAGAGGGCCAGTACAGTGTTATTAGTTTAGTGATGCTCGACGTGATATTAATTTTAATGGGCTAGCCACAGCTTGCTTCGTACTTTGCTTCTTTTTTTAAGCTCGCTGTTGAAAAATGAATAAGTGTTCACGATACGGTAAAAGATACAGCTTTTTTTAAGTGCCTGTGGTACGCATGCCATTTTATTTCTCACGGACTATAATGAAGTTTGTGGGAACCATTTTCCTGCATTTTAGTATTTTTTTACTTATTGCCTCCTTTTTCCTGTTTCGCACATTATTTGTTTTTATAACTTCGGACTACGTAATTTTTTTACCTCTTGCATATACAAGGAGTTACAAGTATTTTTTCAAATTGCCTCTGGACCTGATTCGTTTATATAATGTGTTTCCGATAAGTTAGTAACTTAGGTAGTTACCTAAGGTAGTTACCTAAGTTACTTTCTAGAGAAATGCCAGATTCCACACGATGCTGCGACCAAATTAAAATGCCTTTCGAGATAATAACAATCAATTATTTCGTGTGACATCTACATAGCTGCCGGATATGTTTTCTTTACAAACATATCCCGTGTTGGTATGCAGCCTCTCGATCTTGCATCTTCGATTGTATCGATTATCGATCGATTGTGAGGTATCTATCGCTGTTCGAAGGCCAGCAGAGCAATATGTCAATTTATTATATGTTATCTACCTAATAGTTGGCAAGACTGTTAGAATTTGTTTATCAAGACATTGTTATTTATTTGTAGGATATTAAAAGAGTTGAATAAAGTTATCCTAAAGCTTAACTTGAATAAGTTTCTGAGACACAAATAAAAGACAATGTTCTTTTTCAAATGAAGCTTACTTTCTTTGTCACTACATAGTATGAAACAAAGTCGTTTCCCGCTGTCTGTGTTTTGTCACTATGTAAGCTTTGATCTTTAAAATCACACAACAGATTTTGATGCGGTTTTTTGAAATAGATAGAGTGATTCAAGAGGTTTTTGTATCAGCATTGCAACCATGAAAAACCGGAGCGGGTCATTAATTAAAAATATAAAAAAACATAAATAAACAACAAAAACGTACTTATTGAAGTTACTTCCTTATAGTCCTTTGGGGAGTCACCACCTCTCAACTCTCAGTGGACACATTCTGTGACACCCTGTATCAGCTACGTTAATTCACAAAAATATCCACAAATTATTAAGCAATCGAACCGGCCGACAAATTCAAAGAATTCCATGTATCATTTAATTAACATAAGTAAGTAATTCCAAGTTTATTGCGGACAAATCTCGGTGGCCTATGATAGGTAATCAATCAAATTCTGATATTATACTTGAAGGCTTAATATCTAATTAGTGTAATTTTCACACAATCATACACCATAAACCACTATATTGTCAACTTAGTTTGATTATGATAAATTGCATGCCTTAGCAATTTAGCTTTAGGTGAGTTTTTGGAATTTAGAACGGAAGTGAATTCTTGTTGTGAATGGAAGATTTAAGATAGTTTTCCTCTAGTGATCAATAATAAACTTCCGCTTTGGATCTTTCTGTCGACAATATCTACCGCAAAAACCTCCACATAAGATCATAATAACTTTATAGAAGGAACTTTAGGAGTCCCTTGATAATATGTAAATAATGATGGATAATCCACTGTTATTATCTGGCCCCAAGTTAAGGAGAGCTTGTGAAATGAATTTTATATATAGGTAATACAATATATTACATAGAAATACCTTTATTTACAAAGAAAATTACAATTATTTATTTATTTATTAAGGTGGAAAACAAACAGCTTATAAAAAACTTAAATAACTTGAAACAATGGTACAACTAAAGCCTAACAGTTTTCACTTATAGATTATACAATAGAACCAAATTAGAACTGTTATTTACAATTGAAACTAATGAGCTAACTACAGACTGTTGCAAACAATCTACAGGTAGCTCAACAGATACATAATTATAATACCAATCGTAGGCATCCCCCAATACGCACTGGCTGCATTGCCTCGACGTTCGCTTCATTACTTTAACTTAAAAGATTCAAGGAAACAAAAAATCTAAGTGATCAATATTTCTCAGTTTTTCTTCTGTATTTTTTGACGTGTCCAAAAGTCTCCAAAAGTCCAAAAGACTGTAAGGCCAAAATCTTTGTAACAGCTAGGTAATAAAGCTATTAAATATTTGAACCAAACCCAGCGCTCAAATCAACATTTATAATTTCCGAATCATTTACTCATTAGCCACTGTTGACATGATGTTGACCACTTTAAGAGCATTATAAGATTTTCACACGTCTTGCCCTAATAAACCCACACATACCGAACAATACAAACAAACCCACATCACTTGAATGCGAATTGAAAGGTAAATCAAACAGAAGCCTACACACAAGAGGTACCTTAAATAACATATCTATTATATTACTTTATAGAACCAACAGTGGGTGGCGGTTTGGTTAACCCTAAACCCGAATATTTAGAGACCATTCAAAACTATTAACATCAGAATACCTAATTTAAGCCTTACAATTATCGCTTGACAACGCAGAGCGTCCACAAAAGATTAATTCAGTGGAAAACTGTAGAGTTTGGGTAGGTAGAGCAAACTTTGCCAGTAGTTCTATTCAGAAGATTTTCATACAGTGTTTCAGTTTTTAATTTTACTACTAGTATTATGTTATCTGTGATTTTACTTAAAAACGATCTGGAAATGCAGCATCTTGGGGATAAGAATAGTATTGATAATGGATCAGTTAAGCCACCTGTAAATTGGTTGGTCAATTGTTTCAATTGTACATACTACAATACTACATAGTTAGAATAGGTTTATTTTTTTTTAATTTAATATGATACTAAGGATATCTTGAGTCGAGTTATTCCTATTACCAAAGAAAAAAGAAAAGAAAATTATAAGAGAATATATCTGTTCGCTGAAGTTTTAAGAATCACATTAGGACTCTGAAAGTAATAAAAACTTTGGGTATTTACAAAGAAAGTTACAAGAATACATCAAAAGTATGACTAGTGGCAAATGTAACTTAAAATATCTAGAGGTAGCTCAAGTAATTGAGTATCTTTAGATATTTTTTGGTATTTAGGGATTTTAAGTTAGTGATTATGATATCTCCGTTTATCCAAAACATGAGCAGCAATCAGCGATCGAACTCAAAGGTTTACTGTTTGATTATAATTTCACTTAGCGAGCTTAGGTGATATTGCGTAAGTTTCAATGGTGTTCGAAACGTAAAGGCAAACTTCCAAGGACTTAAATTCAATCAAGTGATTTTCAATCCGTTTTACCGTGTTTGTGACAGAATGCCGAGAAATGAACAAACTGGGATGTTGTGATGTTTCTGAGATTAGCGCTTACTAGTCCAACACCACTGCCGCACAATACCCGCAAAAGGGCAAGTATACCTCGTACAGTATCAGTCGCGCGCGCGCATCGCTAGTCGCTGTACGCACGCACGGAGCATAATTTATATCGCTGTTAATTACCTACCTTGCCTATCTATCTACCTTGTGAGTTTTACGGTCTATCTTGCTATTGTTCAACAAGATGAATACCTGCGCAAATTGCGGAGAACACTTCAATGATGGTGTACAGTGTACAATGTGCAAGAAATTTTTGGATTTCGGCTGCGCAAATGTGACGGAAAATGGCTATCGACGATTGAGTGCGAAGTCCAAAGCCAGTTGGAAATGTTCAGCTTGTATTTCCGGATCACCTGCTCCCTCCGCCTCGTCGTCGGCGGCTAGGACTCCGGAGCCCGTCTCACTGGATATGGTGATGAGTAAACTCAACTCTATGGAGGGTAAACTCAACTCCATGGAGTCAGCTCTTGCAAACATACCAAAGCTAACGAGTGACGTCGAAGGAATAAAATCAACCATCAGTAAGCTTCAAGAATCCAATCGAAATGTAATAAAAACGGTTCAGGAATGCACCTCCAAAGTTGATGCTACGGAATCGAGAGTGACGTGTCTTGAGGCATCTATGAGTGACCTGGCTGAGGTCAGGTCACAATTACACACGTGCCAGCGTAATGACCTGTACCAAGATCAACATACTCGCCTCAATAACATTGAAATAAAGGGAGTGCCTCTAAAGAAATCCGAAGATTTGTTCGATGTTGTGGACAGGATTGGCGCGCGTATAACCTACAAAGTAGCGAAATCCCAAATAAACTACGTGAGCCGTATCCCTACTTTCAACAGCAAGGAGAAATCCATCGTAGTAAGTTTCCTGAATAGATACGTGAAAGAAGATTTCATAGCCTCTGCTCGTTCACTGAAATCACTTTCGGCGGCAGACATCGGTTTCGTGAACAACAACCAAAGAATCTATGTAAATGATCATCTCTCGCCCGAATATAAGAAGCTTCTCACGCAAGTAAAACAGTTGGCCAAAGAAAAAGATTACCAATTTACTTGGGTTAAGTTCTCTAAAATACACGTAAGAAAAGACGATTCATCACCCGTGATCACCATCAAATCCGAGGCCGATTTAAACAAACTAGTGTAAATTGTTACGTAGCTTGCGTATTTCTGCCTAACTTTACTTTATTTAATTACAATAAGTGCCTTAGCATAGTTGTGTTCCAACTTTTTTGCTACGTTTTGTCAACAACAAACCGTAACTTTACTGTTATACTTGTTACACTCACACTCACATTCTTTAATTCCTTGTTAACTTATTTGTACTTTTTAAACCGCTCAACTAAATATCATTCACTCCATTTCACATTCATAAATGAACACATAATGTACTCATCTTGCAATCGAAGTAGCTACTACGCAACCTACTATTCTCAGTGTTTTCATTGTCTTGTTCAATACAAAAATATAAAAACATATTCAATGCTCGAATGCTCCTACCCAGCTGGCTGCATAGTCAAGGTCAGGCCTTATCTATTGCACTATCTATGCATATTTGAAGCATTAACAAGTTTCAATAATTATCACCTAATACCTATTCATTTGTTTTCGCATGAATTATCTTACCGACCAGTAGTACTAATCTATATTATTCACTTCTCATGCTGGGTTACTTCTATAATAATATTGCTTATCAATAAAAATGTATAATAAAAACCTTAACTGCTATTACCAGAACGTACGTGGCCTGCGCACGAAAACCTCCGTATTTCGGAGAAATTTGTGTTTAAGTAATTTTGATGTTTTAGGCCTTACTGAGACATGGTTGCTAGATGGAATTGCGGACGCAGAACTGTTTGACGAAAGGTACACGGTGTGGAGGAGAGATCGTAGGTATGATTTAACCAATCAATCACTGGGCGGTGGAGTTCTGTTAGCGGTTCGTAAGGACTATCGCACAACTTTTAGGCCTGAATGGTGCTCGTCTGCTGAGGATCTTTGGTTATCAATTAAGTCTCAACCTACTAATAATATTACCACCCAAGTATTTAGCTCTGTTCATATAGGTATTATTTACTTATGTAAACAGAATAATGGCTTGAGTTTTGCTCAACAGTTAACTAATTATCTTAATAGCTTACGCGATATTATGGCGGCCTATCCGCAAGATAAATTTGTTATAATGGGTGATTTTAATTTAGGTGCTATTCAATGGAGTCATGGCAGTGGCCAGAGTTACTTGCAGCCGACCACTATGCTCGGGCTGGGTAGGCTGGAAACTGAACTCTTGGACGAGCTTGATGTCATTGATCTTCGTCAGTATAATCATATTCGCAATAAGCATGGCAGAATCTTAGATTTAATTTTGTCAAACCTTACCATCTCAGTGAAGGACTGCAATGCACCTCTTGTACCGTTAGATGCTCACCACAATGCGCTGGAGTGTGTAATAGATATTTGTATTAAAGAGCACCTTAAAGCAGCGCCTAGATTGAAGTATTGTTATAATAAAGCCAACTATATTGCCATCAATAATGAATTGTCGCTGGTAGATTGGAATAGCCTATTAAATAATAAATCGTTAGACTCAGCAGTAGAGTGTTTTTATGCCCAACTTAACTCTCTGCGAGATAAGTACGTACCTACTAAAACTGTGCGCCAAAATGTATTTCCCCCTTGGTATTCTCCTGCACTTAAAAAAGTCCTTAAGGAAAAATACAAATTTTATAAAAAGTACAAGCGTTACGGTATGCGTGCAGACGCTCTGTCTATAGATTGTCTAAAACAGAGAGCTAAAAGGCTGGAAGAAAGCTGCTATAATAATTACATAGCTAATGTTGAACAGTCAATAAAAGATAACCCAAAGTACTTCTGGTCATTCTTAAAATCACTTTCCGCAACAACATCTTTGCCTAATACAATGACATACGATAACGAGAATTCTAGCTCAGGGACTGATATTTGTAACTTATTTTCTAAGTATTTTCATTCAACTTTTTTGACTCCTGACGATTCTGTGAGTGTTTCTCAACCCAATGAATCTAGTAACATTGACTGTAACTTATCAAGCATTGAACTGTGTGTTTCAATAATTGAAAATAAGCTTTTGAGGCTTGACAAATCTAAATCAGCAGGCCCAGATTCTGTTCCTCCCCTGGTGCTTGTCAATTGCGCAAGCAACCTAGCTCCTCCTTTATTGTCTTTATTTAGTAGATCTCTATCAGAAGGTACTGTTCTATCTTTATGGAAATCAGCATTCATTACACCTGTGCACAAGAAAGGGCCTAAGGATATGATTACCAACTATCGGCCAATTTCCAAGCTTTGCATAATAGCTAAGGTTTTAGAGCAAATTGTTTATGAACAAGTTTATAGTTCCATTAAGAATTCTCTTCCCCAATCGCAGCATGGATTTCTCAAGGGACGGTCTACTGTCTCAAATCTAATTCTTTTTAATGAAGCTCTCACGGAAACTATGAATAACGGTCATCAGACGGATGTGGTCTATACTGACTATAGTAAAGCTTTTGACCGTATAGATCACAGCCGTCTCATTTTCAAACTCTCAACAGTTGGAATCAGGGGCGACCTGCTGAGATGGTTCACCTCGTATATTCGGAACAGAAGTCAAGTTGTTGTCCTGGGGAACTATACATCAAGGTGGATGAGCGTCCCAAGTGGTGTTCCACAAGGTTCGCTGCTAGGACCTCTACTGTTTCTTATTTTCGTCTCCGATATCGACTCGTGTTTCATGAACTCATCAGTACTTACTTTTGCAGATGACATGAAAATCTTAAGACCTATAACTTGCTATAATGATGCAGTACTCCTTCAAGAGGACCTTAAGCGGTTAGATGCCTACTGCTTGCGAAATAAGTTAGACCTAAATGCGACTAAGTGCAACGTTATAACGTTTACTAGGAAGTCGATAGTAATACGTTTTGATTATTCACTAAAGGGTCACATATTAAAAAGAACGAATGAGATTAGGGACTTGGGTGTAATACATGATTCCAAGCTTTTATTTGATTCACATGTCTCTGCATCAGTAAAAAAAGCTTCCAGAGCACTCGGATTCGTAATGCGGTCATCTAAGGACTTTAAAAACATTAAAACATTTAAAATTTTGTATAGCACATATGTTAGATGCCACCTTGAATACGCCTCACAGGTGTGGAACCTGGCATATTCCATCTATGTTGATAGACTCGAGCATATTCAACGCAAGTTTCTGCGCTTTCTTTATTTTAAAATGAAAATACCCCGTGAGGACTATCATAAGATGTGTGCCAGGCAACACCTCCTGCCGCTAAACATGAGGCGGGACTATGCAGATTTTATTTATCTGTCGCGGATCCTCAAATCTTCAGTTGATTGCCCTGAACTACTGTCAAAAATTAATTTTTCTGCACCATCGCGTATGACAAGAAGTAGTGACTTGTTCTACCTACCTTGTGTAAGCACAAATTATCGTCAGCAATCTTTTATTTATCGGGTTTGTAAGAAACTCAATTTGTTATGCAAAGATAACGACTTTGACCTCTTTCATTGCTCTATTTCAACCCTAAGAGCAAATCTGAGCAACTTATTTTTTAATAGTACATAATTCTACTTTGTTTCTTATCATCTAAAATTACTTGGCTTTACTGCACAAGTTTGTCGTCTAATTCGTGTTGCTCACCCTTAGTGTTCGCCAGACTGGGTATGTATGTATATAACGTGCGCTAACGTTATATTATTGAATATATATTTACAACAAATAAATAATTGATCGTTGTTAATTTGTCTGTATGTTTGCTGTGTGTTTTTATTTTTTGTTTGCAATTTTATCTTTATTTATTGTTTCCATTTATGATTGTGAATGATGATGATTCCTTGTATGTAATATTTTCTGAAATAACTTTTTGTCTAAATGTGAGTGTGGGTGATTCCTTCCATAGTTTGATCTAGTGTTGTTTTTTAGTTAATATTTTAAAATTAGCTTCATAAAGTAAGGTACATTATTTCCTCCAAGTAACTGTATTATGTTTCTATCAGTGGATTCCTATCAATAGCCCATAAATTATCTACTGTATTATCAATATCTGTATAGTGTGCTGATGGTTTCCCTAAAAATAAATAAATAAAAAATAAAAATAAAAGTACATTAGAGATATTCTAAAATGAAGTTAATAAACACCGCACTTTGAAGCTTGTGGTAACCTAGTATGTTTTTGTGTTGTGCAGCAGTGGGTATGGACGTTTGAGCGACAATATTTAACCTATCTATCAATAAAGCCACACTGCAAGAAAATCAAAGTTATCAAAGTATACCACATTGCAAGCGTTGAGCTGCTATTTTCAAAAAAGGAGGAGCTTCTATGTTCGTCTGTGTGAGTTTTTTTAAATATTATATTATATATTTCTTTAATAATAAAGAGATTTATAGCAATAAAAGTTTATCTCGTAATATGCTCGTAATTATACTTTCTATTTCCAAAACAAAGCATCTGCACTGCAGCTCGCTTAAGATAAAAAAGAGCCGAATAAAAAACATAAATAAAACTCTATGATCACCAAAGGTGGTCATTATAAAAAGCTAATGAGATATGGGCTCTCCCATGGCCTTCCGTTGGTTGACTGGTTCATTGAGGTATTTAGACTGGTTCTATAATTTATGGAGTTCGTTTTGATAAGCGAGACGTTTGTTACCGTAACAAATAATGAATAAAATGCTGGATAATCTAGTCCCAAGCTAAGCAGAGCTTGTGTTATAGTACTAGCTACACATGATACTGATTATATTAATTCAGGTCATCACAGAGATATATAAATTATATAATATATTTTATTATACCTGTACTTTGTTCGCAACAGTCTGCAGTTAGCTCAATTGTAAATACTCGCTTTTATTTAGTTAGATAATTGTAATTTTCTTTTTTTTATAAAGGCTTATACGTGGAAATACCTAAATAACTTATTCAAATATTTTTATAAAAATATCCAAGTGATCTTGAATGGTGCCGGCGCTGAATGGGAATGTAAATCGCCGAAAGGGGATGATTTTGAATGTGGATCTTAATATGGATTAGACATTTTTTATTGAACCACTTTTGTTCTACGGTTTGATTTATTTCGACTACGGACTTATTTAGTTAATATTTTATTAATGTAAAAAGAAGAATGATTACTGTATCGATGAAGAACCAACGAACGGTCGGTTTTGATGGTAATTTGTTTATGCTCTTTATTGACACATCAATAATGCCTCTTTATATTATAGGTACTTATTTCAACCAATTTTATACTAGACTGTATGTAGCTTGTAATTTCAAGTCTTTACTTAGTCTCATGTTTAACAAACGTTTACCGTGCCATATATAAAAACCGATTCCGGACCGCTCAGCTGAATCTTTTGTAAAAACTTGACCGCGAACCGGACTTAAACTTATCGGCTACCACGGGAATGGTTGTCTATGGTGGAATATCGAAAAATTACGTCACTTTGTCATCGATTACTTAAGTAATTTAACACAAGAGCCCCGAATACGCACTGGCATTAAACAAAAAATTTCGATTTTTTTTTTTTTTTTACGTACGCTGGTTTAAATTATTGATGTTTTAATACGGATCCCTAACTATTTTAAATATCTTTTAGCCTATGTTCATCATGAATAATGTAGGATTCTTATAATTAAATATTTTTTCAAATCGGTTCAGTACCTAGTTAATGTTAGTTTAGTATTTTTTTTATTTATTTTAATTTAGTATTTTAGTTTCGGAGCCTATTCAATTCAAACAGACAAAAAAACAAAATTTTCTTTTTATAACATTAGTTTAGATTAATTCCTTCAACTTCAATAATGTAGTGTACCTACCTACGCGGTTTTTATTTGTAATGTTATTGTTTTACCACAAAGAACAATCCTCGTGGTAGTCGTATCAATAACCGTCAAAAACAGACGGTGCTTACCGATTTTTATCTACACAAGAGACAAAATCGGTGCCGATAACCATCAAAGTCCGTGCTCGTTCTTCTAAGCTATTGATATGTCTTTGATAAACCTATCGAGATCCCTTGAACAGGGTCGAGCTATAATAATATTATTATCATGATTCTTTTAACTGTAACTTAAAAAAAATAACTCAGTCGAATCGAGATTACCCACGTCAGGATAAAACCCCTGTAAAACACAAAATAATAAGAATCCTCCAAGTAGTCCTTCACTGGGTTTCCTCGAACTCGACTCATTATTTACATTTCATTAATTCGTTAATGTCGTTTTCGAATTCCATATTTTCTACAGCAAATAAATTTAGGCCTTTTGAGAGAAAAGGTCCGATGTCGTGGTTACAGGCCATTTGACGGTAAAATGGTGTAAATGTTACGTTAAGGGGTAACAAGTTGAGTGATTGATGGAAAACGGTTTTCGGTGCGCTAAGGTTTTTTGTGGGATATTATAGGTTCGGTCGAACAAAAGATGCTCGTTCTTAAAAAGAAAACAGATTATCTTTGGGTATTAGCGGCCAACTCCAGCAACGCAAAGGTAATTAACAAACGTTAAAAAGTAATATTTTTTTACACACTTTCTACACCCACACACACACACACACACGCACGCACTCACGCACATACATTCAGAATTTGTCAAATCGGTCCAGTTGTTTTGGAGCCTATTCAATCCAAACAATCAAATCTTTCCACTTTACAACATAAGTACCTATAGATAAGCATTCTCATCAACACTCACGTTTCCTCTGCTGAAAATCCCCCAGTGTATATATAAATATTAAAGATTAAAAACACGATGGAACAAAGAGATACCATAAGGGTGTTGCAACCGATTTCAAAGCCCTAAAAATACATCTGCAATAATTGTTTTACTGTGTCTAGAAAAGTGATTTTTTGCACTTTTGGGTTCAATAGTTGATAATAATTAGTACCGCGAATATGTGCCTGAAGTAGATGGAACTCCTTCGAAAATTGAACTAAAAACAAAACTCGTTGAATAGAATAAATAAAAATAATAAAAAATAGATAACCAAAAAATAGAATAAATTATTCTGAATTCTTTTATTTCTCCTCTGAAGTGAGGAATAGGTTCTTCACGTAAAAGCTCTGAAAATAATTAATAATACCTAACGTACTAAACTTCAACCTACCACTTATAATGGTGACATAATATTAAATGACGTAGGAGATCCTTTTACGTGGCAAGCAAAATAGCTAAATAAGCTTCAAAACCACTGACAAAATTAAAGATCAAAGATAAATTTGTGCTATATAAGATGAACTGAAATTAGTACCTACACATTGCTATTGTTTAGATTAGTCTCTTTGGTAGGTATTTATTTTTGTCTTGTGACTAAAGCATAGCATACTGTTCCTACTCAGCACGATAAAATATACAATAAAACGTTTAGATGTAAAATAATGGCAAAGTCGAGCTTAACCCTAAAAGAAGTTCTCTTCTAGTGAATCTTATTGGGAGAGAGAGATAAAGTTATAAATGATATAAAAAGTATAAAAAAGGATGATTTAATAAATGTTGACCTACTTTTTTAATAGACTACTTGATCCCAATTACTAAAGACGGATCCACGGGTATTAATTAGGTAAGTAATAATTGTTATATTTTTAAGGCAGGTTTCGTGTTCTTTTTATTCTTTCTTAGCTACTTAATTTTTTTATTGTAGAATAGATATATTTTAAAAAGTAAGGCGGGATCCGTCTACATTCTCGGCGAGTCACTCGAAACGTCATTGGTTTTATTTGATTCCTCCAGACTGGCAGTGACTAGACTAACATTTTGAATGGGCTTATTTTTTTTTAATGTCTTCTTTTTTTAATCTCTGATCATTTTCATAACCTTTTGGATCTAAATTATCCTATTTTTACATACACAGATTATTCTTTGGTGTTACATTTTCACCATCTGAATGACGCGGCTACTCACACTTGACCGTGTTGCGTTGTAAATTACCAATCGAAGTTTCGATTTTATTGGCATTTAGCAATGTTTGGAACTAGTCGGGCGTGGTAATAATGGTAATTTTAACGCTTTTCCAAGCGATACTGACCTCAATAGGTCCGTGGTCACCAAAACATAACCAGACAAATTAAACATTCTATCAAACCATAATTTCTTTGAGTGTCTAAAAGAAGGTAGGTAGGTACTACTTTTGAGGTTGGTTTCTAGATAGGTACAGGAGGAACGGTGCTAGTGATTGCCCTTAGGTACTCCTACGATTCTCAACAATTCTTCTAAATTAATTTATTAACCTTATGGTTTAGGTAGTATTTATCTGTATAGGAAACTAAAAGTTACTTGCCTGCGATGATTTTAAAATATTATCCCAGGAGCGTTAGGATAATAAGATATACATGAAACTATAAATAAGTTCGGAAGGAGTATCAGAACAAAATAAAATGAAGCACTCCAATCAAGCAAGCATGCCAATCAATCAAATAGTATGCTGGCCATCGCCATTACGGCTATAGACACCAACTGATGAACCCCATTGTAAACAAACCAAAATATACGGAAAACGCCGTCTTGTGTGGTCAGATGTTGCAAAAGTCACAATGGGATTGTCAACAAAAAACACCGGATCACATTTCGTAGATAAATTTCTTATATCACCAACTTATTTTATCGATTTGACGCAAAATTATTATCAACATTTAAATCAAACTACAAGCACAAAATCTCGCCAGTGCTGCCAACATGTAAACATGTAAATTTTCCAGTAAGTGTGGGAGGATATTAAAAATGTTTTAATTCTCATATTTTATTGATTTTAAATTATGAATCAGGTATATAGGCATTTCTTTATCATCCTTTATCACCTATAAAATAATATGTATTAAGTATTCGAAATATAATTAGGATATTGAATTTCAGTTTGTAATATCTATACAATAACTTAGCTTTAGGGATACGAATTTCGAAATATGTTTGTTTTTTATTTGAGCTAACCTCCAAAATAGCTGAACCCATTTTGATAATAGTTACTTTTACTGACGATCATGCTACGCAGATGTTATATCGAGATTATCGATAGCCGTGGGGCATAACTCAAAGTCAATATTTTTTCAGATTTCCGGGTGACGAAAATTGGAATTTAAATTGAATTCGCGAATCTCATAATTAAAATAATTTGAATCCCACTAAATCTAGTGTAGCATGAAGTGTGCATGAAGATTTTTCATGTAAAAGCATGCGGGCATTATATTATGTAGGTATAGGTACATAATTTTTTATTTATAATGTCTCAATAAACAATGAATATGAGAGTAATGTATATTTTTTCACATAACATTTCACTGATCTTCCCAGTAACAATCATAAGATATGGCTGCAAATGTACATTTGCAGCATATTTTTTTTATATATATATTGATTAGGCATTTCCATAGGAACAACGTATGCGAAGCCGCAGGCAGAAAATGTTGTCAGCCAGTTAATAGGCACAAAGAGTAATTTATTCAAACTAAAATTAGACATGGAATGAGACTTTGGATGTGTTTATCTTTGTTACTTCTGCTCACACACTCAGAGGCCTGAACAGATTTTGTTGAAATTTCTTCGATTAGCAAATAGGGGTTACTATTTAATCCCGGGAAAGTACAGTGTTCTGTTCTGTTCTTGTGGGACAATAAAATTCACTGCAGTTAGCACCATAAAGCGGTGGCGTAAATTGAAAATTATAAAAAGTAGGTCTAATAAACACGATTACCGTGGCTAAAGCAGTACCTAAAATGATTCATTATAATTTACATATTCATATTAATAAGCAGTGATAGGAATAGGTAGGACTTATTTACCTAAACTTCAAGGAATAGTGAAAAGAATCGGAGACTTCCTTACAACAATTTTTTTTTCTGGTACTTTTGTCCCAAGTTTGGGACATTACGAGGTACATTAAATTTTAATGTTATTCGGAATAAGTAGGTAGTTGGTCTGTGTTAACCTAAAGTTTGCCAGTAGACATAACATAACATAATATGTTATGTTATGTCTACTGGCAAACTTATTATGTAGAGTCGTTACAACCATAAAATTGTATGAAAATTTAATTTTTGGAGAACATTTTGTAATTAACTTGTTGATCTTAAAACTATCAATCATAATCTCTGTCTAAGAAGTTTTACACGTTTTCATATTAATAAGTGAACAATTATTAGGAAGAATATTTATAAAAATTATGGGTAATTTTTTCTTCTGTTGGCAACTCTCTATACACTGACACTCAATGTCATTCCGCCATTGCTAAGATTCAAGTTTGATTTGACAGGATTCTATCCGTACTTTTCATAAATCCAAGATATACTTAGTATTAATAGCAAACAAAGAAACATACCAATATTATATACTAGCGGTCCGCCCGGCTTCGCACGGGTATTTAACAAAAAAATAATTTTTCATGCGGAAAACTAACTTTTTTGAAAATATTCTATAGTTTATGTTCAGCAGGGAAAATTAGGGATTAAAATGATGAAATAATTTTTCAAATCAGTCCAGTAGTTTCGGTGCCTACTCAATTTAAACAAACAAACAAATCTTTCCTCTTTATAATATTAGTGTAGACACAAAAACTAAAGAGTTTGGAATACAAAATATGATTAGGTACCTACTTAGATGAGGAAGTCAAAGGTAGGAAAGGGAATGGACCCAGAAAACCTAATCAACCCCCAATAATTGGAGGAAAACGTGGGTTTCCTTTGAAAGGCCGTTATTGTACAATTTGCGCTGAAACTTACGCACAAAAAGTGCGCGATGGGCGGAGATTACGGATTCGATTCCCACTTTGGGACAAATATTTATACGATCTGCAGATATTTATTCTGGGTGTTCTGGTTTGCTTTCAATGTATGATAAAAAGTATCTCATCATCATAACCCTACAATAATCCACTGCTGGACACAGGCCTCCTCTAATGAGCGCCAAAGTAGACATTATTTATCATTTGGGAGTTATTGTCCATAATCCCCACGCTGGGCATGCTGGTTGGGGATCGCAGTTCAGTGGAGTTGTTTTGTGGAAGGCGCTGCTGCCCGCCCCCCGGTGTGTCTCCCTTAGTCGCTTCTTACGACACCCACGGGAAGAGTGGGGGTAGTGAAATTCTTTGCCGGCACCACACGGAAATTATCTATCTATGCATTAATATTGTATTATGTAGGTACATCAGTCATTTAGGGCGCATAATACAAGCTCTGCTTAACTTGGGGCTAGATGACGCCGTGAGGATTGTCCTGCATTATTTATTTATTTCATAAGTTATAATTACTATGTTAACAAACAAAATAAAACAATTTATTAAAAATAACTAAGGACTAACAAAATAACAAATAGTACTGTACGTGTCTGAACTATGTAAAAAACCGCTTTTTCAGGCAAATAAATTGCTGATAATAAAGTAAACAAAAACATCCAATAGAAAAGTTAACTTTTTTCAATTATTCTACTAAATACACTAAACCAGTTTTAATGATAAAAGGTGCTTACAATTTGTGGCCTACTTTAAAATATTCAATAAATTTTCAGTGTTGTCACTTGAAAATTATACACGCAAATATTGTTACGCCACTTGAAAATTTCACTGAAATTGCCATGGAAATGTTAAACATTATTTTCAGGTACCTACGTTAAAACCTAAAATAAATAAAAACACGTCACGGTTGGTCGGAAATATCACCTTTTTAAAAAGGCTCCGTGTGAAACAGTATGAAACGAAGTAAACGTGACAAGAATTTGCGAGACACAAGTAAATTTACCAGTTTTATTACAGCCCGAACGAGAAATTCTTTGGGAACCGGCATCGTTTTTATAAAAACGTATGTCTCAATAAATCATTGTCGTAAGATGCGACTAAGGGATAATCTACGACAGCTGTATTCGTGAGTGTAGCACTCATATTTTTTTGAGAACATCACCACGGTGACACACGTGATGGACAAACCAACAATGACCTAGTATCCTAGTAGGAATAGGAAACTGTTGGATTTGGAAATCAACAATAATTATAACACACCATCTGATAGTGATTCAAATAAGGAATGGAGGTCCCATTCTTATTTCAAAATGTTTTCTTTTTTCAATAGTTAGGTTATCCTATAAAAACTTTTTTCTCATTTAGTAAAAACTTTTCTTGAAGGAAACCTCTTCGTACCTCATTCTTATTTCAAAGTTCACGCTCTTCTTGGCAGATGTTCCCAGTCTCACGAGGGTAGGTAACGAAGGGACAATACTCACTGAAATTTTATCCTATTCGTAACGATAATGATACGACCTCGATGGAATATAATGTGGGTACGATCCATTCCAAAAAGGTGTTCTGAGATGCTGTAGGGCAAGCACGGGCTTTCTTGTCTAAGGTAGAATAGAGAAAAATTACGTCACTTTGTCATCGAATGCGTAAATTATTTGAAATTATTTTCTTCAACTTTGATAATGTACGCAATGTATGGTTATGCGATGCCATTATTGTCTATTCTACCCTAGAGAACAATCCCCGTGCTTGGCCTACTGGTGGAATTGCCTTGGAGATGCTGGAAAAAGTATTCAAACCCGGAAAGGTACCTAGTTACACATTATGTTATTGTTTTAGACCCGGGGTGGTGCTATAAAAAAGGGCATCTCGTAGTCTTTGATTACTGGTTGCAGGCATTTTCAAAATGTTGAATCGAATAAATAGTCGAATATTGCTTACAAAATGCTGTCACATTTGAAGAGTTTTTTCATGTCTTCAATGCAACAAAGTGTTCTTGGTATTTTTGTCACTGCGTGAACTGGCCGCAGATTCGGCCCATCGCCACGAACGCGTTTGAGAAAAAGTCATGTTTTTGTTAATTTTTGTATTGGTAGTAGGCCCTTCAATATTCATTCTTCAATAGCTATTTGAAAACATCGGTCCGTGTTGGAAACCGGGACGGTTAAAGGGCGGTAAAAATTTTGATAAAAGTTTTTATAACAATAATTTTATAAAAATAATGATGACCAGGCGGCTTCAAGAACCTATTCGTGATGATTGGCAGAACCTGCATTCACGCAGTGTCAGTGAATTACCAATAGCAGTGTATTGAAGGTGTGACAGAAAGCCCACAGGAGTGGGCAGTGGATATAAATTGCTGGAAGTACCTCGTAAAACAGTCGCGGCCCCATTCCGTCAGTTTATCTCCCCAAATCGTGGCACTCGATACGTTTAGAGGGGTGCTAAAGTCCGGCCTTTCATATTTAGAAACAGTTTGAAAAGAAAAGGCACTAGCCGTATTGTACGTATACTGCGCAAGTGTAAGCGCAAACACTTGCACACTCTGTAAACTGCAAACATTTTTTGTCACAATCCGAGGGCACGGATGTTTGGTGTTTTGAAATTTCAGTTGAAAATTGCAGCAGGATTCCTACCAAAAAATATTTTTCTCAAAATCTGTGCAAAAACACAAAGCACTGATGAGAGCAAAAGTCATGTGTAACCTAAGGATTACAGAATCAAGACAAAAATATAGACGAAAATTCGTAAAAAATAGCCAATGAGCGATCGGTATGGCATTTAGTCATCAACATGCTGCATATTTCATTTTGTTACATTTCATAGGCTGGACACATATTCAAAGGTTGTTCCAGCTTTTCATAAAAGTTGCTTAATCCACCAAATTATCCGTCCTATTCTAGACCGTTGGCTAGGTATTCCCTAAAGAGACATTCCTTCGGCACTTCATTAATTACTTGCTAACATCATTCTCTGTCTTATTACAATCGATAGGTGGAATGGATGGTGGACAAAAAGTAACTCTACAGGGTGCCACATGACAGAAAGGATGTACTAAGTCAAAAAGGGATGCTTCTGGACATCGGGAAATCTGGCCAGCGTTTGAAGCGTCCACGGTTGTCTGGTAGAGATCGCTCTTGAGCGATAAGACCGCCAACTGTCACAAATATTGTAATTTTTATTGTGTTTATTGATTGTTTTGTCAAGTGTTTAAAGAATTTTCTATCTATCTACCTCGTGAACGGAGTTCAATCACATTACATAAAATTAGATAGTGTAAGAAGGAAAATCACTCTAATTACTGCTTATACCTAGTTTTTTGCCAGCTCTCCAATATTGCCTTCAACGAGCCATAAAAAATAATTATGAAAAAGGTAAGTACGTGAGCCTATAATTTTTGATACAACGGCCATAAAACCTTCTTATCTTAGTGCCCTTCCCGTTGCGACTATAAAACGTTTTAATCCCAATTCTCACATATTTTTGCTAGATCAGAATTGCGAAGTCCAGTAGGCTATAGATCTATGTTCTGTTTCCATCCACAGTTCCCTCAACAAAGCCTCCGATTTGAACCTCTTTGTGCAAGTTACTTAGTTGAATGAAGTTAAATGTATTTTACAGTACCTATTCAAAAAATCGATTGAATTGTTGTGGGATGATGTGAGAACTGAGCTTAAAAAGTAGGCTGACTTCTCCATGACATTAAATCTTTTTAAATTGCCAAATCAAGTTAAGTCAAGAAGTAGAATGACAATGATATAACGTAAACTGAGGACTACTCCGGTTTCCGAACGAAACGATAATGGAACCTAATGCAGGGCGTTTCACTGGCTGAAATGCTTTTTTTTTCACGAAAAGATAAAATAGTTACCTTTTAAAATTAGACTTTTTCCGCCTTCTTTCTACATCGCTTTATGTATCTTTAATGTTTTCGGGACATTTAGGATAATAATTTAACTAAGATGTGAATAGGTTATTGGTACATTTGAATTCATAACGTTTCGTGCATGAACCTATGAATACTTTTCATAAGTCCATGGTTTCGTGAATACATTTCAATTTATAATTATTCGCCTTAAATTTCCACAGTCACAAGGCACCTACCTAGTTAGAAAGGAAAGTATTGAACTACAAATATGAGAAACAAGTCACGCAGACAGCCCTGTATTGTCAGATAATACCGCCCGCTGTTTTATTAGATGAAAATGTCGAAAATATTGGACCAGCCAGCGGAATGTCGTGCCTCGACATCTAATCCGGTAGATTGTCAGCTCGGCACTCAATACTATTTATGTCGGATTGATTGACCGACATTGTTGATTAGTTTACTATGACAAGTGACTATTTTGTTTATCATTTTATATCTAATGTAAACTAAGATAAACACTATAACTGTTATAATGATTTTACTTTGATTTTGGGATTATTTTAGCGTACATAACGCTTTGCGCTAACATTAGCGCGAACAATGAATAATGGCATCTCGAATGTTCAAATTTCGTTCTCTACAATATTTCGGTTTACCTTCGCGTCACGTCGCGAGTGTAGGTACAGTAGGTGTAGTGTACCCATGGCCGTAGGGAGGGGGGGGGGGGTTTTGGGGGTTCAAACCCCCCCCGAAATGTTGAGGCACCGTTAAAAATCTAACTTTAGTACCAAAAATTTTCTCGGATACGTACGCGGCAAGCAGCACTGTAAATGGTTATTCTCTCTTAAAAACACAAAAATTTTTTTCGTCTAGTTTCATCTCCGATTTACAACAGCGCGCTCTGCGTCGCCGCGTCGTGGGGCGCGCTCGCGCTCCAAGCCATGCGACTCCTATTGTGTATTTTACATACACAATGGGAATATTACGTACATTGTATTGTATGTAAGCACGCAGCACTAGGTCATTCTCTCTTGAAAAATCAAAATTTTTTTTCATCAAAATTTGGCTCTACACCATGTGAAAATGAGCTGGGTGCACGCACCGCATTCATTTACGGACGATTCCAGCTAGGCAGGCTGATCACGACATTACTTTTAATTTCGTAAATCAATAGACGTATTTTCTTGTTTTTCCATAATTGAATTGCTCCGTTAGCTGTTTTTACAAAAATATGAAAAATGTTTTTAATATTTTTTAGGTAACGATTGAAAATGTCAAAAAAAATTCGCGGCTCGCTCCGCTCGCCGTTTTAATTCTGAAGTCTTCTAAGCTTTTAAACAGCCTTGCGAAAATGTTACCATTTCTCAACTTTTTCAGCGGCCGCAAGCACAACAGAATATAGGCGCTCATTCCACTCACTGTTACAATTTTGGCATACCGATCTCCAATCTCCAAAATGACCACCACGGTTTTTGAAATATTCGGGGCTAGCTGTCATATCTCACACTTTTGCATACTTTTTTACAAAACATCGGAAAAATCAGAAAAAATTTGCGGCTCGCTCCGCTCGCCGTTACTTATGGTTGTTATGTTTATATCGGTTTTTTTGGAAAGTGCTTGGTTGAAAACCACTCCGGGTACTATACTACTAACATAAGTAGGTATATGATGATGTTGAGATGATGCATATTGGTTCGGATGATGAGATGCCGTGTGGTGCTGGCATAGAATTGCACCACCCCAACTCTTCCCGTGGGTGTCGTAAGAGGCGACTAAGGGAAACATACCGAGGGCGGGCAGCAGCGCCCTCTGTAGAACAATTCCACCGAACTGCGATCCCCAACCCGCATGCCCAGCGTGGGGATTATGGGCAATAACCCCCAAATGATGAATAATGCCACATATGGCGCTCATTAGGGGAGGCCTATGTCCAACAGTGGACTATATAGGCTGATGTTGTTGTTGTTGTTGTATGTTGTTGATGAGATGTTGCATATTGTTTCGGGCGGGTCTAAGGCTCGACCCCCCCCGAATAGTATTTCTGGCTACGGCCCTGAGTGTACCTATCTACGAAAAGGTGCGACATTGTATAGATAGGTAGGCATTTTTAGGAATAATTAAAAAATAATCTTTTAAAATTGTCCATTAAAACACAACACAAACAACGGTAAAAATTAGAAAAAGTTATTTCACTCAATGGGTAGGAAGGTTGCTAATCGTATTATTCAAAATCAAGCAGAAGATTATTGTTTGCACTGACAACCGTTCAAAATAATTTACCTTCGCCCTGATTTTGCTATTCATCCATCGTCACGCCCCTGGCTGGCTCAGCACTCGTCTAGTCAATTTAAGATTGTTTTCTGTTTGAACAGAAATTCCACGGAAATTTCCTTTTCTCTGGATTTTTCTTTTGAAATCACCAGGTTTTCATTTGTTGAGCAAACAGTCCACGGGTGAGTCAGCGAAGCCTTTTACAGTATTACCAGGGTGGCTACATTAGCACCTATCTGGTTAATGTTTAAGTACCCACTTTGTATTTATTATATTCTTTATATCGGCCTGGAGCGACGCGCAATATTATAATTCGAGCTTTTATCGTATTTCTTTGTTGATATTATGCTTTCATGCCTTTCTGTGATCGTCTCCGCATTGTTTTCTGACAAAATAATTGATAAATATAAATTAGGGTCTCCCTTAAAAATAATTAGGTGTAATATTACAATAATTAAATATCTGTATTTTTGGTCGGATCTTATTAAATGGTCGCCGCTATGCGGTTTGGTAATTGTTACCATCTCTTTTTCGCGTTTGTAAATGATGTTATTGTTGGCTTTGAAAATGGTTTCATAATGAATCTCATAATTATTGCAATTACCAACTTTATTTATGTATTTTATTATAAAGACTTGCGGAGTTTGAGGTTTATGTTTGTTATATTATGAGTCCTTGTTAGGGGATGAAACGTTGGTGTTCTTCCAGTATATAATAATAATACAATGGTACACCTGTACTATTATAAATGTTTATCGGTAGGTATGCAGTTGTAACCATAAGTTTCCATCCGGTTCCAAACATCAAGATCATCCTTGCTCAGAGGTGTACGAACGTTCAGTAAAACCGCGCGCGGATATTCCGGACAGTCCAAATTCAAACCCGCAAGCCGGCGCACGCCTCAGCGCTCCGCATTTTCCGAACGAAATACGCGAGCTTCGAAATTTGAACTTTGACTTTATTTTTACGGGCAATTCTGTGTTGCTTCAGTTCTTTTTGGTTTTTATTCTGCCTGTGTAAATACGTTCCGTTTATCTTGTTTGTGGATGTTTTTCTATGAATGTATTATTTTGTTTGTGAGTGAACATTGTTGCCTGGATTGTTTCATCAGCTTGTGAAGATAATATCCTTAAAACAGGTAAGATTTGTTCTAAAAATTTTTATTTATACTCCTACTTTTTGTCATATAATTTCAGCCATTACACCTACGTAAACATTTAAATCAATTAACACTTTACTGTACCTACACAATATGAAAAATAATATATTCTTATATTTAAATTACAATAAAAGGTAAAATAAGCGACCCTATTGTTAAAACCAATTTCTTCCAGGCAATCTTAAGCTTCGTCTAAATAAAAAATCATACATTTAAATGGTAATTTTGTCGATTTATATTTATTTATAACTTACAATCTCCGTTTGAAATTTTCATAAGCCACTTACCACTTTGTGTCACAAGAAGCCGTAATCCATTATAAAAAGATAAATTCATGTCCCTGTCAGCTGTCCGGCCTTTAGCCTTTAAGCCTTTTAAGTGCTTCGGTAAATGAGCCCTGTTTTTCGCAGCTAATTGTAACTGAGGCCTTTTGTCTCACTAATTAGTTACCTCGAGAAAATCCTGTTCAGAATATTGAGTACGAATTTTTTCTCGTCTAACAGATGGCCGGCCTTTGATACGGAGCTCTAGAGCATCTGAGGAATACCTAAATAATGATTTTGTTTGTACATCGTATTGTCTAGTCTAGGAATTTAGGTAGGTAATTATTTTTAGGTTTTGTAATGCCTTAGTTTGGAACCTAATAATTATAATGATGAACAATTCAGAGTTTGTGTTATGGGCACTAGACAACCTTAGGGGTGATAAACTGAAATGAAAGAATAACTAATATTATAGTACTGAAAGCTAAGTTTCTATTTGCTAACTTAAAAGTTATTTAGACGCCTGATTAATGTAGTATTTCCTTAAATTCATTGAGAAATAAATAACAAAATCGATAGTAACATCTTCATAAACAAAAACGATTGTCATAAAAAGTTGAAACGATGGGTTGTCGGCAGTTCGTACATTCTCATACAAATTCAAAAGTCAAAAATTGTGGGGCACTTTGTACACTGGGTACCTGGACAGTCAAAGAAAAAGTGTTTTGCGAAATACAAACGAACTCCGAGTAATTACTACTCACGTAGTAATTTGTAGGTACGTAGAAGCATTATTGCACTAGGTTTTCTAAACATTGTCCAACACCAACTTCTGATTTTTTGAAAGCTTCTATGCACTTTTCAATTTTTTCATTAGCGTGGCGTCTCCTGTAATCCGGCTTCTCGGAGGTCGGGAACGGAGGATGGTTTGAGGTCGGGAACCACTGGTGCTGCGCGTTCCATGTTGACTGGACGTCCACACTAAGCCTGGTATTAATATGGACCACCCGGAGGAGGCTGGGCGGTGCAGGTTAACTAATGCATATCAGAATATGCAGATCACTCGAGCTGTCAAAACGAAAATAAACGACAATAAGTTCAAACTTCGAATGTTGAATCCGCTTATGTAATTCGCTATCACTGAAAACAAAGGCTAAAACTGTAGCTGCAGTAAACTTAATTACATAAGGCAGACACCACTTCTAAACAAGGGCTTAAGGGTAAATCCCTTAATTAGTTTCGGGAATGCTGTATTGCATAATTTATTCGCTAATCAACTAGCGGTAAACAGGCGTACCTCCTTGATTTTATATTTCTGACACGTAGGAGGTATTGTCGCATTGGTTAGAAATTAGGAGAATCGGCAATGGGAAACACCATAAAGTGTTTTTGTGCAGCTGGTCCATTTGGTCAGTGGTGCTAAGTGTTAAACTTTAAAACCAAAGTATTGATTGGAACAAAAAATACAGATAGTTATAGCAAAGCTTAAATCATTAATAAATTACGATTGCTATTTTAGTGAATGTAAATAATAAATTTGTATAATTCAGACGTAAGCTGTTTACGCCGTTCATTGATAAATTTTAACGTAACATGCATTTAAGCTTTATTCATATTTCTGTTAATATTACAAGTTGTCTTCTTTCAGCCCATGTGGTATTGTATTGACTTATGTATGATACATGATTTTCATTGAAAGAAGTTACAAATGACACTATAGCAGCTAAATATCTGTATTATTGTTTCAGTTAATAATGTACTAAACAAAAGATACACCAAACAAAATTTATAGAGGGTGTGAATGAAGATATAATTTTAGAGAGTTAGAGGAAGTTCAAAGGTTGTTCTAACCTGATAAACACGAAAATAAGTTAACTTCGAGGTCTGCCAATCCAATCTTGTTGACCTCGCAAGAATGGTTATTTGTTTCAAGAAAATTGTTAGTACAGAACGCTTTCGTGAAAATGTTCAATAGTCAAGAATTATTCGTAACTTCTAAATTGAAAAAAACGGAACGCTGTTCGTTGCTGATTAGATTGACTCACATTTAGTTTGTTCCTCTGAAAAATACACAAATGCACCTGCATACTTTCTTACTTCTGCGCTTCCTCATGGCTCAGTGAAACTAAATTCCCTGTCCCGTGCAGTTTACCACGTTTCAATCGTGTAGGTACAGTTTGTTAAGGCATTTTTTTATACCAAAAAGGTGGCAAACAAGCTTACGGCCCGCCTGATGGGAAGCGGTAATCGCAGCCTAGGTTCGCCTGCAACATTGGGAACTTTATACGCGAGCATGTCATAAAAGCCCAATTTTCAAAAACCGCATGTTGTGGTCCGCCTAGGTACGCCTGCAATATCATAAAATCTAAAATAGTATGTTATAAAATCATAAACCTCATGTTGAAAAACCTTTTGTGGTCCTGAGAGAAAACCTTGATAACTGATAAGAAATAAATACGAGTAACGCCGGACAATCCACACAGCATAATCTAACCCCAAGCTAATCAGAGCTTGTGTTATGGGTACTAGATGTATAGGTAGGTACATAATACAATATTATTACATATATCTATTGATACGTGGCTCAACTGATCCATATCTTTTTGATACAATCTGCAATTACTTCCATTGTTTCAATTGTAAAAACTATTATTTGATTGTAATTTATTTTGTTACCAAAGTTTTTCCATGATTATAGTTGGTACATTAATACGATAGTAGCTAATTTTATATGAGTTATTGTTCTAGGTCAAATGTGTAGGTCACAAGTATCAATAACTATGTAACGTAATAATTGACTATTACCAGTTGAAAATGTTAGACATTTTAGGTTGTCATGATAATACCATTGAATCAATGTAAGTTGTTTGGGTTCGCTGTTGTGAGGTACCAATCATGTAATGAATGAAACAAATGGTTTTTTTTAACTTTAAGTTCATCAAGTATGTTTCTATAATTTTAAAAATTACTAGTAGTTAGCCCGGGCTTCGCACGGATATTTAACATAAATTTAAAAAATCAGAAATTTTACATATACGAGGATGCACGTTGGGTTACATTACGGAAGTTTTCAAACGGATCCCTAACTTTTTTTTTATATTCTATTCTATATCCAAGCTGTCCAACAGCTTACAACTTTTGCTTCATTTGAAACTTATTTATTATATGTCCTATTATAAACAAATTATTGTGTAATTTATTTATTATAGCTGCCTAGCAGAGGCTGTCGAGGCGAAAAAAGCTACACCTCTATCTTAAGGCGCATACAGCACCTAAACTAGTGCCACCACCTACTTTATGTTATTATTCTGTTTAACAAAGAAATCCTTTGTTAAACAGAATAATAACATAAAGTAGGTGGTGGCGTTGGTTTAGGTGCTGTATGCGCCTTAACTCGTAAATGTCGTAAAACTTGCAAAACCTAAAAGTAGCGTAACAGCTTCGGTGTCTATTTTTTACTCCACTGCAATCACCAATTCGCCTGCCAATGCCAAGCCTGTATATGTAAGTAGTAAGATATTGAGAGTTCTAGACCACTTGATGTCTGATAGAACACACTATCATCGTTCGCTTCGCTCACTCCGATGTGCCGTGTGTTCTATCAGACATCAAGTGGTCTAGAACTCTCAATACCTTATTTGAAAAAATCTTGAAGACTGGAAGAACTCATTTCGTTCGCTCTGTTCGTGCTCCGTTCAATATTATCCGTGTGTTCTATCAGACATCAAGTGGTCTAGAACTCTCAATACCTTTTTTGAAAAATCTTGAAGACTGGAAGAACTCATTTCGTTCGCTCTGTTCGTGGTTCGTTCAATATAATGTTCATTAATGGTGATCTAGAATCCCAATAAATGAATAGTAGGTTATTGGGAGTGCTACATCACAACTTCCCTCCAAAACCCTCCAATAACACCCAGTATGTATATAAAACGGGATGAATGATTAAACGGGTATTATTTTCCGTAAAACGCTCACACAATGAAGTTCGTTAAACAGCCGATATCACTAAATCTTGAAAACATTAATTTTGAATCTAAGAAGCAAAGTTTCCGCCATAGTGGACTATTACCAAATACAATACGCTGTTTAATATGTGGACCATCAAACTGTGGCAAAACAAACTTAATGATGGGTTTATTACTACATGAAAACGGTTTACAATTCCAAAACGTCTATGTGTACTCAAAAACCTTATATCAACCAAAATATCTGTATCTGGAAGAAATTTTTAAATTAGTTCCATCAGTAACGTTTTCAAAGTATTGTGAAAACGAAGATGTTATTGCTCCTCATGCAGCGAAAAAAAACTCTGTTATAATATTTGATGATGTTGCGTGTGGCGATCAAAACAATATTCGAGATTACTTTGCTATGGGACGACATAAATTAATTGACTGTTTTTATTTAAATCAAACTTATAGTAAAGTACCTAAGCAACTTATAAGAGATAACGCAAATTTGATCGTACTTTTCAAACAAGACGAAGTCAATATGAAACATGTTTACGATGAACACGTCAATACAGACATGACGTGGCAAGAATTTAGAAATATGTGTGCAAATGTTTGGGAAGAGCCATACACTTATTTAGTTATTAATAAAGACTGTGAGAAAAACAAAGGTTGCTATCGCAAAAACTTTGATAATTATATATTGTTTAATGCCTAAACTACCTCTATACTCTAATCTACCTACTCACGTTTAAATGTTTTCTCGTGACTCATACCTTGTTGAATTGTAACGTGAATCGGTTGTGTTAATAATTTAAAATGGCACATCCTAAGCATGGCTATTATTCCACCGAAAGTAAACGTTTGGAAAGCTTTAAGTCTTGGCCCATGGGACTAACCCAACAACCAGAAGATATGGCTGAAGCTGGATTTTTTTACACAGGAATGAGTGACAGAGTTATATGTTATTATTGCGATGGAAAGTTTAAGGACTGGACACCTATAGACCAGCCATGGATTATTCACGCACGTTATTGTAAATCGTGTCCATATGTTTTGATAATGAAAAGCAGAGAATTCGTCCAAAAAGTTCAGAATTGGCCATGTGAATGTAAAATTTGTGAATCCGATTTTAAAAGCAAAGAAAAGGAACCATTAGCTGACGACTCAAAACTCCAATTGTCTTCAACTGAATTAATGTGCAAGATATGTTATGAAAATACGGTAAACTCGTGTTTTATTCCATGTGGCCACGCTGTTGCATGTGTAAAGTGTGCACTTTCCATAAATAAAAACTGTCCGGTTTGCCGTAAAGTTTGCGACAACATAATACGACTTTATTTTTAAGTATGTTTGAGGTATAAATATAAGAGCAAACATTGGTAACTATTACTTGAGTAGCATCCTTTGGATACGCATACAACATTCTATTTTTAAAATAACACAATGGAAAAAAAAATTAAACAACAAATTGTGAATGCTGCTGAATCAGTTAAGAAAAAGGTACGAAAGATGCGTGATATAGAGACCGCAAAAAGTGATATACTTGAATCTGTCTTTAGACCAATTACAAAACCTCTCAAAGAAATTGCTGAAAAATCTGAAAAAAAAGTTTATAACTTTGAAAACCAGTTTGAAACATCAAGTCCCTTGGATGCAGACAAAACGTTAAAAAAGAGAGTATCAAGTGTAGGTTTTAGTGAATTAAATCAATCAGTTGATTTGAAAAACTCCAGTGACGAAAGTTCAGAAGTTGATAGTGAAAACGATGAATCTTTTAGGACTATAGATTCTGATTTTGATTCACCGAAGGTTAACCGAAGCGAGCAAGTATCTTCATGGTCTATGTCAACAGAAGCCAATAATGATATTCCGTTTGGTGTGCGAAACGAACGTGGTAAACTCATGATGGGGTCAGCACGTGTTGTTGTTTATGACGGATCTATACAAGTTGGCACCAGAAAGTACAAAATTACACCTGGATTAAAAGAGCTTTTATTTAAAAAAGTTCCTGATCTGAAAGTCATAAGTTCAGAAGATTTGGATTATTATAAATTAATGTTGTTAGAAACGAATGTTCATCGACGAGACTATGATCCTCAAAAACAAATAAGAAGCAGTAAAGGTCGAAAATACTTGAACGTTGTAAAACCCCTGTTCAAATTACGTAAAATATCAGCCAGTACAGATAGTAGTCAACCTGATATACACGCAGGAAAAGGTTTACCCACATTGAAAAAATGGAAGAAAAATGTAGATTATGTTTATTGGGATGATCCTAATGAACTTATTGATCGATTAAAACTTTTAATTGCTTCTCGGGACGCTGGAAACACTGGATTAGATAATGAAATTTTATCAATAATTGAAGAACTACGTGAGAATGGTATAATTTCAAATAAATAAGATAATAAAACAAAAAACTTTCATTTCAATATCATCCCTACAACTAGTCAGTCTGTTTTTCATAATGGATAAATTTGGACATCATATAATTACGAAAAAAATAAGTGTATCAGATTTTAAAGATATATTTAATAAAACAATGATCAACGATAAAGAAGAAATAGATTTAAAATACAAAAGGTTGACTGGTATTGCAATACCTCTTAATGCACACGATGCTGTCAGTAAAGAGTATGTAGATAAACACTTTGCTAGTACGCAACATGTTCGTGATATGTGCAATACTATAAAAACAGAATTAATGAAAAATATTGATCAGTTGCTGGAAGGCTTTACAAAAACTAATTCTGTTAAAAAATGAGCAAACAAAATGTTGTTGATGAAATTCACAAAGCCGCGCGTAAAAATTTCATTCGAAGGTCTGTAATATTAAAGGGATTGGATGATCTATGGCAATCAGATCTTATTGACTTTCGAAATTTAATAAAATACAATAGAGGTTATAAATACATATTAGTGGTGATTGATTGTTTTTCTAAATTTGTATGGACCGTGGCAGTCAAGACAAAGAGTAAATCTGAAGTAGCGGATGCTTTTAATAATATTATAGTTACAAGTGATCGGAAACCTATTAACTTACAAACAGATATGGGAACAGAATTTTATAACACGGAACTAGAAAAACTTATCAAAATTAATAATATAAACCATTATTCTACATATTCATCAAAGAAAGCTTCGATTGTAGAAAGAGTAATAAAAACTCTTAAAAATAAGTTGTATAAGTATTTCAGTTTAAATGGTAGTTACAAATGGATCGGTAAACCTTTGGAAAATATTGTTAATGATTATAATAACACAATACATCGCACTACAAAATTTAAACCTGCCGATATTAACTATTCAAACGAACACATAGTGAAAAGAAATATAATGAAGTCACAAATAACGAAGAGAGTTCATTCAAAGAAAAACAAATTAGCAGCGGGAGATCTAGTGCGCATAAGTAAATATAAACAATGTTTTGAAAAAGGTTACACGCCGAATTGGTCTACTGAATTATTTTTGATAAAAAAAAGTTAATTTAACGAACCCTTTGACGTATCATATTGAAGACTTGCATAAATGTCCAATATTAGGTACATTTTATGAACAAGAACTTCAAAAAACTAAATGTTCTAATGTTTATTTAATAGAGCGTGTTTTAAGAAAAAAAGGTAATAAGCTCTTTGTTAAATGGTTAGGTCTTCCAAATAGTGAAAGTAGTTGGATTAAAAAAAGTGATATTTTATAATATTATATAAAATATAATTGAAAGTACTTTCAAATCATTAGTATCATAGCAATGCGCGGAGGAGGACTTGTCAACAATCTGATAAATAATTTACCGTTCGAACTTCATTTACCTGGATATAATTATTGTGGACCTGGTACTCGATTAAGAGAACGTTTACTAAGAGGTGACCAAGGAGTGAACGAATTGGATAACGCTTGTAAACAGCACGACATTGCATATACACAATCAGATAATTTGAAAGATCGACATAGAGCAGACATAGAACTAATAAAAATGGCTAAACAACGAATGAAGTCAAAAACTGCTGGAAAAGGAGAAAAATTAGCATCGTGGGTTGTAAGCAAAATCATGAAATCTAAGGTGAAGCATGGAGCAGGGACAAAAAAACCGTTTCGTTCGGTTGTTTCTACGATACGGACACATTTGAAGAAGCTCAAACCATCTGATAATAACAAAGCTATAGAAATTGCTTACACAGCAGCAAAAAAAATTATTAAGCATAAAAAAGGAGTTACCCTTCCACGTGTCATACATCTACCAAAGACCGGTGGTATACTCCCATTAATACCAATTTTTGCGGGGCTTTCAGCTCTCGGTGCATTATCTGGAGGAGCTGCTGGCATTGCCAAAGCTGTAAATGACCATAAAACAGCACAGAGAAACTTTGAAGAAGCAAAAAGGCATAATAAAATGATGGAATCTATAGCTTTAGGAAAAGGTCTTTATATCAAACCCTACAAAAAAGGCAACGGTCTCTTTGTTAAAAGTTCAAAAAACTAAAGAAAAGGTTACCTAATCGTGCTCTTACAAATATTGAGTTATTAGAATATGCTAATGAGTACATTCCATTTTTTAGAGGTGTCTTTATGAGAGATGAATTACCACGAAAACCAAAAGCCATAGAGTGTGGTATTGTAAACTTAGACAACTCTACGAACGAGGGTACGCATTGGGTAGCCTATGTAAAATACTTGGATTATTGTCAGTATTATGATAGCTTTGGTGATTTAAAGCCTCCAAAAGAAATTGTCAAGTATTTAACAAAGAAAATATCATATAATTACTGTAGTTATCAAAATTTTAACACATCGAATTGTGGTCACCTTTGCTTAAAATTTCTTCATGAATTTTGGGATTCATGTAAAATTATTGGAACGAATAAAAAATATATAAATTAAAGAAATAGTTTTCTTTTAGCCATTAGTAAAATGTCTTTCACGCTGTCTATAACTGGTCATACATCGACATTATCATCAAATTTTTATCCTGCTTTACAATTCGATGGGGAATACGAATGCGCATTGCTGCATATTTCAACGTTTAATTCAATTCCTAATATTGAAAACACGAACAATAAATTTTACTATGGCAACAATGAAGTCTTGGAAATTCCTGAGGGTGCGTACGAACTACAAGACATTTCTGGTTATATAAGGCAGAATTTAAAAATGAAAGGAATAGATTTTAATTTGTATTGTAACAATAATACATTAACTACATCTATTTACTGTAGTAAAGAAGTTCACTTTGAAAAAGCCAACTCTCTAGGAAAATTATTGGGGTTTGACAACCAAACCCTGAAAGCAAATATATTACACGAGTCACAGCTGCCAGTCAACATTTTATCAACGACTGTGATGAGAATCGAATGTGATATTGTGAGTGGTTCTTACATTGACGGAAAATCCAGCCATATTATTCACGAGTTTGCGCCCAACGTCCCTCCAGGATATCGCATTATCGAAATACCAAAAAATATTATATACTTTCCTGTTAATCAAAACTTTTTAAGTACTATCAATATCAGACTATTAGACAACCACAATAAACTAATTAACTTGCGAGGAGAAGAAGTACAATTGTATTTACACATTAAGAAAAAATGATTGACTTTAATAAATATACTGATACAAGAACAAAACACATCAGTGACAATCCAACAATCCGTCGAAGAGCACCAAAAAGAAGAAATAAAAAAATAACAGAAGAAAATAAAAGATTTTTGAAATTAATCGGTCTGCTAAAATGAGTATATTGGACATCTCAAGTACACCAGTATTCGATTGTACCATTGATGGTATTGAATATCATTCATATAAACCATTTGTAACAAGTTTTAACAAGAACGATGAAATACGAATACCTATCAACCAGCAAGACCTTTACATATTACCGTCTGCTAGTACCTTGTATTTAGAAGGTACTGTGAACATTATAAAAAACAACGAAACAAAACAAAAAGTTACTAGTATCGAGTTGACTAACAATCCGTGGCTATATCTATTCCAAGATATTCGGTACGAACTCAATGGAATTGAAATAGACAGAATTAAACATGCTGGAATTACAACCACTATGAAAGGAATTTTATCATTTAATGAAAACCATGCTAAGGTATCCAAAGCTTGGGGTTGGGATATTAATGGCACCAAAGCCAGTCAAACATTTTGTGCTTCAATTCCCCTTTCTAATATATTAGGTTTTGCAGAAGATTATAAAAAAATTATCATGAATTGTAAACATGAATTGATTTTGTTACGCAGTAATACTGATTTAAACTCACTTATAATTCCTAATGGTCAGATTCTCGAAGATATTGTAATAACTAAACTATTTTGGCGTGTACCACACGTTAGAGTATCTGATAAAGAAAAAGTTAACTTGCTTAAGTTATTAGAAAAAGATCGTCCTTTACAAGCAGCATTCAGAAATTGGGACCTTTATGAGTACCCACTATTACCAAAAACCACCAAGCATACTTGGTCTATCAAAACGTCGTCTCAAATCGAAAAACCTAGATACGTCGTAATTGGTTTTCAAACCAAGAGGAAAAATTCAGCACAAGTAGATATGTCACGTTTTGATCATTGCAATTTAAGAGATTTAAAAGTGTACCTAAACTCAGCATATTTTCCTTATGAAAGCATGAACGCAAATTTCCTGGATTCCAAATATGCATTGATATACGAACAGTATGTCAATTTCCAACAATCTTACTATGGATGTAGAAACGAACCATTGCTAAGCGCTGATGAATTTAAAGAAATAGCGCCATTGTTTGTAATAGACTGCTCGAGACAGAGCGACAACATAAAGACTGGTCCAGTAGTTAGTGTTCGAGTGGAGCTAGAGTGTAATTCAGAGATACCGGACTACACATCTGCTTATTGTCTCATTCTAAACGATTGCATAATTGAGTATAGACCACTGAGCAACTTGGTAAAAAAAATATCATAATTAAAATGAATGCTGATACTGTAATTGTTGACTTGCAAGGATTCAAGGACTACCAAAATCAATTTATATTAAAAGAATTCGCTATTCTCATCAATGGATATTCTCAAATATTTCTGGTGAAGCCACCCTACGCATTTACAAAATTAACGAAAGAAGAAAGGAAACGGGTCCAATGGCTAGAAAACGATCGTGGTATTTATTGGAGTGAAGGTTTTATCGACTACAGGGAATTTAAACACATTATTAAACCGTACTTGAATAATAAAAAAATTCTAGTTAAAGGCCTAGAAAAAATCAAATGGATAAAAAGCTTTCATGAAAACTGTGAAATCGTTGATATTGGTGAAAATGGATGTCCTAACTTTGCGAAATTATGCGATGACTATGAAAAAACAAAAAACCTAAATTTAAACTGTGTTCACCATAAAAAAAAGTGTGCCTTAAAGAATGTTATCTGTTTAGAAAAATGGTGTAAGGATAATAATTTTGATGTGTTTTTACCTAATCTTTTCAAAAGTTAGACTATATGCAATGTTTTATTGTGTACCTTTAATTGAAATTGTTAAATTCAGTTTGTTAAGGCGTTAATTTTACTACCTACCTATTCTTAAGTTACTTATTTTTATGTAATGATATGTGTATGTTAAATTTACCTACCTAATGATACATAATAAAACACTACCTATCCTACATAATATTGGTTTTATTTAACTAAATTTTAAAATAAAATACATAATGTAAGTACTAAAATTTTATTTAAAAATAAAAATATTATTCTACTAAATATTCTAAATAAATATTGGTACTTACATAACTACTTACTCTAATACGGCAAGGCAAGATTTTCCGAAATATTTCTAATTATTCTTTCAGTCTGGTCCATAATATTGTCTATAATGTCCCTAACAACATACTGAGCTGATAAAATCACTTTATCACTATTGTCACTAATGTCCATTACTTTTATCTGGATAAGTCTCCTTCCAGTGCACTGTGCTGTCCTGTTGAGAACAAACGATGATCGCTGCATTTTTCTGCGTCCCTCGTCTAGAGGATCTACTCGTATACTCGAAGGCTTCCTTGTTCTTCGCTTAGGTCGACTTTTGGTCTTTGTCACAGAACTTTGTACCACAGGAAACTCTTGGGAAAATCCAGCCAATGGATCCTGTGCGCATTGGAAGAACAGCTCCTGTGTATTGATCCCAATAATGTCATCTTGAGTTGCATCAGGATCATTCGTTGAAAAGTTATCCATTTTTCTGTAAAAAAATAATAAAGTTAAGTGAAATGAATATGAATTTATTAAAAATTACAATCTTTGAGTATAATCACGATAACTTACCTATAAAATCACACGCCGAGAGATAAATCAACAACTGTGGTAGTTATAAAAAAATTATATCAATTAATAAAAACTTATAACGATTACGTTATGTTCGAGTGCACAGCAAACAATGAATGTGTATTTGTAATGCGCATCCTCACAACCATCGCGCGTCGTGTAAGTTGCAATGCAACGTAAGGGCTTTTGAATGTAAGGACAGTCATAAAACATTTCAAGTTCGTACATGTTTTAAATAGAATATTTTACTTCATGCAGTACCTACTTAAATAGGATAATAATGTAAATGAAACGAAATATTTATATTCAACAAAATTTATTTTGTAGAGCTTATCAGTAGGTTGATACTTAAACAATAAAATTTGGTAACTTATAGCTAGAGCGATATTAATTATTATTGCATATTAAACTTATTTATATACCTAAAATAGAAACATGTCCCCAAGCTCTACTTGTTTTTTTGTCCTTAGAAATTAAGCGCTTATCATCATTACTTGAGAGTGCAATTTTGTCTACTGAGCGCGTAAATATTTCATGTTTCATACTCTTGAATAAAATGTTCTTCCTACGTAAAATATTGTCTGTCAATAATGTTCTTTTATAGTCTGAAATATCAAGATCGCGCACAACGCATGATTTAATTCCTTTGGCTTTTTTAATTACACTCTCAGTATTTTGTATACAGTACAACTTGGAGCGTAATCCAACAAATTCTGTGATTATTTTGCCTCCCATTTCATCTTTGAATAACCCTGGAACTTTTTTATTAATTATAGGTAATCCATGATAATTTTCTATAGGAAAATTACTGGTATCAAAATACTGAATGAAATTTGCTTTTAATTCTGAATAAAATTGATTCGTTTCAATATGATAAATAAAGCTGTCAGTATCAGTGTAACACATACGTAATCTTTCACCATAGAACGGTTGAAAAACAGAATAATGAAAATCATACATATGCGATTTTGATAATTCAAGTACTGTGAAACCTATATACAATGGTTTATCTAAAATAATCTTACTAGGTTTTAACTGAATTGCTACCAAATTTTCTGTAAATATAGATGCACTATGAAAATTCGTGTTAGAAATTAACTTTTCAGCACTTTTTTGTTTCTTTGTTATATTTTTGAGATCGTTCCACTGATTTACTAAATAAACCTTCACTTTTTTGTTATTGTTTTCTAAGGTTTTTCCAAAAACGCTATTATTTAATAGTTTGAAAAAGTCTTGTTCAAAAGTAGATGATGCTTTTTGTCGCAGGGCTGTATTTAAATCGATATATTTCTTTAAGTAATCACTTTGTCTAAAAGTTATACCACGATGAATTTTTTTTAAAACTATCCCATGTTTTATACATGTTTTTAAATGTGCGTAATGAATTACATATTTAAATTTATCGTATAAGTTGGGAATAAGTTTCGGATATTTTCCCCCCGGTGGAATATCTTTTTCTGGACAGAATGGTAAATCGTTATGTTTGCAGTGTAAAGATTTTGGATAAATCAAATCCACTTCCAAAATGAAGCCCCACTCAGCATCATTCGAAACATTGCTGATATCTAGTTGATCAATCTCAGCTGGACTGAGTAATCTGAAGTCAGATAAGGGTAATGTTTGGCACATGCTAAACCCATATAGATTGTTACAGTCTATGTATGCAATGTACGATTCAGGCTGCATTGGATCGTAATCTGGGATAAATTCATTGTTAGCTTTTGCATATCTATGAGAACATAAGCATATGCCACCCCTAATGCCAGATTGAATCATGTCTACTATTTCAAAATTATCGATAAGTTCTAACTCTACACCTGTCCTATAAAGCATTGCATCGAAAGACAAACTTGGAGCTGTGACATAATGAGCAGGATCCAAGTTATAGTGATGCTTACAGGTTTTTCTGAAATTTTCAAAGACATCTGTCAATAAAAGCACATCTGTTTTTAAATACAAATCTGTATACTGACCCATATCAAGAATATTGAATAGTGACCAAACAGATTGTGCGTGTTGGTAGTCTTCATCGGAAATATGATCATTATTGAGAGAACTATGAAAATCATTTCTGCTAGGAAGAGATTCCTCACTATACCGTTCCCATGTGTTCATGTATTCATATGGGTAAACGCCTTTTCGTTTCAGAAGAGCAAACTGAGCTTCATTAGGGAAGAATTGATAAAGATGGTGAAATTTGTGTGATTCTAAAGTCTCAGCCAGCTTTTGTAAACTAGTCCCCATAAACTTAAAAGAATCTACAAATCTCAATTGAATATAATCATTTCTCTTTATTGGAATAAACTTCGTAAAGGAGATATAATTTTCCTTAGTTTTTGGTATTATATTTATTGGTCCCGGTGCTTCCCCCAATTTCTTGATAAATAAATGACAGTCATATCCAGCTAAATTATGAAAAAATATTGGTATGAATTTAGGTACTTTGAACTGTAGATTACATAAACTATGTGCTGCTCCACGGTACCGACCCGTTAAATGACAGTGATCTCTTACTTTGTCCTCAAATAAGAAATTTTCACAAATATGACACAAAGTAGCTCTGCTAAATTCATTATCATCATTTTCACTCATGACCATGGACACATTTTGCGTCAATATTGAATGAATGTTCCTAACATCTTTATATAAAGCTGTGATAAATTTATCAATACAATCAAGCCCGCGGTACGATACAAATTTATTATGAGACTGGTCCACAGAACAAACAATATTGTAAGCGAACGCTATTGGCACATGTTTTTGTGTGGTACATGTAAAACTACTTGACTCAATGTCTGTCACATTTTCTAACATAGTTTCAAAATCCGCATAAATTACAAATGGAACATCATGCTTTCGATCAAAATGTCTAAATTTAATTATAGCTCCCTTTTCCGGCAGCTTGGTAACGATTCCGGTACAGTTATGGTTTTCTCTGTCCTCATCGCAATTAAAAAATACCAAACATGTATCGCAAAAGTGTAATTTACCGTTTCGTTTAGTAATTTGACTTCTAACAAGCCTTGACAAGTCTTTTATCAAACAAAAATGTGATTTGGATTTATTTTCAAAATGCAACAAATGTATCACTTTTTTATTGGACGTCTTTTCAGATTTGTACAGTGGACCGATAATCGCTTTATTTTTCTCCAAACCAAATATTATGAAACTAAGCTGAGGATTATTTTGCTCAAAGATATGAATGTCTGCAACAGTCATTGGAAACGTTATGTTTTCAATATTCAACACTGCACTATAATGTGGATATGATGTTACTCTGTCTGGGTGCAACCTAGCGGGATAGAGAGCAGCTACTACACTCCATAGAAAACAATATTCATCAGAATTGTGAATATTAATACAAGCTTTTTTTTGTCTTATATTTTTTGGTAGCTCAATAAAGGTGGAGCCACCCAACGGTTGATACTTATTTAAATTTACTTCTAAATAGACACAGTTTAAAAGGGCCCATCCCGAGTCCCTATCTTGAAATTCATCAATTTTACCTTGCAAAGTGTTTTTAATAGATGAAAACAAAGGCTCAAATTCATAAGTACTGTATAGTGGAATATTTTTTGTTCCAAATGATTTGATTTCTTGTTCATTATTTTTGAACAACAAAAAATTTGAGAATAGTTCAAAATTGACTTTAACACAAATGTGTTTTTGTAAGGTGGCATCTATAACATGCTCTATTTTACTGCGAATAGAGTTCAGAAATGTATCTACATTATTCTGACACTCGTTTCCTGCAGCTATACGATAAGTAATGATTCGACACTTAAAAGCTGACGCCACTGTTTCAACACCATCAATATGCAGCTGGCCTAAATTATTCCCTCTATGTTTATTACTACGTAAATGTCCTACCCATGACTTACTACTAACTGTTTCGTTACAAATATGACAAAATGGCATTTTAATGTTTTGTGATATGATAAGAAAAAAACTTTTATATTGAAAATAGGAGTGAGAAAAAAATACAACAATCAATCGTAAAAACCTATCTGTATATAAAATAATAATTAATAGACTATCAAAAAAATCCTATACTCATTCCTATCAAACTATTTTTTTTTCTACCAAGTTCCTATCTATTAATAAAAATAATACGTAAATTATGAACCTAGATCCTATTCAAATTTAATTAACTTGCTAAAGTTATCAATAACCTATTTCTAAAAACTACTTTTACCAACTTAAAATAAAATAAATTTCGGAAAATATTAAATTTATATTTATTATTAGCTGCGTTAAAAACTATTTAAAGACAACTTTGTTGGAATAAAACTGTTGTTCTGAATCCCGAAATCTTTTATAAATTGTATTTAAGAGCTCCTGGAGCAAGTCCCACTCAGGATTTTCTTCTCCCAACCGCAGCTTAATAGAGGTTAAGGCTTTACGATATCGCTGGTCGGGTGCAGTTGATTCCACGTCCTCAACCTTGTATAATTTGAAGTCAATGAAAAATTCACCCTCGTCGGTGGTGATGGTCCGGCGCGACTGCCCGTCAGACACTCGGGTGGTGAAGGATGAGACGGCAGCCGACCCGCCGCGGCCTTTCGTCGACGGAGCCGCAGCCTTCTTATCTTCTGCTTTTATTATAGAGAAAATATCTCTCTTGGCTTTCTTGTTCCTGTAAATAAGAAGGTTTAATCAGACAATGGTTCTAACTAAATCAACCCACCGCCACCGTCTCGTAAGAATCTAAGCTATACAATTTTAAAGTACTTATCATACCTAAGTAAGTATGCTACACTGCTTTAATACTATACACGAGCGTTATAGCACACCTGACTAACCTCGTACCTCTCACCTAATCGACTACGAGCGTAGCACATCGCAACAAAAATCTTTTCTGGATTATAATTTAGATACTTAACTGATATGAACCAAACTACAAACTTTGAGTTTTTGTTGCTTCTTTAAGCATAGAAGGGTCTAAGCCTTGGCTAATAAATGGAATTGAAACTTAATTAAGAGGTATCTATCTAGTTTCAACAAAAAATATTATGAATCTAAAACTGAATTTATTTTGATTTAAATAGTTTTGTAATTGATCATAGGATAACTCACCAAGGAAAATCTTCTTTGGCTTGGCGAATCCCGCGGATAACATCTGCCGCTGCAGTAGATGAGGACGGCTGCGGGGCGAGAGTCTCAGGAACGGTAGCCGGAGTTATCTTCCTCTTCGCAGCCTTCGTCTTGGGCAGCGACGCTTTTTTTGATTTTTGTGAATCGGTGCGCACCTCCGAGACCAAGGAGTAATCACTCTCGTAGTCGGACCTGAAAAATTAAAAACATGTCAACTTTTATTAATTCACAATAAATTTTTGTTTGGTTATTTTATTATCAACTGCATATAATTTGTGTTCCATGAATGACTTACGAACATTTTATTGTAGAGTTGGTAGAGTACTTTGACGACGACAGCAGGCGTGGATTAAAACGGCTTGGGCGGACGCGTCTGTGAACGGACTTGGGCGGGCGGGCAGCAGCGGGGCGGAGCGGGCAACGTCGATATAGCGTCAGGCTTCAGCTCGAAGATCGCAGAAAGAATGTGATGTTTTAACTTTTTTCAGAGGTTTTATATCGCGCAAGTAAAAACATAAAAATGGACTATGAGCTTTAACTGATAATCAATGTTGAACCTTATTTCACATAATATTACTAACTAAGTTATCAAAATTGATGCAATAGAAATATTTTCCTTTAATAGCATTTTAAAAATGTTCAACCTTATTTCAAAACAATTGTTTTACTTAAAAAGCATTATTTATGCAAATATAGATCTTATATCAATATGCATTTAAGCTCTATGACTATGCAAAACCTCAAATAATTTACCGCATATGATTCAATAGATCAAAGAAAAGCATCGCGTTACAGTCAATTTTTACTTACGAGCCGCTTAACAAACCGTGAGAATGCTTAAGGGTGATTACAGACGCGTGGTAACTAACATAAAATAAGTGCTACCCATGTCTGTAACTAAGATATAGTTTGAACTTGCTTCATTGATTTTATTATAAGTTACTACCAATTTGCGAAGTTATGTAAAAATGCTTTATTATTTTATTGCAAAAACAATTTGAAAAAAAATTGTAGGTAATAATAGTATTATTACTGACGTGTAGATAAAAACATCATCTCTTTAATCAAATTATTAATTTAACTTGTATCTTTAAAACGAGTACCTCAATATCACATAATGTTTATATAACACATATTTTTTGTTGCAATTGAACTATCATGACGAGTCTAGCCACGGCTTAATAAGGGCTAGTGTCAGCTATGACACTGAAGGTACATAGCATGATTATAAATGGTAGGTAGCTAAAATATCTATAAAATGTTATGCAATTTTTATATAAAGTTAGAACATAATTCGTTCTATGTTTTTTTTTATTACAATTCTTTTCGGTCAGGTTCATTCATCTTTAGTTCATTCTTGGTAAGTAAACATTGTTTTCTTTTTGTAGCTTTAATAAGATGTTTTATCAATAAATAAAGTACCATATATAGATAGTGTAACTAAAAAATACTAGTGACTTATGAAATTGTTGATAATCCGCGAACGCTGTAGCAGACATCAGGCCTTAGGTGCAAATCGCTGAGTCGCAAGTTATTATTTCAAGGAATACGAACGAAGCATGTTCACACACCGCACCACAGTCGTCCAGTGGGAAACTTGAATCATTATTTGGTAACACGTGTAGAGTGAACAGTGAATTAATTATATGGACAATTACAAGTTGAAACAAGTTATTTTCCCTATTACGCACATTTACAAAGGAAATCCAAAGGTACGTTTTAAACTTAATAAACAAAGTTTATCTATATTTTTATCACTTTATTGAAACCTTAAAACTTCTCAAATGTCTCAGTTATAAATTAAATTTGGTTAATTATTTTTTATTCTTACAAAAATGAAAGTAATAACTTACAATAATAAAACGCTATTATTACACATAGTACTAAAACTAGACACGTTTTTTTGTTCGTATAATTTTATTTAACACTAAGTATTGACAGCAATGTACTTAATTAAATAATATTTGAACAAATAGATTTTTTATAAATGAAGTACCTAGGTGTTAATAAATTTTATTTTGTTATTTCAGATTGCCAATTTTCAATGATTTTCAAAAAATCAAGGTGCACCTTGGATTTCATCAAAACTCTGTCAAAGTATGTGAATTAAGCTTTGTTTAATATTTAAGTAATAATAAAAAATAATATTATTTCTTTTGTTTCAGAATCCACTATCAAGAAAACTTACTGTGAGAGACTCGAGTCGAAGTATAGTAGTTTCTTATTAGTTTAGATTTTTGTAATTTCTTTATTCATGTCGTACAGAAAAATATTTTTTACCTCCTGTCTTTAATGTAAGTAAAGAAGTCGTATTCATCATAACAAATGATGTACGACGCGGTAACAAGTCACATTATTAATGTGCGGTAAAGGTAATGGTGAAGGTAATGGTAAAGGTAACGGTAAAGGTAATGGTAAAGGTAATGGTAAAGGTAATGGTAAAGGTAATGGTAAAGGTAATGGTAAAGGTAATGGTAAAGGTAATGGTAAAAGGTATTGAACGGTATGAAGTAAGTATATTCGTAAGTATGAAATTTTCTGATTCTGAAAATAATATGAAAAAGTATGTAGGTTAGGTAGATACGTTTACCTACAGTGTGAGATTATTTGTGGGTTTCTCAACTGTATAAATGAAGCAACATAGATGGGAGAGATAAACCTACCTCGGACTCTTGGTGCGTTCTTACCATGGTTCGGCCAACTATTTATGTTTGCTCTCATAATACAGCGGATTTGATGCGCAGATATCTCAAGCTGTAGGTGAATAGTAGTTATGTGCATTTTCAACTGTGTCAATGAAGCATCACAGATGGGAGAGATAAGCCTACCTCAGACTCTTGAGCGTTCTTACCATGGTTCGTTCAACTATTTGTGATTGTTCTCATAATGCAGTAGAATTTACACAGTTTTATTTAGCTAACAAAGTTAGGTGGGTAGAGAGGTCTGTGTATTTTCAACTGTGTCAATGAAGCATAACAGATGGGAGAGATAAACCTACCTTGGACTCTTGAGCGTTCTTACCATGGTTCGCTCAACTATTTGTGATGTTCTCATAATGCAGTAGATTTTACATAGTTTTATTTAGCTAAAAAGTTAGATGGGTAGTGAGGTCTGTGTATTTTCAACTGTGACAATGAAGCATCACAGATGGGAGAGATAAACCTACCTCGGGCTCTTGAGCGTTCTTACCATGGTTCGCTCAACTATTTGTGATGTTCTCATAATGCAGTAGATTTTACATAGTTTTATTTAGCTAAAAAGTTAGATGGGTAGTGAGGTCTGTGTATTTTCAACTGTGACAATGAAGCATCACAGATGGGAGAGATAAACCTACCTCGGGCTCTTGAGCGTTCTTACCATGGTTCGCTCAACTATTTGTGATGTTCTCATAATGCAGTAGATTTTACATAGTTTTATTTAGCTAAAAAGTTAGATGGGTAGTAAGGTCTGTGTATTTTCAACTGTGACAATGAAGCATCACAGATGGGAGAGATAAACCTACCTCGGGCTCTTGAGCGTTCTTACCATGGTTCGCTCAACTATTTGTGATGTTCTCATAATGCAGTAGATTTTACATAGTTTTATTTAGCTAAAAAGTTAGATGGGTAGTGAGGTCTGTGTATTTTCAACTGTGACAATGAAGCATCACAGATGGGAGAGATAAACCTACCTTGGACTCTTGAGCGTTCTTACCATGGTTCGCTCAACTATTTGTGATGTTCTCATAAATGCAGTAGATTTTACAAAGTTTTATTAAGCTAAAAAGTTAGATGGGTAGTGAGGTCTGTGTATTTTCAACTGTGACAATGAAGCATCACAGATGGGAGAGATAAACCTACCTCGGGCTCTTGAGCGTTCTTACCATGGTTCGCTCAACTATTTGTGATGTTCTCATAATGCAGTAGATTTTACATAGTTTTATTTAGCTAAAAATTTAGATGGGTAGTGAGGTCTGTGTATTTTCAACTGTGACAATGAAGCATCACAGATGGGAGAGATAAACCTACCTCGGGCTCTTGAGCGTTCTTACCATGGTTCGCTCAACTATTTGTGATGTTCTCATAATGCAGTAGATTTTACATAGTTTTATTTAGCTAAAAAGTTAGATGGGTAGTGAGGTCTGTGTATTTTCAACTGTGACAATGAAGCATCACAGATGGGAGAGATAAACCTACCTCGGGCTCTTGAGCGTTCTTACCATGGTTCGCTCAACTATTTGTGATGTTCTCATAATGCAGTAGAATTTACACAGTTTTATTTAGCTAACAAAGTTAGGTGGTGGGTAGAGAGATCTATGGATTTTTAAGATTTTTCATATAAGGTATTGAGAGTTCTAGACCACTTGATGTCTGATAGAACACACGGATAATATTGAACGGAGCACGAACAGAGCGAACGAAATGAGTTCTTCCAGTCTTCAAGATTTTTCAAATAAGGTATTGAGAGTTCTAGACCACTTGATGTCTGATAGAACACACGGCACATCGGAGTGAGCGAAGCGAACGATGATAGTGTGTTCTATCAGACATCAAGTGGTCTAGAACTCTCAATATCTTACTACTTATGTATACACTTGTATACACTTGGGAATTGGGAAGCATGTTCAGCACTGTACGATAGTGAGCTGCTGTGGATAGCTGCAAGAGTATTATAGCTTGTTTGAAAATTATTCATAGAGTTATAGAGAATAATCCTAATAATTAGTTTCGACTTAGCTTATTAAATATTTAAAGCGATTGCTTCGGTTTGGAGGGTTGGGTATGAATGAGCTTATGGAATGAAGGGTACTGAATGAAATCTAAAGAGGCGAGGCAGGGTAATATAGGTGAAATGCGTTCGCATAATTTTACTGGTTTGGCTATAAAAGTAGTAGTTTGACCAATTAATAAAAAATATCTATCTATTTAATAATATTGTATTATGTATATCAGTCATCTAGTACCCATAACACAAGCTCTGCTTAGCTTGGGGCTAGATGATGCTGTGTGGATTGTCCAGCATTATTTATTATTTTTATTTATTTATTTTAATTCACTACGGATGCAAGCAACTACGAACCTATGATGTGATATTTAATAATTTATTACAAACAACATTCTGTAATTTTAATATAATGTATGTTACAATATTCTATATTATATTATTTCCTTTTTGGGGTAGGTACATTCCTTAGGTGGTCATTATTTAAAAGTGTAGATATTCAGAAGTTTGATTTGAAGTGGGCGTGTAGTGTAGTTTATAAAAAAGGGACCTTGTTTAAAAGGGACCAAAAAGATACCTACAGGGTTTTTAAATAAATGATGTTGGTAAATGTCACCCATTATTAACTTATTTGCACCAAAGTGAGCAGAGCTCGTGTTAGAATCGCGACTGTATCGAAAGCGTGACGGGCTCTAGACAAAGTAACATTTGATTAGCGAAAGCGATGGTAGAAACGTACAAAAATGTATGGATTTGACATATTCCTTCGATATCACGCATCGCAACGACAATCATCATAGCTCAAATGATGGCGAAGTTCAATTGGTAGACAAAGTAACCTTTGCGTAGCTATCGCCTTGTCTATACGTCTGATCGCATCGCTAAATGCCGATAAGTTGGCACAATTGGTTGTCAATCTTTTGTTGTTAGACTGTCATAGTTTGATTGAAGTATTGCGCTCGTATTTGTGTTATTAATTAATATTTTTCGAATTATTCATGCAAAAGCAGTGCAAAAGAGATTGTGTTGAAGGTGCGTGCCTTTTGTGAGGAAGAAAAGGCAGACCATGCCCAGTTAAATCCATTAAATCTAGTGCGATCTCGCGTTGCACCATCAATGCAACTGGTAAGTAAAATAGGGATACCAGCTTTATACACGATACCTTTAGAATGGATCATAAGATTTACTCACATACAAAGATAAAATAAAAAGTAAATTATCCAGGTTATTTAATTTATCTTGTTATGATATCCCTTATTTGTATATATACAAATATTGAATTTTTGAATTTTATATTATACAAATACAAATTTTATGTGTCATTTTCAGTCATGTCGGAGAAAACCACGAGTAGAATACATAATATAAAGAAGCGAAGCTATTGCTGCCTGCAACAAGTCAATTCTGCTGAAAATCGTCGTGGATCTTGAAGATTTCGATTTATAAGAATTTTTTGTGTTGTTTATTTATGTTCCTTTTGACCATAATTAGTGTCAGAACAATTTCAATAAATAATTTAAAATTTTTATTGTTTCATAATTTAAAACTTTCCTAGTCCTAACTACTTATATATTTATATACAAATATGAAATTAAAACATAAACACACGTTTACATAATGGGGTAAAAGATTCATAATGTTGGCAATATCGTGCTGCCAATATAATGCTGCCAATTCCTGAGGCAGGACAACTTATGGTGTACGGTCTGTAGTCTATAGTTATCGAACTCAATCATTCGCTTATTTCGTCCGTTCACCGTTCATGAAATGACGGGTCAAATAAAAAGGAGTACCAAGCCAAGTAGGTTGTTACCTATAACTTCAGATAGAATTTCTGTAAACAAACGTGATACATAACAAAAAAAATTTTTCGATTTGGAAGTTTACCCAATCTTTTGAAATACTTATGGCAGTGTTTATTGTGTAATTAAAATCAATAGAAAGAAAATAACAATGGTTTTGAGCTATATAATTATATTATTTAATTATTTTCAACAAGTTCTTAAAATCATGATAAAATTTAATAAAAAAAATTTAAATGATATGATGATAAAATTTTTATTGCATTTATTTTTAATCCCTCGTGGACACAGGGAAACAAGGGTGCGATCGTGAATGCTACATCCACGCTAGCGCAAGGCTACTTAAAATTTTGACGTAATTCCAACAGCTGTTTATGAAATCGCCGTTTCGATTCGATTTCTACAGGGTCTTAGCGTTCGCTAGTGTATCCATCAAGAGAATAGACAACTACGTGAAGTCGCTTCTCAAAACTGCCACTTGGCTAGGAATTTGATGGAAGTGATCGTTCGATGTTGTCAATCGGTTTGGTGAAATCAAAATATTCGTACATTGCCTACCAAAAATCTTGACGTTTAATCCATTTGAAGGTTGCCATCGCTAGAGCGATAAGAATTTTCAAAATCGAATCGCTTCATAGCGAATGCCGGTTGGCTAAGGACCGTCTCTGCAGATATCTGCATCGCTACTAAAAGTAGCCGTGTGGTTCAGCGGTCTAATTCTTCAATCGCTCTATTCAAGGTACATGTAGGTGGTCCGCCGATTTTCTGCAATTTACTCAAAAAGAATATACATGTATTTCTTAGAAATCATGTCTGACGAATGAAGTAATATTATTTTAAGACTAGAGTTTCTGAGCTAATAGCAACGTCCCTATTTCCAGCATTAAATGTTCAAAAGCTCAGTTAATCAGCTATACCTCTACTAGTGAACGTAGACAAATGGGATTCGTTAGGGTTTTCAATCACTTTCTTAAACTAACAAAAAATTAGTTTTGTCAAAAATCATACATTGTATAGTTTACGTTAACGTTTTCTGAGTGATTTCAAAAAAAGCTTTCCTTACTAACATGAAATGTGACTTAGCAATGTAAAGATAAAGTTAACTAATCTGAAACGAATTGGATTTCATTGCAGTGTTTTTAGTTTTGAAAAAAATAGCGCTCTTCAAAATAATTGAAATATATAACTGTTTCAATAAGAAAACATACGTAGTGTTTAAGATTTTGTTCTTTCATTCGTTTGCCATCCCTGGATCCTTGCAAGCTTAAAACTAAATTTGCGCTGCTTAATTAGATAATTAGAGTAGAGGCTCGTCGCAAGGTGCACTCAAGCTAAGAGGATGATTTACTTCTCTGTTCAGTTCCACACGGACTCAGCATGAATTACTGAAACTGCAAATTACTCAAGTACTTTACTGTTACTGATTATAGCGTGCCTCATCCTTGACGCAACATAGATCTACAAAAGTTTCGACAAGACATTAGAAACTGGAATAATATCTTATTAATGTACCTACGTATTGAGTTATTTCAAAAGTCATAGAAAAAACGTTGTTGATGATGATGCTAGGAACCTGGTCACCGAAGGGTCCTGGTGTTTTAAAAATAGCCCTGTATAGGAGACTAATTGAAAACATCCTTTTAATATTATAGTTAAACATTTCAAATAAAACACTATTGTGTAAGTACGTAGGATGATGATTTAAAGCGCGGCCCGAAATATTACGATAAAAACTACAGAAACCGAAAAATAGCTTATATATATAGCTTATAGCTTATGACGTTACTAAACGAGACCTTACCCTCATTCCACGGAAAGAAACCGCGAAATTTTAGGCTTATCTCTGTCCATGACATGCCCCATATCAAACTAAGATTACGACATGCGACAACGAAATGTGTCAACCTTATTACGACGTGGTAAAGGTCAAATCGGCTAATGCAAGAGGCTTTTATACATGAACACGCCAAGCACGCGACGTGCCGTGATGACAACTTGACAAGCAACATCTCATCCGTCAATTTATCGCTTGAAATTGGGAACAGATTGATCAAGTCTATCATCAATGAGTTATTTCGAGACTCTTTTAAAGCATTCTCTATCTATGGTGAAGTACAATTTATGTGTGGGAGCAAATATGGCTGGAATTTTCGATAGTTTTGCTCGACCGGACACAACCGAGGGTGTCGAGCACCGCTCTTATCCTGATGATGTCTCTCGTCAACGGATGAAGCGTTGGTGTTCTTCCAACACACTTCCTAGACTCGTAGTAAACCTGCTTAGTAATCATACATCACCGGCACGATATCAACAGCAGAGGCTCTGTACCCGTTGGCGGCGGCCGTTGACATGCAACATCGAAGCTCCAAACAACTATAAGTGTCACTATAGGTAGCCTATTCCATACCAAGGCACGTTTAGGAATCGGTTACGTTTAAAACACGTTGTGACGTCACACGGTTTGGGCAAGGAATCACCTATGTCATACAGAATCATACCCCAGATGCCGCCGCCGTCGCGTGCGTAGACGACTCTGCCACTGTATGAACCTATACCTGATACACCGCTGAATGTAATTCGAAGGCCTTTCAGTGGTTATAGGGAACGTGATCGGAAGCGGATTTTGTCAGACTTTTCGCCGTTTTCCCACAGAACCTTTGAAAAATGCCGAAATCTCGCTCCCGTACCTTCTAACGAAAACGCAGACACACGATATCAAATATTTATATCGTTTAACTATGTCGAGTATAAAAGCCTCTCAAACGATTCTATAGAACTAGTTATTTGAATAGAATTATGGGAAACAATTTGAAAACCATGTAATTTACTCATTCTGTAACATGTGCCTTTCCTATTGTTACCTGAAACGTGCCTATTATATAATTGTAAAGATAAAATACGAGTAATACCCGACGTTTTGGGTTATATAAGCAAGCGAAGCGTTTATTTCGAAAAAAGCTGGTGTCAGGAACCTAAATAAATACCATTACAATTCAAATAGTAGCAAAGCATGGTGATAATATACCCAAATCGGGTAAATGATATAAAAAAAAATCGATTGAAATTTCTTTATTTTCAGAATGATTTTCGATGTTTTTCCAGGAACTACGAAGTTTCCTGGAAAAACATCGAAAATAATATATAGGTTGGTTAAGGTCGTTTCATAACCAAATAAGTACTGTCGGTACCTACCTATACTTATAATAATATTTTTGTATTTCATTGAGTAGGTATTAAAGCTCACCTTAATCACGAATACGAAATTCTCAAAGAAGCTTTTTGTAATTAGTGAAAATACAGTTAACAAGGATTGTGAATTAATTATTGAGTAAAATATCAAAATTATATATTACAATGCATAAAATAACGTGGTCACGCGCCAGTCGTTACACGCACTCTGGTTCCGTAGGCTTATGAGATTATACATCTGCGAGTAACCAAGTCCTAAACAAATATTTTATAGCAACATTGACAAAGTTAAAAATAGATGATGTTGTGTGGATTGTCCTGCATTATTTTTTCATTTTTGTACGAGTATACCTAAGTGGTGAAAAATGTTTTCAAGAGTATAGAGATAAATGTTAATTGAAAGGTTGAAATTGAAAATAACGGCACAACTTAAATGATTTGATTTTGCGTTGATATGATTATTAGTATGATTATTAGTACCTACTATTTTAACGGGTTTTTTTCGCGTTTATTTTACTTTTTCTTTCTAAAACGTCGAAGAAAAAAAAATTAAATAAACGCGATAAATACCCGTTGAAATAGTACTATTAATTATGGGTTCAGATCGCGTAACTTTAAAAATATTCATTTACAGTATGTATTTAGGTTTACTAAACGCATACTGCAAGTACGTTCTCTAAAAGTATTTACATTACAAAATCACATTTCTTTACTTATAATTTTTTTAAATAAGAGCCTCCAGCTAATTAACTTTAATACATTCAGACACGAAGTTATGTCAGCCTCATATTAACTAAGCCATGAAATTAATAAAAAAAACAACTACTTACCAGACAACAATATTAAAAAGTTAATTTGTGAATACTGCAACCCACACTGTTACAAAGATGAATTTATGTGACATGAAGAATGACGGCTGTGTGGCAACAGCGGCATTTTAATCAACTGTTTCGTTTACCCGCATCTTCTACAGAACCATGAAAACCTCCAGACCATGAGTTTTCGACTGATTACATCATCACCAGCCTATAACAGTCCACTGCTGGACATAGGCCTTCCCTAATGACCACCAAAGATGGCACTATCATTTGGGGGTTAATGCCCATAATCCCCACGCTGGGCATGCGGGTTGGGGATTCGACTGATTACGAATCAATAAATAAATAATCAATCAGATTGTTGCAAACAATGCAAACAAACTACAGGTAGCTCAACTGATCCATATCAATATGATAAAATAGATATTAAGGATAAAATCAGTACATCTTGGGGACACTTCCTACCGGAGGAAGAGTCCCCAAGATGTACTGATTTTATCCTTAATATCATTTCAATATAATTATCGATAGTAAGTACTTATTTACTCTGATGTTAATTTTCGATGACATAAAGCGATTGACCCTTTAAATTAAAAGATAATAAGCCTCAGGATGAGTTGGAGTTTGTTTTAGACCTTTATATTAGGTCCTTACATATGAAATTGGCGTTTTTCGTACTGGCCACTTTAATCACAAATTTCTCCTCTTTGGAAGCGGATCCATCGCAAACCACGTCCGAGTTAGCTGCAGGCTGCGGTGTTAGTGATAAAACTGTTTTAATTCACTTGAAGCAAATTGGGAAGATTAAAAAGCTTGAAAGGTGGGTACCTCACGAATTGACTGAAGCAAACCGGCAAACGCGCGTCGACTGCTGCGTTACATTACTAAACCGGCACAATAATGAAGGTATTTTAAACCGAATCATTACCTGTGATGAAAAATGGGTTCTTTACGATAATCGGAAGCGCTCAGCGCAATAGTTGGATCCTGGCCAGCCAGCCAAATCCTGCCCCAAGCGAAAATTAACCCCAAAAAAGTTACTTGTAAGCGTTTGGTGGACTAGTGCCGGTATTGTTCATTACAGTTTTCTCAAATCTGGCCAGACTATTACGGCTGATGTCTATTGTCAGCAATTGCAAACCATGATGGAAAAGCTAGCGGCTAAACAACCTAGGCTGGTCAATCGCTCCACGCCACTGCTGCTTCACGACAACGCTAGACCACACACTGCGCAACAGACGGCTACTAAATTAGAAGAGCTTCAATTGGAAAGTCTAAGACATCCTCCGTACTCCCCGGACCTTGCTCCAACAGATTACCATTTTTTTCGAAATTTGGATAACTTCTTGCAAGGGAAAAAATTCAACTCCGATGGGGCAGTCCAAATCGCCTTCAAAGATTTCATTGATTCCCGTCCGACTGGTTTTTTTAGTAAAGGGATCAATGAACTACCTATAAGATGGCAAAAGTGCATAGAAAATAATGGTTCATACTTTGATTAATTAAATATATTATATTAAAAAATATTCGACTTTTTGTTCCTCCCATACAAAACGCCAATTTCATATGTAAGGACCTAATATTTTTAACTTTCCTTACTAAAAGTGGGTAAGTAAATCTCATTTGATTTGGGCGCATATGGTTCCGTTCTCAAAACGTCCCTCGGCCAAATTAATACCTCACTATGAAGACATCTAGATATATAAACTTCTTATTTAACTTTTGACCGCGCCTTCGCAAGCTTATTTTTGGTATATTCAATAACAGTACCTAACCTAACATAAGTCAGGCTATATTCTAAATGTTCGCTAAATTTCCATTAAAAAAGTTAACAAAATAAAATTCACAATACAAAATTCTCCACAATATTATATATTATATTGGTAACCTATACAAATTACTATTTGACAAGGAACTAGACATGTGCGCCGACGTTGAAATAGTCGGCGGCGGACGCCGGTCTGAAATCGGCGGCGGCGGCGTGATTTCGGCGTGAAATCGGCATGATATTATTTGTTTAGAATCTGTTATTATTAATTTAAAAATGCTTGCATACTGTTATAATTTATAATTTATTATGCTTTCTTATGTTAAACATAAATTAGGTAGTTTAAAACATCTAGCGTTCCTCCAGTAGTTTCAGGCCCCCAAACTTTAATTAGGTACCTATGTAAAATAAGGAACATATATTTTGATAGGTAGGTAGGTACATACATAGAGCCCTCACCATATATAATGGTGTCGCGCCAACTTTGGCTCAGTGGATAAACAACATGCTCAAAAACAGAGCGATACAAGTGACAATCAATAAAACCACCAGAGGTACCTATAGTTGTCAAGGGTTGCCCCCAAGGCGGCGTCTTACCGCCCCTTTTATGAAACATAGTTGTTGAAGAGCTAATCCACGACCTCAACGGACGCGGACTGGTCACAATAGGATATGCGGATGATGACCGTGCGATCTTGGCGACAGGCTGTTTCGAAAACATCACAGTAGGATATGCGGATGAACTCGCGATCTTGGCGATCGGCTGTTTAAAAAACACACTACGCGAACTGATGAAACTTGCCTTCAAAACCATCTAAGCATGGTGTACCGACCATGAACTCTCAGTTAATCCAACCAAAACGGAACTAATAATGTTCACAAACAAGCGACATCTGGGAAACATTAAGCTCCCGAAATTATTCAACACAGAGATCAAGCTAAAAATAGAAGTTAAGTACCTAGGAGTCATACTAGATAGCAAACTGCTGTGGAACAAACATCTTGACAACAAACTTCAACGTGCGACGTCAACCCTCTACCAGCATTCTGCTGCATTAGCAGAATGCTTGGCAAAACCTCGGGGATCTCACCAAAAATAACCATGTGGCTCTACACTGCTATAATTAGACCAACATTAACCTACGGAGCGATAGTCTGGCGGACAAGAACGGAGTTAAGCGCCGTGATAACGAGACTACAGCGGTTCCAAAGAATGGCCTGCTCAGCCATAACAGGCTGCATGAGAACCATTGCCGGCGCTGCCCTAGATATCATTCTAGACCTCGCACCATTAGATCTTTACATACAACAAGAGGCTACAATGTCAGCCCTAACACTACAAAACATAGGTCTCTGGGCAATCACAAGCAGTCCACACGCCCAGATCATGGACAGGGCTATAAATTATTAACCCCTCATAGCTGCCCCATGTGATAGAATACCCAGCAAACCAATGCTAAACCAATGCACTACCAAATACAACTATACGAGCATCAGAAAGATGAATCTGGTACACAAAGTCAGTCAGATCTATACAGATGGCTCTAAAACGGACACAGGCACAGGCGCCGGGGTCCACTCATTGGACCTAAACATTAACATATCAGTAACACTAGGAAGGCACAGCTCTATATTTCAATGCGAATGTGTAGCAATAACTCAGGCGCCCACAGCTGTACAAAAGAGAGGAATATGACCAATGTGTTCGCATTCTCTCCGATAGTGCTGCCATACTCAAAGCCTTGGAGGGGAGTAGCTGCAACTCCAAGTTAGTGTACGAATGCCATCTGGTATAAGAAATAAACAAACAACAAGATTACCCTTCAATGGATAAAAGGACATAGCGGATCGCTAGGAAATGACGCCGCTGATGAACTGGCACGGCGAGGATCGGAAACTACCACAGAAGATCCACTGCCTTTCCTCCCCTTGCCATTTTCATTACTCCAAACATGGATTAGGCTCAAAACTAGAATGATGCATAATGAACGATGGACACGCCCACGCAAGTCAAACTAGAGAGGCGCTGACATCAAATATCAAAGAATCTAACTATACGTTTATTGAACCTAAATCAACCTGCGTATTCTGGTAGGAACACTAACAGGGAATTGCTTACTGAACAAACACCTATTCACCATCGGAGCGACAGACAGTCCTCTCTCCACAGGATGCCTCAGTGGCGACGAATCAGCTGCCCACGTTGTCCAGGAATGCGAGGGAGTAGCAGCAACACGAACAGAAATGCTCAACTTGCCGAGGTCACTCCGCGAAGCCTGTGAAGATCCCAGGAAGATTCTGCGCTTAAAGACGAAGTTAGGCTGGCTCTGCTAGCACTCACACCACGCATAATGGACCAAAACTGAGTCCATATGCGGAAATAGGAGTACTTCTACCTAAACCTAAGCTATCGTACTAGCGTATATGACGTCATTTGGTACTTATAAACTTTACTATTCCGATCCCTGGTAATAATAAAAACAATAAAATGACGGGGTTTTCAAAGCGTCTAAAAGGTAACGTGTCACGCCGAATTCACGCCGATTGGCTAATCGGCGGCGGCGGCGTGAAAAATTTGCCGGCGGCGGCGGCGGGTCGGCGCGGCGCACACGTCTACAAGGAACAGCCGGCTAAACGAAAAAAAAAGGTTTTTTTACCATCGTACAATCTATAAAATTCATTCGACATTGGCATAGCAGCAATTATATCAGTAGGTACCAATAGGTAGGTAGCAGTAGGTACCAATAGGTATCTACTGCTATACTTGTGCTAAATGCTGTTGCAGTAGAAGACTTCTGAAACTTGAAAGTACAACGCGAACATTGGCTGCGGAACTTTTAAAAGGCGATAGTGTAAGCCTTGTACAGCGAGGGTCTTAATGTTGTAGGTACTTTCTTTTTACACTTTGCTCTGAGATTCTAGGCGTGGTCCTTGGTTCGCGTTCAATGGTCTTGAATACCTATTGAAGATGTACCAACGTTTTTTATTTTAAGAAAAGTTACAAAAGCTTTTCCCAAGTTTTAAGATTTTGCTAAAGCTTTTGTGAAGTGCTCGACTGCTTTCATCAAACTGAATACGAAGACTGAAGACGAAACTAAATACCTTTTATTTATCAAATATTAGTGATCCGACCCGGCTCTACACGGGTACACACACACACCTCGTTGGGTTACATTGTTGAAGTTGTTATAGATATCGCCAATTTTTTTTATAATATTGTAAACCTTTATTTATCAGCGCTAATGTAGGATTCTAATAGTGAAAGAATTTTTCAAATCGGTTGAGTAGTTTCGGTGCCTTTTCAATCCAAACAAACAAACAATAAATTAAATCTTTCATGTCCAAAATATTACTATAGATTTTCATTGCATTATTAGGGTTTTGCCATCGGTTGCAAAACCCTTATGAAATCGCTTTGGGTCTGTTTTGTGTTTTGAATCCTTAATATCTCAGAAACTTATGTACTCAGAGCTATTGACTTGAAATTTGAAATAATAATACATTTTGTGCGCCCGCACATATTTATAGAAAAATAAATGAAAATAAATGAAAAATCAAAATGAAGATTTTCCATACAAATTTTGAAATCGAAATTTTAAATGGAATGTACAACGTCAAAAGTGATATCAAATTAAAGGTACACGTTTGTAGATTTCAAAATAGTTTTGGAAATTTTGGTAGATTTTATACTTTTTAAAATATTTTGAAAAAGGTCAAAAAAATGACCGCCCCCCCCTTATCTCCGAAGATTGCAGAGCGATCGACGTGATATGTACCAAGTGTTTGTAGATATGGATCTATATTTTACAGGAAAAATATAGAGAAGTCTGTAAAAATAATAGTTTTTGAAATATGGTCAAAAAAGGGCGGGAAAAATTTCTGAAGGGCTGACTACCCCACCGAGTTGGGTATCAAATGAAAGGTATTGGCTTGTACATTCCAATACAGTTCTTGAAATTTCGATAAGTTTTATACTTTTCGAAATATTTTGAAAAAGGTCGAAAAATTGACCGGTACCCACCCCCCCCCCCCCTATCTCCGAAGATTGCAGAGCGATCGATGTGATATGTACCAAGTGTTTGTAGATATGGATCTATATTTTACAGGAAAAATATAGAGAAGTCTGTAAAAATAATACTTTTTGAAATAAGGTCAAAAAAGGGCGGGAAAATTTTCTAACGGGGTGACTACCCCACCGAGTTGGGTATCAAATGAAAGGTATTGGTTTGTAATTCCAATACAGTTTTTGAAATTTCGATAAGTTTTATACTTTTCGAAATATTTTGAAAAAGGTCGAAAATTTTACCATTCCCCCCTATCTCCGAAGATTAAATAAATAAATAAATAATAAATAATAATGCTGGACAATCCACACAGCATCATCTAGCCCCAAGCTAAGCAGAGCTTGTGTTATGGGTACTAGATGACTGATATACATAATACAATATTATTAAATAGATTGCAGAGTGATTGATGGAAAATGTACTAAGCGTTTGTAGATATAGATCTATATTTTACAGGAAAAATATAGAGAAGTCTGTAAATATAATACTTTTTAAAATATGGTCAAAAAACTAATTTTCATACAATGGGGGCTATTTCATTGAGAGTAATATCAAATCAAAGGTATGGATTTCGACAATTCAAAACAGGTTTTGAAAATCGTCTAAATTTCATACTTAGTGAAATAGGTTGAAAAAAAAATTGTAGGTACCAACCCACTTACCTACCCACTAATCTCTGTAGTAACTGTAATAGGAGTATCCTAGATAATCCACACAGTATCATTTACTCACAAGCTAAGCAAAGCTTGTGTTATTGGTATTACTACGATAGCTGTTATACTTAATAAAGTATAAGTATCACATTAGATGATTTATTTTTGTGTACAGAAAAGGACTAGAACACCCGAACAAATAATCTGAAGATCCTACAAATATTAGTCCCGAGGCAGGAATCAAATCACAACCTCCTGCGTTGTAAGCCCACCGCGCCAAGAGGTTGTCATATACGTACCTACCTAAACGACAAAAGTTCAAAACCCTCGGCGCGCGAGTTACACTCGCACTTGTCGTACTTGTTTTGTCATGTATTGCTTACTTCTAATGGTGGAAAATGGAAAGAAATAAACCGATATTGATCGCGATTCTAAAATTGAAATCAATTGATCACTTATAGCTTTTATTAACAACAGACAATCGACTCGTCTTCTATTTCGAAGCAATCTGGAGCATTCTATTCTCATTGGCGTTAGAAATAAGGTCATAGCAGAAAAGTGTGCTTAATATACAAAAAAACATATAGCCAAACATCACATAATTAACATAACTTGTATTATTAAGATACTGTTTTCATGCATATTTTCTCGCTCAATCATTTAATGGTAGGTATTATAGGTAGATTACATTTTTTTCATTCATAGCTTTTAATTTTTATAAAATATCCAATAGTAGGTACTGAATAAAGAATTCTTTATTGTTCGGCTCGCTTATAGTTATTTCTTCTAGGCAGATCAAAAGAAGACGATGCACTGCTAAATACAAAAATAAAACTAAGACAAAATGTACGATAAGTTCAAAAAGCAAAGATTTTCCTCTTAGAACTAATAATAATAAAATTGGCTAGATATGCTGAAAATCTCAAAACATGAAACCTTTGCTTAGGAATGTGAACGTTACATTCTCCAGATTTCATCTCGGGTGAGTTGGGGTGAAAAGGGGACCTGTTATCATTATGAAATTATCACATACCTACCACTATATTTCTGCTTCTGCGAAAAAGTAATAGGGAATTTGTTCTGCTTACCAACCCCGCAATATGTCGTGTCTCGTTTTATTTTTGTCGCTAACTGAGCCCGAATGATATACCGAGTAACATTAAAGGAGTTTCTTAATATCGAAACAGACTTATTTCATTCAACAGTATTTTTGGTTTTGAAAAGGTTTTTCATCTCTACCCAGAGATAGAAGAAAGAATACTAAAGATTCAACATCGTACAAAAGGAATCTTTTAGAATGTCTATTGCATTAAAATGGTACGTATTATAAAGCCTGGCATTACTTCGAGAAGTCTTCAAAAATAGTTTCTGTTTTTTACCCAACTACCAAGGGCGGAGGCACTTGTACTCGTATGTATGAGGCCGATTTCCTTTTGCGTTGAAATAACTTGTCCAATTGTGAGACGAATATGAGGTATCGTATGGTTCGATCCAATACTCCGATGGCGTAAGATAAAAATGGGGTTCTAACGAGATAGGACGGTTTACCCCGCTGTCTCGTTAGACCCGCACTTAGAAAGGTCAAATATCTCAATGTTAGTCGATATGTTCGCATGGGGCGTTGCAAAGGCCTCTTTCGAATCTTTGGAAAAGTATCAAAATAAAATGATAAGGAGTCGGCGAGAGACTTTTACAGAGTCGTGTTTTATTTTTAGCTGTATTTGATTATTCTACCTATTCGAATCCTTCGACACTCTTAGTACTTTATCTTCTAAATATATATATAATTCAAAGGTGACTGACTGACATAGTGATCTATCAACGCACAGCCCAAACCACTGGATGCATCGGGCTGAAATTTGGCATGCAGGTAAATGTTATGACGTAGGCATCCGCTAAGAAAGGATTTTGATTAATTCTACCCCCTTCAGGAGATAAAATAGGGGATGAAAGTTTGTATGAAACTTTGTCAATTTGAAACCGATCGGGCTGAGACTTTGCATTCATAAAGCTACTATGACGTAGGCATCCCTTAACGCGAACGAAGCCGTGGGCAAAAGCTAGTATAGTTTAAAACAAATAATACTGGACTATTCACTCAGCCAGCAGCATCTAATGGGATTCCGCTTAGAACGGCGCATTATCAATCTATAACAGTTTTCGTTACCTAGGAAGGTAACGCTAACAAAGCTGTAGGTACAAGCTGGCTCAAGTTAAATGTGTTACGAGATATACGACGGAGCCAGATCATTAATCAAAGAATTCAAGTATTCAGACGCAGAAGGCGAGATCAAAGGGCCGCGAGCGACGGTAAAGGAGCAGAGGCGTAACACCATGGTAGTCTCTTTGGATCTCTAGCTAGGGTCTCTTCCTTGCTTTGTGTACACCTGTTCTACGCCTGTTCTACGCCTTGTCTACACCTGTTCTACGCTTTGTCTACACCTGTTCTACGCCTTGTCTACACCTGTTCTACGCCTTGTCTACATGTTCTACGCCTTCTCTACGCCTTATTGCAAACGTCAGGCGACTAATGACTCAACTACTTGCAGTAGAACGATAACAATGAGATCGTCGTAGCGTAAGTACATCTCATCGTTTTAGTTATTTGTGGCTACATCAAAACCGAATAGTGGAAAGTTTGAATTTGTTGTTTAGAACACAACAACAACATCAGCGTGTAATAGTTCATTGCTGGACATACGAGTAGTTCTCCTTGTGTATAACACTAAAAAGTATTTGTTAAATTTACAAGCTGAACTGACTGGTTATACGTAAAAGTCTATGTAAGTTAAGACAACTTAATAAGTTTCATGGCGATGAACTAGTGGGGAAAAATATTTTTTGTCGATCCGATAACTAAATGTAGCTAAAAAATACCTCATTGAGAAGGTTAACAGAAGTAGTTTTTGGTGGCAAAAAAGTTGAGTCTTTCCTTATTCTCGTAGCAACCAATGTGAATTTCTTACCTTTAGGCCAAAGCTCGGCCTTCTATAGAATTCTTCCTCTCTTATAAGCCCCCAAAGCGCTTTTTTATGATGCGCAATCACACACGAATATTTAAATTTATACAGCTAGGGGTGAGGAATCAAATAGAAATTGATGTGTTACAGAATAAAGCGAGTGCATACACAAACAAGTAGTTAACGAAGTCAGTGGTTTGTTGATTGATTCTATCATAGACAAAAATTTACTTGGTCCATGATTCTATGGATTAAAAGAATCTATGGTCTCATTACGTTTAATTGATCTTGATGATGTCTCTGGGGAAAAGCTGGTGTGCTCTCATGTTCATAGCTCACATTTATAATGAACTAGTGACCCACTCCGGTTTCGCACGGGTGCTAGACCGTCCTCTTGAATCACTCTAACTATTAAAAAACTGCACTACAAAGCCGTTGGGTAGACCTAAGCATATATAGGGACATTCATAAAGACGGCGGGAAGCGACTTTGTTTTATATTACTATGTGGTAATGTGCCTACATCAGTTTGTTTTTCACTGGTTTAGGGTAGCTGAAATAATATAATATAAAAACAAATTGAATCTTAAATGTTTATTTGATAATAGTAATATATACACTGATCCAGGATCTAAAAGAATTGAGGCTTTTTTGTATGAAAAACTTAACGAAAACTGATAACAATAAATTAATAGCGCCTAGAACTACGATAAAACAAATAATAATAAAAACTTCAACAATGCGAAAACGGTCGAAACTATAAAGAATTCAAAAGAATTGTTTCTAACTTGTGCGAATTGCTCCGATGATATTCGTATGATATACAATACCATACACTTTATAGCACACTAAAGAAGCAAACATACAAACAGAAAAATAACACTTTACAATATTGCGCAATGGACGATCTTATCGCTGAGAGCTATTTGTTCAAAACAACCTTTTGATGGACACGAAGCTTTGTACTTAAAAACGGTATGATGACGTGTTGTGTGTATGTGGCCAGTAAAATTTTTTTTTACTATATGTGTACAAAATACGGTGCTAGATCCGTTAAATAAGGTGGTATTAGCTATTTTGTTTGTTTATCAAGCCAGCAGTTCAGTAAAGTTACCTTTACCTTAAAAAATATTTCTATAATATGAAATAAGAGCTCACAAATTATGAGTCATGTCAAAAACCCTGTACCCGGATAAAGTTGCGAACAAGTCCCCAGTCAAACTAACGGTTAACAAAACGTTTGACCTCATCACAGCATGAATGGGCAAAAAGTCAAGATCGGTCAAATTATAGCCAAGGTTGATTGCCGCAGGTTGATAGAACGTTTTCATTAGCCTGCATAATTAGTTGTGTTTTTATATTAGCCGAGGCGGCTTCTACCAAGCAACCAAATCGCAGTTAGTATTCTGTGAAACTGAGCTGAAATAAAAATATCCCGCTAATAATATCCACGCTAACAATAACATGTAAGAAACTGAATGTTGTGCTTTTGGTTCCTATTTAAATAATTAATGACGTATCAAATCACATTAAAGTTAGATTAAGATAGGCAAATCAAAAATGGTATTAGACACATAAGTTATATAATGAATGTACTTGTGGTTTCTTTTTCACTTCATCCACTAGTGGCCCAAAAAATTTAAGTGAAGAGAAATCAATAACAAATTATTTCTTATTTTAATACTTATCTGTTTGAAATTTGACTTGTTTAAGCGATTATTTTGTAAGCCCAAATAAATAAAGTTATTGAACCTGAATCTGAATCTATAGTATAGACATAATCTTAAATAATTTTGCCATAGAAAAATAAATCTTTTTTGACTTGGAAGGCTAAGCCGATGCATTAAAATATATTTCCAAAAACAACAAACACAAATAGTTTATTTAAAAAAGTGTGCAAAAATCAACTCCATTTTTGCACAATGTAGGTAACACAAAAATGTAGCTGTGTTACAGGCGAGATATTCCCATAATAACTTGACTTGTATAATATTCCCATAAGAATTAATCTAAATAGGAATTCACTGAGGAGTAAGTATGTTGATACAAAAAAAAAAAACAAAATAGAATGGTTTGAATTCAGTGATATGCCTTACAACTAAAACTGAAGACTGGATCTTTCACCCGCCTCTCAAAACTATTTATAACTTTATCAGAGTTAGATCTCTCTTAGAATAGACCCCTGTCTTGGGGGTTGAGATATTAAACCTACCCTGTTGCAAGCGGTAGCGCCCACAATGTATCAAATACATTATGCATACAATAGGTATAGATATACCAAAATTCATAAATAGTTGAATATTACCAGTTTAAATGCGAATGTTTTTAATATTTCTTTGTTGATATAACAAAGAAAATTTGTATTTTTTTTTTGTTATTTAATAAGTTCGAAAAAACTCTGCCTCTCTGGTCTAAGGTACACAGGCGTGGAGAAAGATTGTGTCCCGGAAACGGAGATGGACTATCCTTCAAATCCTTTAAATGACCAATGGCGAGCAGAAAATGGCTTTTAATAATTTTGGAATTCAATGTTTCCAAGTTTTAGATACTTAACATTTTTCAGATATATTTTATGATAATATTTTTTCGGAATATAAACTATCTGGGGAATGTATTCAGCATTCTGGGAACGCTGGTTTGCTTTTGGCTTTTATTTTTACTAAGTAGCTATATTATTTGTATACACTATTAGTGAGTATTTTCCTACCATACATAAATAAGTGTGGTCTATCTTGATATTATAATGTGTATAGTAGAATTTTCGAGGGCGCTACCAGCCTAGCTGGAGAGGCTATAAACTCATACGTAACTCGATTTACGCGGTAGCCCGAACGATCCTCGCGAGAAATACAGCGGTTTCCTAAACAAGGAGTAAAAAAACTTGGGGTTAAGTTAAATTAAATTTTGTCAGTTTCTTGTATCGTTTAGATATCTTTAAGTAAATCATCAGAAGTTATGACAAATCACTTGAGTTAGTAAATAGTAATAATTAGATTTAATAATAAAAAAATATCCTTTAATGGGAAATATGATAATAATGTCTAAAACCATTATTAAGAAAGAACATTGTAATTAAATAACCAAATTACCTCTAGTACTTACAATTGAAACAACTGACCTACCTGCAGAATGTTGCAAACAAGCTACAGTTAGCTAAATTACCATCTTAAGGAGGTCGCAGGTCTCAGCTGTGTGATGGTAACCGCAAATTGTCTCCTCGGATACAATGGACGTGTACTTGTCAGGATTCAGTGGAATTGGGAATCTGGAGTGAATAGATATAGAAGCACATGAAAATCGTCTCGTAGGTACTTAGGTAATTGGTTTTCTGAGAAATTGTATTTTATTAAGTACCTATTATATTTTTTTTAATTGGCTCGCATGAACTTAGATAATGATGTTTTTTGGGAAGTTAATAGCATTTCTCGTGAAAAAAAACATCACGTGGTGGATTATATTATTTGCTTCTTTTGTTATAGCCTATGTTATCCCAAATCTATGAAATGGAAAAAGCCTTTTCATATTGTTTAATTTTTTTTTATCACAATTAAATGTACTCGGTCGGTAGGTAGGGTCACCTATTTAAATCTAACTTATCCAATCCTTTTACTAGACCTTCTGCGAATGATAACGGGAATCATTTGCATACCAAAAAAAAATATTTTTGAATTCTATAGAAAGCTCAAAACCTAAAAAAACTCTACTTAGAAGAATAAATCAAAAGCGGGTAAAGTCCTGTATGAAGCCATTGATAATGCTGAACATAAAATGCCTACTCGTATAATTTTTAGTTTCATACAAAATGGTACTAGGCTAGTAATATTCCAAGTAAAAGTTGTGTTGAAACGACTTTATCAGAAAATTCTCTCTTGGCTTCTGAAATAACGACCAATCTTGTTTCTTGGAAGGAAGACGCCAAGGTGATAACAAGCTTTATTCAATACTAGCGGTCCGCCCCGGCTTCGCACGGGTATTAAACAAAAATTTCAGAAATTATACACACTAAAACGATGGGTTTCACAGTTTTCATACGGATCTTTACTTTTTTTAACAGCATTGGGGTTTTTGACATTGACTCGACATTCCAAAACTGACACTGGCCGTAGAGAAAAAGCAAGCACCGTGCGCTATACAACCTCTTTCTATTCTGACGCGCATATATAGAAAAAGAGGTTGAATATACAGCCCACGGTTCAATTATTGAATTTTTCATGCGGATCCCTAGCTTTTTTGAAAATATTATATAGCCTATGTTCATCACGGAAAATTAAGGATTCTAATGGTGAAAGAATTTTTTAACTCGGTCCAGTAGTTTCGGAGCCTATTCAATTCAAACAAACAAACAAACAAACAAACATACAAACAAACAAACAATCAAATCTTTCCTCTTTATAATATTAGTATAGATTTCATAATTTTAACATCTCCAACATTTTGATTACAATATTATGACAATATATTTATGACTTTTATATATGTAAACAAAATTCAACGAGAAGAATGCGATATTGCTCCGTGGTCATGACGTCTGATGGCTATGAAAACAAAGAACAAAGTCTATTCTAAGCTGTTCAGTTCACTTCTTATGACCTCATTCATAAGTTCATAACAGTCATGTTAGCCCTCAGGCTACTATTTCATTGTATTATAAAAACACTAGCGGTCCGCCCCGGCTTCGCACGGGTATTAAACCAAAATTTCAGAAATTATACACACTAAAACGATGGGTTTCACAGTTTTCATACGGATCTTTACTTTTTTTAACAGCATTGGGGTTTTTGACATTGACTCGACATTCCAAACTGACACTGGCCGTAGAGAAAAAGCAAGCACCGTGCGCTATACAACCTCTTTTTCTATTCTGACGCGCCATAATAGAAAAAGAGGTTGAATATACAGCCCACGGTTCAATTATTGAATTTTTCATGCGGATCCCTAACTTTTTTGAAAATATTATATAGCCTATGTTCATCACGGAAAATTAAGGATTCTAATGGTGAAAGAATTTTTTAACTCGGTCCAGTAGTTTCGGAGCCTATTCAATTCAAACAAACAAACAAACAAACAAACAAACAAACAAACAAACAAACAAACAAACAAACAAACAAACATACAAACAAACAAACAATCAAATCTTTCCTCTTTATAATATTAGTATAGATAAAGCAGTAAATTAGTTTTACTATATGAACATTTTCCGACTGGTTTTTGCCTAATCTCGGTAGGTATTAAATTTTCCTTCATATCGAGTAAAGCACCCCTATTGTACAGCTGCTAACGATATGGAACTAATTTGAACTTTGACTAGGTACCCGTAGATCTAAAATTAGTTATCAACTTTCCGCCAAAGCAAACGTGAACCAATAACCGAGCAGTGTTTGATTATTTGTATTGAACTTTGGCTAAACCACCAGGTAATAGCTTTGTAGGTAGAGATTGCGAACGGACTTTGAAATTAATTTCTAAAGTAAGGTAGGAAACAAGGATTGCCTTCTTGCTCGTGTAAACGTACCTTATAGAATTGTAGGATCAATTATACTGGAAATGTTTTCAATAGCATTTACAGACTTTGGAGTGCTATAAGGCGTGAAATGGATATATTATAATAGAAGGACTTGAAAACGAAGGAAGAAGGTATTCTTATGATAATGCACACAGCCCATACCAAAGTCTCTCGGTAATAAAAATAGGATAAAAAATATACGTAATTAGATGTATAGGCTATGACTTATCAAGAACACTAAAATACAATTTTGCTGTAAAGGGGCAATAATCAAGAGTGATAAATTCAAAATAACAATTATGGTCCTTAAATGATAGGTACTTATTTTGAGTCTAGGCACAGTACACATATGACACTGTGGTCTAGGTTAGGTGAGATTACGACAGTGTCGGGTAGCTTTATGTTGATGTTCAGGTGTCTCGTTCCTAAATAAACTTTTGTTGACTAAATAGATCTTTCACGAGATGATTGTAAAATACTTAACTCACAAACAAAGTCCACGTTACAAATAAAGTCCATTTTCATAGGTATCCGCAGCTGCATTTCCCCCACTTTAGTGTAGCCTCTAGTTCGTGCCATCCACTGTCCTGCGATAGCCGTCTTAATTGAGGCCCCGAGACGCTGTCGACCCACTTTGCCACTGACCCTGCTTCTGTAAAAACCACTTATCACTACATAGTATCTAACAAAGTCGCTTCTTGCTGTCTCCGTCTCTATGTATACTTAGATCTTTAAAACTACGCAACGGATTTTGATGGGTTTTTTAATATTATAATGAATGCAGAGAAAGGAATTTGTAAAACATTCATTAGTATCAGCAATACACCCATGCGAAGCCGGGGCGGGTTGCTAGTCAACACTAATTAGAGTTTCGCCCGCACCGACAGGCAATAGAAACAGATAGTACAACCATGTAATCAGCCCACCCGGCCGGTCTGCCGGTGGGCTGATTACATACAATGTGGCAGGTCATGGGCTGGTAAACACTGGATGAATACTAAAACTAACATTCTATATTGCTGATCATCGCTGTTCCAAAATAAGGTAATTTCGATGTCGATGGACGAAGACAAACATTTCGAGTGTTTTCGACGGAAAAGTTTGCTTGCAATCATAGGTGGGGTTTATTTACCTTCTACAGGTTAATTAAGCTTAATGAACTTTCTACGCCCTCGGTGGGGGCTGATCGCACTTAACAAATAACTTACGAATTTTGATGATAGCACTCTAGCTATTGATCATTCGAACTTCGTGAATAGTTGATGTAAGATTGATGAATTCTACCTTTTAGAATTAGGTGGTAAACTAGCTCGGAGAAAGTGGTTGTTTTAAGGAATGGTTCTTGAAATTATTTTAATGGAAAAAGTCGAGGAGGGTTTCCAGTAATAGGACTTCGTTATCAACCCCCGACAAATTACCGCAGCAAAATATTATCTTAGGGGGTAGTTAGTTTACAAAACTTAGGTAAATTCAAGGAACATGGAGAAACAAAGTTTAGGGACCTCTGATTTACAAGGACTTTTAAATACCTATGTGTACATAGTTCTTCAAGACTAGTGTGAGATATATAATAGACCTTCATCAGCTACATCTTTAATAGCTTAATTATTTAGACGAAGCTCGAACGGCTTGGCAATGGCAAAGTGCTTGGCCCGAAGCTGCTTCCCCAAAATCTCTATTGTGCAATGGCAATGGAACGGATGATACGCCACTATACCGACGAACTGCCAGACATCAGTCAAGACGAGATTGTGTTAGCTCTGAGGCAGCTTAAAAATGGAAAAGCCCCCGGTGAGGACGGAATAACATCAGAGCTTTTAAAAGCTGGAGGATACCCTGTTATACAGGAGTTACAGAGCCTCTTCAACGCCGTCCTTCACAGTGGGAGAACTCCAAAGGCGTGGAGTGGGAGTTTGGTGGTGCTCTTTTTTAAGAAGGGAGATAAAACCCTCCTTAAAAATTATAGACCCATCTCGCTCCTAAGTCACGTCTATAAGCTATTCTCACGAGTTATATCGAACCGTCTCGCTAGGAGACTCGACGAGTTTCAGCCACCGGAGCAGGCTGGGTTTCGCGGAGGATATGGTACCATAGACCACATTCACACAGTGAGGCAGATTATACAGAAGTCCGAAGAGTATAATCAGCCCCTGTGTCTGGCCTTTGTGGACTATGAGAAGGCCTTTGACTCCGTTGAAACCTGGGCTGTTCTACAATCCTTACAGCGATGCCAAGTAGACTATCGTTATATCGAGGTGCTGAGATGTCTTTACGAAGCCGCTACGATGAGTGTCCGAGTACAGGACCAGCAGACTAAACCGAACTAAACCGAAACTGTTCACGAGCGCGTTGGAAGATATGTTTAAGACGCTGGACTGGAAAGACAAGGGCATCAACATAAACGGCGAGTACATCTCACACCTGCGATTCGCTGATGACATAGTCTTAATGGCGGAGTCGCTAGAGGAGCTGAACCGGATGCTGGACAGTCTAGCTTCAGCCTCCCGATGTATCGGTCTTGGCATGAATTTGGATAAAACCAAAATCATGATCAATGGCCACATTGATCCAAGACCGGTGATCGTACATGGCCACCTTCTCGAAATTGTTTCTGAGTACACTTACCTCGGGCAGATTTTGCAGTTGGGTAAAAACAATTTCGAGAAGGAAGCCAAGAGGAGGATCCAGCTAGGCTGGGCAGCGTTCGGAAAACTACGTCGAGTCTTCTCGTCATCCATACCGCAATGTTTAAAAACGAAAGTTTTTAATCAGTGCGTCCTACCAGTCATGACCTACGGAGCTGAGACGTGGACACTCACGATAGGGTTGGTCCACCAGTTCAAAGTCGCTCAGCGAGCTATGGAAAGAGCTATGCTCGGAGTTTCTCTGAAGGATAGGATTCGTAACGAATTGATCCGACAGAGAACTAAAGTCATCGACATAGCTCAGAGAATTAGCAAACTGAAGTGGCAGTGGGCCGGCCATATATCGCGAAGAACCGATAACCGCTGGGGTAAACGTGTTCTTGAGTGGAGACCGCGACTTGGTAAACGTAGTGTAGGACGCCCTCCGGCCAGGTGGGATGACGATCTGCGGAAGACTGCTGGCAGATGCTGGATGCGACAAGCCGAAGACAGGGCGCTATGGCGCTCATTAGGGGAGGCCTATGTCCAACAGTGGACTAACATAGGCTGATGATGATGATGAATGGAACGGGCCTCTGTGTGAGTTAACACGGAATTGTTTGATACAAACGTGTTCCAGCTCTGCAGATGGTGCCAGTCTCCTGGCCGTTTCTAAATGGGAGTCAGGAAGCAAAGCAAGCACTTCCTTCATTATAACAAAGGCACTTTATTGGACCCCTTAACTTTCCGTATCGCAAAATATCTTTGGTTGGAAATGTGTTGCACGCCTCATCAAAGCCAGTGTGGGACTGCTGTCGAATTGATTGTTGATGACGGATTATCGTGACTAGCGTTGCTGATCTTGTCATGCCGTCTAGAAGACATCATCCGGCGGTACCAGCTATTCTCGAACCGATTGGTCTGTTACTTGACTATATATGTATAGATTGACTATATTGGTAAGAGGTCCGATGGTATGACACTCGTCCCATAGGAGTTGGGGAGGCTCATTATTTGAGACGCTACATGCTTCGACTCACTTGCGCCCTCCCATCTTCCGAGGACATCCATGAAGGCTAGGGCGGTGGCAGATTTAGCCGGGGATCTCAAGGGGCGCAAATATGGTCATATGGTCTCGAGAGAGCCTACGCATTTGCTTCAAATTATCATGAAAATTTCGCTAAAAATGATCTGAGTTTCTGATCCAAGCGAGACGTGTAACCCGAGAGCTGCTAAATGTCTGGCGCAGCGAGGCAATGCAGTCAGCATCTTGGGGACATTACTTTCACTCTGAGCTACCTGTGCTTGTTTGCAACAGCCTGCAGTTAGCTCAATTGTTCATCTTTTGTAAATATTAATTTTAATTTAGTTGTATTACAAATGAATAGGAATAAAACAAAATGTACATATTCTGCTTCTATTTAGTCATGTAACTCGGAACTCCGTGAAAGACTTTGTTTTATAATTTCAAAATAGAAAACAAACAGCGATGTTTTGCGTGTCTGTTCCACTTAACACCTCTAAAGCTGAAAGTTTGCTCGTTATCTATTGAATTAGCCGTGAAAGTGTCGTGACGACATCCATTCAGGGCTAGATTAATAAATTCTCGAGCATAAAAGAGATAAGTTCGATGAGAGATGTAATCTATACTTATATAATGGCGTCCTGTTATGCAAATGAACAGTGGCATTGATTCTGTTGAGTCAAAATAACAAAACCAACACTGAATACAATAATAAAATGGTCTTATAAAAAGTTTAGGGTTTAAAAGTGGTTTTGCTTTACAGTGGGGAAATGCATCAGCGTCTTGGGGACGCTTCCGACTAGATCCATTATCTATTATATAAATAAAGTTTAGGGATCAGTTGGACTGCCTATAGATTTTCTGCAAAAGTCTGCACTTATCTCAATAGATTCAATTGTAAATACTAGTAGTCATATAGCCACAAAGGGGAAAAATCTTTTGCGTACTTGTAAAAATAGTAGTAATTTGATTCTATTATTTGATTGGTGCTTTCTTCGTCAATAAAGAAATTCTACCTAGGGTCGTGTAAAATGGGTTCAATGAGCTGCAGCTTCAGTAATGAATTCGAGAAGGTGTTTTCTTTTTAAAAATAAGTTTTTCTAACTGTAAGTCTTGTTATCACCACAGCCGAATTTAACACTTAATAATATCAAACTTTAATAAGTCCCCTATCTACCTGTAGGCTTCTGAATGCCTAGAGGTCAATGTAGTATAATTTTTTTATCTGCTATCACCAAGGGGAAAATCTCCTGCGTTCACGTGTTGTTACGCTAGGCCTGGAAAAGGCCCCTTAAAAAAGAAAGAGGACCTAAACAAACATGCAAACATAGGAGAGTGACACATAAATGGTAATAAAATTCAGAGACAAAAACGACAACGTGAAAGCTTTTTACACACAGTTTATTAAACTAGGTATGTAGAGAGAGTAAAACCTAGGTACTTAACACATTTGGAAACAAAATGTTATACAAAACTTTCCGTACACTCTATTAGGTATAACAAAACAAAACGAAAATCTGCAATATGCAATCAAAGTTTTAACGTTGTGTAGCAATAAGGTTCATTATTACTAATTATGAAAGCAATGGCCGTGTGGTGCCGGCATAGAATTTCACCACCCCAACTCTTCCCGTGGGTGTCGTAAGAGGCGACTAAGGGAAACACACCGGGGGGCGGGCAGCAGCGCCTTCTGCAGAACAACTACACCGAACTGCGATCCCCAACCCGCATGCCCAGCGTGGGGATTATGGGCAAAAACCCCCAAATGATGAACAATGCCATCTATGGCGCTCATCAGGGGAGGCCTTTGTCCAGCAGTGGACTATTATAGGCTGTTGTTGTTGTTGTTGTTGTTGTATGAAAGCAATATCTACTTTTTTCGCCCTCTGAGCAGCTGTTGCTAATAACCTGCAATCCTAATTGTACGACCCTTGTGGAAGATTAAGAATATCCCTGTCTAGTCACAGAATATCGAAGTGAGTAAAATATTTTGCCTTCTACGTAAGCGGGGGAAATATCTATTAATTATTAGTTATCAATTAGTATGAAAATGCAGAAAACCGTAGTGTGACATTCTAAAGTGTAGCATTAGCGTGTTTTACCTCTATCATTGACGTGTTTGGGGTAGACTTGGATCGCTCGTAGATCGCAAGAGAAAAGTCCGGGGTAAGTATCATATCTACATAGAAAATCTAAACACACGAACGAAGTACAAGGGTGTGATGGTGAATTATTATCTGTAACCGGTGGTGATTTAATAGGTACTGGCGCTATTTTCTCTATATTTTATTTATCTATACTAATATTATAAAGAGGAAAGATTTGATTGTTTGTTTGTTTGTTTGAATTGAATAGGCTCCGAAACTACTGGACCGTTTTGAAAAATTCTTTCACCATTAGAATCCTAAATTTTCCGTGATGAACATAGGCTATATAATATTTTCAAAAAAGTTAGGGATCCGCATGAAAAATTCAATAATTGAACCGTGCGCGTGCGCTGTATATCCAACCTCTTTTTCTATTATGGCGCGTCAGAATAGAAAAATAGGTTGAATATAATAGCGCACGGTGCTTGCTTTTTCTCTACGGCCAGTGTCAATTATGGAATGTCGAGTCAATGTCAAAAATCACAATGCTGTTACAAAAAGTAAAGGATCCGTATGAAAACTGTGAAGCCCATCATGTTAGTGTGTATAATTTCTGAAATTTTTGTTTAATACCCGTGCGAAGCCGGGGCGGGCCGCTAGTATTCATATAAACTCTTAACGTCATATTTTAAAACCCTATATTTTAAAACCTCTTACACAAAATATTGGTTATAGATGTTTAGTTAGGAGAAAAGGTATGTTAGTCACGTATGTTTATAGTGTAGTGTGTAGTGCAGTATTCTATAAGTAAATGAATTTAATAAAGACCGGGTATCTACAGTCTTGTGCAAGCAAATAATATCAAATATCTACTTTTGATACAGACTTCATCTTAGCTTATTTTCTAGCTTGCTAGTTTTAAACAAACATTGCTATATCTTGAGCTTCTTCAATCCATGTTCTCAGAAAGCTATTGTTCTTGAGATTATAAAGTTTTCCTTTTTTGGCTTGGTTAAGTTTTTTGATTAAAAAGCTCAAACACAGAGCTTCTTCTGGGAAGGTGGATTAGGAAGGCTTGCTTGGCTAATAAAACAATGTCTAAGAAAGTGTCTTGGTCGCTTTATTTTTAGATGGATACTTCAGAAGATTTATCATCATCACCAGCCTATAATAGTCCACTGCTGGACATATGCCTCCCCTAATGAGCACCATAGATGGCATTATCATTTGGGGGTTATTGCCCATAATCCCCACGCTAGGCATGCGGGTTGGGGATCGCAGTTCAGTGGAGTTGTTCTGCAGAGGGCGCTGCTGCCCTCCTGGTGTGTTTCCCTTAGTCGCCTCTTACGACACCCACGGGAAGAGTTGGGGTGGTGAAATTCTATGCCGGCACCACACGGCCTCAGAAGATTGGTATACTTTAACTCAAAGTTTACAAATGCCAAGTTTTCAATCATCTGATAAGGCCGCCATTTATACTAACTTCATTTACTTATAGCATGTATCTGTTCGTAATGTTTTCTTGTCTTCTTGTTGTGGTATAATAAAGTATTTCATTTTTTTTTATCCGATGGAAGTTATACTCGACATTCGAATAATTTGGTGATTGCTGGTGGGTAGACGATAAGCTTAAAACCACCATTGTTATTTCTCAAAGAATAGTAGGTACTTGTATAATCAAACAAAAAAAATTGCAAGAACTTAAAAGGACTAGGCACTCAACTCATCAAAATTATACAAATTTTTCATCAAGCCCAAGTAATTTTAATTATTTTCATTCATACAAAATACGAAAAAAAACCTTTATTATGGCAATGTAACAAAGATGAAACCCGATAATTTAAGGGTTGGTCATCAACTATCCACAAAATAAAGGAAAATTAATTGCTCAAGTTAATACTGGGGCCGGCGGCCGGTCGTAAAATATTTTGGCTTTAGTGCATCGTCAGAGAACGAGTGCGGAAGACAAAGTTCACTTTCCTACGTCATGCAGTTAAAACTCTGTTATAGATACCTAGTCATGCTTCAAGGTTCAAGGTTTTTATTGCGATCAAGTTGTAGTTACAAGCTTCACATGAGCCGGCGCGGGACACTGACATTTTGAACACAGTTTCCAGATAGCAAAATGTTTTTTACATGATAAAAATAATCAAAAATACAAAATAGATAGAACATGTTGGAGATACTTACTCTCACAGGCTTTGCTCAATGATCTTGGCCCGATACTAGAAATCACTCTTTGCCCAATTTTATGCACCCTTCTAATAATTTTATAAATAAATAATGCTGGACAAATCCACACAGCATTATATTTTTTATTACACAATTTAAAAATGAAAGTAATTATAGCGCGGATCTATAAAAAATTTGGAAAGGAAGTAAATTTCGAGGGGAAGGTTAGGTGGTACTTGTTATCTTGGAAGGTTAGGTGAAGGTAAGTTGCTACTTCTTATCCCAGAAAAACGTCTGCTAAGCCGCGGACATAAGCTAGTGAGACACTGCGTTCATAAATCTAAATCTGTAAATTTAGCATGAAGGGACGATTCCTCACGTCAAACCGTCGTCAAATCAGCGTGACGTGAGGAAACAACCCTTAGCTCCGTGACTTGAACCGACTCCTATTAAATTACTGTTATGGAATTCGTAACAAATGGTCGGACGGCTGGTGTAGAATTAAATTATAGGAAACTAGGTGTGTTGCAGGTGGAAATAGCTGAAAACGCTGGAGCAACGTAAACTAAGATTTACTACTTACTGAATTTATATGGAAGATACACGAAAGGTTCACTTGGGTATGAGACCAAAGTTCCTGCTCCGGTACTTCAAGGAGCGAACTGGTTAGGTTAGGTTTGCCTGGTTAGGCAGGGGGATAATGCACAATACACTCCCATGCGAGATGTCAGTGCAGATCTCAGTTCCCCCACTTAGAATTAGAATTGGGTGTGAGTAATGAAACTTGTTTTATTAGAATATTCATGACTTGTAAAATGTAAGTACAGTGCGCGTCACATATAAGTACCCCCCATCTCAATGTATGTGGGACAGAATAGTTGTTATTTTTGTGAATTTCAGACTTTGAGTATTATGGAAGGGCAGTTCGATCCTGAGCGGCCGGCGCCGGCGGCCTGATAAAAATTGTGACAATGTAATTACAAGGGAATTAGAAGTTGTCGAAAATAGTTTGTATACAAGGGGGGTACTTAATTCTGACGCGCACTGTACATACCTATCTACTTATTAAAGTTTTCTAGTTCTGAACACACATCTTTTATTATAACCGAACGACTCGGGAGTCGAAATTGTAATATTTTAGAATTCGTTGTATGAATTCAATGAATTGGTACTTTATTGTTTAAACGTGCCGTGTTGGACAAATCGCGCGCATTCACTTGTCTGAACTTCTTTCCATATCTATTGGATACACGTTTGTCACGTTGGTTGCTCATGCTAAAGATTAACTTTTGAAAGCGTGGTGTAAGGTGCGATGGTTTTTTCGTACAGTTATACACGCTGACGATAGAAAAATATATGCTTTTCAAAATGCATCTAATTATTAAACTCTTTCAAATATTCCAAGTGTCCGTCCTGTAAGGTCTAAAGGAAATAAAGCACTTTGATTTTTATTTTGAAATAGGGGTTTTCTATATTTAAGAATAACCCACCTAAGCTGTAGCCTTATTGAGCCCTACTTCATTAAACCTATAAAAAAGAAAATAACAAATCTAACTAGATGGCAATAATAAGAGCCAGTTACTTATGTTCGGATAGCCTGCACCAGGCAGGACCAGCGCGACCTGAACAAGCGGTTGCTTGAATTATTATTGACCAGAACTAGTTTGGCCCAACCAGGTTAGGGGTTTAGAGCATGACCCGGTACTCAACTTTCAGGATTTCCTAAAATAGTTTTACTACTTTAACTTTTACATGAAAATTACTTTACTTAAAGCATATACATTTTAATTTAATTAGACCTTATAGTCTAAAATGTTATTTCGCGTTCAAAAGAGGAAGTAATAATTTATTAATATTTTGTTAGTAAAGTGAATAAGTATGATTTCAGGTATAAAGTTACGTGCTTCACGAAATATTCGAGAATAAACTAGATTCTAACAATTAATCCAATTTTCGTTCATGTGAAAGGAATTTGAACTACTGCTAAATGTATACTAGGTACTTATAACGCAATTATTAAATTCAAATCAATGAGTATTTTTGAGACAACATTAAAATACGGAAATATCTAGAGTAATTAAAATTACAAATTTAATTTAAGTAGATTCAATTTACGAACGTTCGTCAACATTTTAGCGGAAGCAAATTCATTAGCGACATTTTCATTGTTTAAAATTTTAATGCATCAGTGACTCTCTTTAAACATACCTACCTATATCTTAACTGATAAATCTAATTTTGTTATTTGTTACTAATAAGTTTAGGTTACGATAGGAGTGACATACTTTGCATGTAAAAGTCCTTAAAAATAAATAAGTTCAAAAAAATTACAAATAAAAACGTAATATAAATTTCATTTTGAAATTTGACATCGAAATTTAATTCAAAATTAAAATCACAATCAAAAACATCACTAACATTAAAAATGATGAATTATTTATGACGCATAATCTTTTGTAATTATTATCGTACTAAATATTTTACCGCGATTATAATCATGGCAATTTTCTTGTGTCCAAATCTTTCAAATTTTATGTTATTTTTACTTCTTATTAGCAAAGACGTCACCATTGTATAATTGCTATATTATCGTAAGGGAGCACAGTTGCTTATATTACAGCCTTTAAAGTTTAGTTTATGCAAGGCTTTACATAGGTAATTATTTGAACAAAAAATAATTTCCAATTTCATAATGCCAGACAAATGATTATGCCAGATAATTGTCATTTAATTATTAGTATTAACGGGTATATATTGCGTTTTTTTTCCTCGACGTTTCAACAGTTTTGCACTCTGTCGTGGTCACGAGAGTCATCTCGTGAAAAATCATTATTGTGTTCAGATCGCGTAAGTTTAAAAAAAAATACAAAAAAATATATATATATATATAAGATGGAAGGTTCTCGAAAATGGCTTGTATTTTATCTTTAAAAGGGTGGAAATAGAATACCTAGAACTTCACGCAGAAATACAACATCAAAGTAAATTATTGATGTTAACCTTTTAAGATAGATGCGACGTAGATACGCAGAAGCAGAATTGAATTACTTAGGTACATACATCTGAGAAGTGCGTCTAAACTTGTAAGCGTATTTGTTACCGTGGAACAATGGAAATGATGACTTTAACGCTTCGCAACTGGTTTATTGATTAGATTTAGGGAAAATGAAGGTCAATAAAATTAACATATAGGTACGTAGGAACTTTAGAGGCATTATACATATAAGAATTCGGAGGTAATGCGGAACAACATACCGCATAATATGTATTGCAATTAGGACTTTAGGGAAACTATTTTGGTATGCCTTACACATTGTATTTTGTACAATATAGGTGTAAATTATGTAAGTAATACTGAAAAAAGTAATAGATTTCTGACCTGCAGTATGGAGACAGCATTACAGCGACACAACAAAGTTATATTATTCTAAATAAACTTAAAATTTAAGTACAACGCGGCTAGGCGGCAAACTCAATACACCGCACATGTCTGGTTAGACCTTTAGAATCTTGTGCCCAAAGTCATTACATCACATCCAGGCACTTATAACAAACCACCATCTATCTCGCAAAACACAAACTATCAAGTTTCCCCATGTAACAGAACACTGCGTGTACCATGCTAATGGTTCGCGCGCGTGGAGATATTCCGCTAACGAAGCTCGGATGGAATAACAGAATTTCAGGTACCTATCTAACAGGTAACGGGCGGGAATATGCGAATGTATGCAGAGAAGGAAGAGGCCGAGCTACGAGTGTTGGGATCCAAATTCCAATTTGATATGTTTTTGTAAACACAGACAATTATGAAAGTGGAACTGAACCAGACGACAGCACGGTAATAGCTCAAAAACGTTGCTCATTCGAATTTCGAGTGATTAGATCTCTTCCCCGAAATCGTTAATTCCGCGTAACAAATTTTCCATTCGCATTTTTCCCCACTCGGATTTTTACCCATTCTCCTTTTTTATCATTCATAAATAATTCCAATGTCGAAATTTCCTAATAGCGTACTTTTCCGATCCACTTGTTTATCATTTGCGAATATTACCAAAATCATAATTTCCTTTTAGCGTATTATATAATAATCATAATTTCCTAATAGCGTATTATCCATTTTACCTTAACCTTCTTCTTTACCTATATATACTTAATTTTCAAGTTATCTAGCTTAATTGCATACTTATGATTTGTTACTTTCATTTATAAAAATGAGTTTAAAAAAATATAGATATAGATAAATTTTTGATAAAATTGTATTCTTAATATACCTTTAAACCAAAGCAGCAACAAAAAAACCTTCCTATTATTTCACAAAATGAAGCTGTAACAGGCAGTTTCACGTCTTCGTTTGGCGAGCTAAATGAATACTAAACTACTAAACTATTATTAAAAAAAAATACATGGAAACTTTTAATTTCGGAAAAATATCGCGTAAGAAACCAAACTATTGCGAAAAGAAGCGAATGGGAAACTTTTGCTCTGGAAAAAATATCGTTTATGAAATAGACATATTGTGATAAATGTCGCTTGGCCCTAATTGAGAATGAGGAAGCAAGCGAATGAGAAAAAAAAGTGGCGGGTAAAAGTTCGAGTGGGGAAAAATGCGAATGGAAAGTTTGCTACGCGGAATTAACGATTTCGGGGAAAAGATCTAATCACTCCGAATTTCAAACCTCGAGGGTTTTAAAACCGATGTTAAAACCCTAAAACGAGACAGAATGCTGTCACATACAACGAAAAACGTCGATAACTATCTTTCAACGATAAAAACATATTATTTACAATCTAATATTAAAATTTAATTTATTATTAAGATTTGATGCTTTGTTTGAATTGAATAGGCTCCGAAACTACTGGACCGATTTGAAAAATTCTTTCACCATTAGAATCCAAAATTTTCCGTGATACACAGGCTATAGAATATTTTCAAAAAAATTAAGATTCAATTTCAATTGATTCAAGAAAAAATACAAATTTTGTTAAATAACCGTGCGAAGCCGGGGTGAACCGCTTGTATTATAATATTTTATTACTTATGTTAGGAAAAATATCTTGGATACTCGATCCGGACACCTATTATAATTTATTAACAATTAAAAATACGATTAAATAACAACACCACAATAGAACTGCTAAATGTTGCAAACAATCTACAGGTAGCTCAACTGATCCATATCAATAGTCGGAAGTGCCTCCAAGGCTCAGGCTGCATTGCATCGCTGTACTTAATATATTTAGTTATTGGCAGAATTTTTGGCTCGATTTCCAATCCCAAAGTTAGAGCATAGTGCCAAGTGCTTTGTTTCATCATCAATCACGTAGACGCCTGGGGCTACTCATAATAATTTCTTTCTTCTTAAACAAAACCTACAAACATCGTTTTAATAAAACTTTACTTCAAAAAACAAAATAAAACTCACCGAAGACAAATTTATTAAACAAAGCTCATTCTACGTCCTTGTTCTGAATCTACGAGCATAAAATTTGTGTGAATTCAAAACTTTGTGGTAGAAAGGTAGATTTATTTTAAAATAACTTTATTTTATCCTGTAGAACAAATTTATGAGCATCTTAACTTAGCCCACTGAGTCGCGTAATGGATTAATTTGTGAAAAGAAAAGAAGACGATGAAAAGGTGTCTTTTGTCCTCGGAGTGGTTTATTACGTTTGTCCTGTTATTTTGGAAACAAAATGAACATTAAAATACGAAGTGTAAAACACAACTTGGTTGTTCTTGAGTGGTTGAGTACCTAGGCTATACATAAATAATATATTATGCTAACATAATTATATGTACCTACAATATTTCCAAAATTTTAACTAGATTCATGAACAGTGGTAAAAATAACCAAACATCGAAATTTTCGCCATATTTCACTCGCAATGGTACCTATGGACGAATAGCGACGAACGATGTGGCGCGGCGGGCAAAGGTCCGCTTGCGACGCTAAAAGTCGCGGATCGAATTCCCGTCTTGGGACAAATGTTTGTGCTATCTGCAATTATTGTTTTCGAGTGTTCTGGGTATTTTCTTTGACATGAAAATATCTATATTTATATGTACGAATTGTATTAAATAAATAAATAAATAATGCCGAACAATCCACACAGCATCATCTAGCCCCAAGCTAAGCAGAGCTTGTGTTACGGGTAGGTACTAGATTAAGTATATCATTTATGTGTTATGGGTACTAGATTAAGTATATTTTATTAAGTATATCATTCATCTAGTAACCATAACACAAGCTGGTTAGGCTAGCTAGATGATGCTTTTTGGATGATCTACAAAGCATTTCTTCCATGTGTATTATTTATTTATTTATAAATAGGATCATGATATTTTTTTTTGAAAGAAAGAAAGAAAGAAAATAATTTTATTTTTAACTTCAATCGATAAACATCACAATTTTTAGCTAGGTACTACTTACAGCCTAATTATTATGGTTACGGTGAATAACATCGAGGAAATGCCATAATAGTCACCTATACGTTAATGATACAATTAATGATTGAAATTAAAAACTGAGAGCCGGCTCAGCATAAAGCTACGTGCACTGTGAATACACATAACGCTGTTCTTCCGCCGGTTCCCACAATCAGTAACAGGTAGCAAAACAAATATAAAAGAAGTAAAGCTATGTAAGTACTAATTCTAATTAGAGTTTCTATTAATTGATTGTCTTAAGAATTAAGTACAGTTTGGGATTTAACATATTTAAAGATATTAAAAAATATGAAAAATGATAAATATCAAATACGATACTAAAGAGGAAAATAAAAAAACTAAACTAGAAGACAAATCGCGATCGCTTATTTTGGTACTAGAAGGTTTGAAGTATAATATTTGCAGGATTAATAAAAATAATAATAATTTTAATTTTAGAGAGCCTCCGCTATCAATCCATTTGTGTGGCTAGAAGTGTCATTTTAAGTCTACGCTTAAAAGTAGACTTCGAAACAGGTTGCCGTAATGGAGGTGGTAAATTATTCCAACACTTCGTGGCCTGGTAGCGGAAGCTTCCTCTAAATGCAGTGGTTTTATGCAGCTTAACTACAAGCAAGAACGAAGAAGCACGAGTACGGTAGAGATTCCGTGACGTGGACCACTCAAATTTGTTGAATAAGTACTTAGGGCGCTTGTATTTAATAATTTCATGCACCAGAGTCGCTAAATGTAGAGTTCGGCGCGATTCCATGTTTAATAGACCAGCCTGATTTATGAAAGGGCTCACATGAGTACGAGGGGGAATATGGAAGCAAAAACGGCAACATGCGTTTTGAATCCGTTGAATAAGACGTTGAGATGACGAAAGAAGACGAGGCCCGTAGAGAGTGTCACCATAGTTTAATTTAGACAAAACTAGACTTTCCGTCAAAATAATGCGTAAATCTTCCCGTAGCAAGTTCCTAATTTTGTATAAAATTTTTAGTCTATAAAAACAACTTCTAACTAGATTCAACACGTGACTTTCGAAACGAAGGTGACTGTCAAAAACGATCCCAAGATTTCTAGCTTCCGAAACTCCTTCCAAACGTTGGTCAAGAATGAAAATTTCAGGATTAGCTGTTGTAATATTAGCGACCTGTTTTTTACTACCAAGCACTATATATTTAGACTTTGAGGCATTTAACATAAGGGCATTTCTACCCGTCCAGACTTGAATACGATTAAGATCGTCAGTTATTTTATTTGTTGCAATCGTCACATCATTAGGTTTAAATGACAGGTATATCTGAACGTCATCTGCATACAAATGATAGTGACAGTGAAGTATTTCCTTAGTGATGTCAGCAGTATAGATGATAAATAGCAGAGGTCCTAGAATCGATCCTTGCGGTACTCCGCGTGTCACTACCATTGGATCAGAGAGAGAACAAAAACCATCTTCATTGACCACTTTAACACGCTGAGTTCGCTCACAGAGGTAACTGGAGAACCATGAGACAGCGTGACTATCCAGGCCATAAAATGTGAGTTTACTTAAGAGCAACGTTATATTCAGGCAGTCAAAAGCTCGTGAAAAATCCAGAAGAGTAAGGATGGTTCCCAGCCCTTGATCTTGATTATTAATGATGTTATCAGTTACGTCAAGAAGGGCCGTAACAGTCCCTCTTCCTTTTCTAAATCCTGACTGTACATCAGGAAGGATGTCATTGACTTCGAGGTAATTACTAAGTTGATAATGAATAACTTTTTCTAAAATTTTTGACAAACAGGGGAGAATACTAATGGGCCGCAGATCTTTCAATGTGGTGGGATTAGAAGTTTTAGGTATAGGTGTTATTAGTCCTGTTTTCCAAGAAGTGGGAAATCGAGCAGTTAAAATAGAGCTGTTAATGATGGCCGTGATTACATTAAGGGTTTGTGGAAGCGTCAGGAGAATCATATCAATAGTAATGCCATCATACCCTTGTGCATTAGATTTGATAGATAGTATATGTTTAGCTATTTCCGTCTCCTCAACTGTATGGAAAGAGAAAACCGAATCACCAAATCTATGGTTTTCAAAATAATCAATTTCAAAGCTTGGAACCATATTGGATGCAGGAACATCAAGGAAATACTTATTGATGTCATTGGGGTTACTTAAATAATCGGGAAGAATATCATGGTCATCGGAATTAGGAAGAATATTACTTTTAAGGTTTTTCCACAACTCTTTTGAATTGTGACAAACAGAATTAATGTGGTGATCAAAATAGGCCTTTTTTTCATTAAAGAGACTAGTATTAGCTAATGATTTTAAGTTCTTGAAATATTCTTTACTTGTATCTGTTTTGTCTTTTTTATATTTAACAAATGCTTCTTCCCGTAGCTTGTATATAAGTTTCATGTTATCGGTGATCCAGGGAAGATTTCTTTTTTTGATGACGGCGTTTTTTATAGGAGCGTGCTTGTCAAAAATATTTAAAATTATTAAATTAAAGTTGTGAAGCATTTCATCAACAGAGTTCATATTAGTAACAGTTGACCAGTTGATACTATTAAGGTCTTCATTAAAATCTTCTAAGTTTATGTATTTGATTGGTCTATAAGTTATATATTTACGTTTAGTTTTACTTTTTTTTAAATTAACGGTGACGTTTATCATGGCATGACCGTTTGAGCCGGAGATATTAGATGTGGTTACATCACGTATATCCACATTGGCGCAGACTAAATCTATCAATGTTTGGGAATCATGGGTAAAATGTGTTGGTTCATTCACATATTGGACTAGATTTATGTACTGTAGAAACTGTATAAATTTTTTAGTCATTCTATTGTTTTTATCCAACATATTAATATTGAAATCACCCATCAATATGAGATGATCATAATTAGAGAAAAAAGTGACGGACTCTGTTAATGCGTCTAAGAATGTGTCAATATTTAGCCATGGTGGGCGATAGGCTGTTCCTATAGCCAACCGACGACCATTAACTGAGGTAGAGAACCACATCTGTTCTATGGTGAGACTAGGCACATTTAACCTGCGAAGCTGGACTCCATTTCTAATATAGAAACCAACACCCCCTCCACGACCACCGCGCACTTCGGCGGGACGAGGCGAATGTCGAAAACGGTACCCCGGGACTCTAGGTGCTCGCGCCTCTTCACCCTGCCTAATCCAAGTCTCGTTAATAGCAACTATGTCAGGCTCAAACCGAGCCATGGCTATTTGAAAGTCATCATGTCCTGTACCAAGTGAACCAGCGTTATAGAGACCTAACTTTAAAAGCTTATATTTAGCCATCATAAACATTTTAATTTAAGTAGGTAAAACTTGCTAATAAAGCGTGAACCTGGTACAGTTACAAATGCTTGTGCACGATACAGGATATTAACAAAACAGTAAAAAAAGTTCAACTTAGCCATCTCTATGTGTCGCAGTCTAGCAGATAACATAGTAGTACTAAGTGTACTAACTTTCTTAGACTTACTTCGTAGTAAAATTATTTCAATTATTTTCGGCAGCAATATAAATAGGGGGAAAATAGCATAAACATAGGGATCATACTCTTCTAAACATAGCGATATTAAACTAAACAAAACATATAAACAGTTACATAGTATAGCCTTTAGGTACAGAATAACAACTGTAGTGTTAAGTGAAAAATCATAAATAAAAACAAATCCTGACAAAATAAGCGTAGATAAAATATGCATTTTATATAATAAGTTAAAAGACTCTATGTATATTGTAGAACAGTAACCATTACTTTTACTACTGTTCAGCTGTATTGGAAAAACCACTACCGAAAACACGCAACAGATCAGATTCATTTTTCATCATCATGGTAGGGGAGGATTGATCCCGCCTGACGAGAATACGGCCGTCCCTGGTCCACGGCGCGGCCCAATTCATGCGCCTGGCAGCGTCACGGGTTTTCCCGAAAAGCACTCTGTTTTTCTTAGTGAGTCTCTCGTGAAGCTAAGAATAAGATTAACTTTTACATTCCGAAGCTGATGAAACAAAAACTGTAGAAAGCAAAATACTAAAGTACTATCTATACACAAACACGTCACTTTGTCATCGAATGCGTAAATTATTTGAAATTAATTTCTTCAACTTCAATAATGTACGCAATGTATGGCGTTAATGTCTATTCTACCCTAGAGAACAATCCCCGTGCTTGGCCTACAGGTCCATCTTCAAAGATATATCGACCTGAGACTTCCCCGGTAAACTGAACCCTTGAGATGGATTCCGCCCCTTTTCTGAATAATCAATGTATTGTTCTGCGTATAAAATAAATTCGGTGGAAAGGTCTTCGTTGACAGGTAGGTAATTGACCCAAATAGAGACAAGTGTGAAAACAACGGATAAAACCAAAAAATAGTTTTTTTTTTTTTTTTATAACTGATAGACCTCCGTTCGACCACGATCTCACCTGATGGAAAGTGAAGATGTGGCCGACGGTGGATCACGCAGGTCTAGAAGACACCTATTCACTCTACTTTAATTTGAGGTTTTACCTATCCAGACAACCTAATGGAGGCAACAAGAGTAAAACAAAGAAAATCTATAGAACCACACTTACGTCTCTCCTGTTACAGGGCAATAGATAGATAGAAACAAGACATAGATAGAAAAAAACTCACAAAGAAAGAGAAACACCGATACATTAAACCGGACAAAGAAGAGAACATTACATCTCTTCCAGGAAACCTTTGGATGGACTGGACATGAAGGAACACTTTAGACGACGGTGGCACTTAAAACATTTAAATATTAATGGTTATTTTACTTCGAAATCGTAACACATGCGCGTCTACATCTTCAATGGATCCCGCGTCTCGGCAAACGTAGTGTAAGATGCCATCTAATTGGGTAAAAGACTACACGCTTGATGCTGGATGTGGCAAGCCGAAGAGAAGAATATATGACATGTGATGTCGAATCTATCTTTAAATTATTTACGAAATCTTTTTAATTAACCTCTTAAGAGTTTTTTTTTCAAACCGGTTTTAACGCAACTTTTATTTATTTTCAGGTACATCCGGAAAAAATTAAATAATCCTTAATAGGTAAGCCGTCAGGCAAAAGCCTATTTTCGCAAAAATTTGAAATATGAAATGAATGATGTAACAGCTCGCTTCCATGGAGAATGAGTAATGTATAAAACTGAATATAAAAAGCGTAGAAAAACACTAACAGTACCAGAAATTGTATAGATATGAAACTACTTCGCGGGACAGCTCTTTGCGAAAAGCTTTTTGTCCGATACGAGCCGACGACGATACGAGACAAAGTACGAGACGAGTGACGTCATTTCAGCCGCCACATTTTATATCTGAAACTTGCGGTCCGCCCTGGCTTCACACGGGTAGTAAACAAAAATGTTAGAAATTATACACACTAACACGTTGGGTTTCCCAGTTTTTATTCGGATCTCCAACTGTTTTAGCTTGAGGTTTTTGACATTGACTCGACAATCCATATTGACACTATAACTGACACTGGTCGTAGAGAAAAAGCAAGCAGTGGAACCATAATAGAAAAATAAATTGTATAAATAGCGAACGTTTTAATTATTGAATTTTTCATGCGGAGCCCTAACTTTTAAAAATATTCTATAGCCAATGTTCAGCAGGGAAAATTTAGGATTCTTATGGTGAAAGAATTTTTCAAATCGGTCCAGTAGTTTCGGAGCCTTTTCCATTCAAACAAACTAACAATCAAAACATTCCTCATAATTAAATTTCCCTTATAATTTAGTATAGTTATACATAGATTAGATTAGTTTCACATCTGCGAGTATTGTATTATGGAAATACCTTTTACGACAGTAAAGTACTTTTCAGGAGAGATCTTTCCAGCTAAAAACATTAAGTAGATTACTTAGTTACTGTTCTTATCCGGATTAAGGAGAAAAGGTCGATGTATATTTAAGTTTTAAACGGAATAATTGAGTAAATTAGGAACTGACAGGTTTATCCGAGCTTTTTGGCTGCAAAGAATAAAGTTAGGTAGTTTTTTGTGTTATTATAACATAATCATCATCAGCCTACAATAGTCCACTGCTGGACCTCTAGGCCTCCCCAAATGAGTGCCATAGATGGCATTATTCATCATTTGGGGGTTATTTACCCATAATCCCCACGCTGGGCATGCGGGTTGGGGATCGCTGTACGGTGGCTGTCTGCAGAGGGCGCTGCTGCCCACCCCCCGGTGTGTTTCCCTTAGTCGCCTCTTACGACACCCACGGGAAGAGTTAGGGTGGTGCAATTATATGCCGGCAGCACACGGCAAATATATTTTAGTTATAACATAATAATATACTTTTTATCACGAAAATCAATAAAACAAAGAAAAATAAACTCTGTCGCGTTGTGCATGTTACTCATCCCTTCTTATTAATCCTTATCCAAATAAATTATGAATAATGCCATCTACGGCGCTCATTAGGGGAGGCTTAGAGGTCCATCAGTCACTATAGGCTGATGTTGAAATAAATTATTTGGTATTCAAAACTGTATACCTCAATACCTGTAGTTTAAAATTCATAGATAGAGAAAAAGGGCGCCGTCGCGTCGTCGCCAACGCAAGGAATTTTTCAAATCAGTCCAGTAGTTTCAGAGCCTATTCAATTCAAACAAACAAACAAACGAACAATCAAATCTTTCCTCTTTATAATTAAAGTTCATCTAAACTAAACTAATCTATACTAATTATTATTAGTTATTAGATTAGTTTCCGGCGGTGATCCATTTTTCTATGAGACAGTAATTTAAATAAGCTCGCAAAAAATGTGGAGGGAAATTTCGAAATTGGAACGTACTCATTTTATATAAAAAACTTTCAAAAATTTTAAATGTTGAATCTATAACTGCATAATACCTTTTTTGCATTACTTTCTTAGTGGCCAGGCTTCAAATATTAAATGAAACCTTCTTTGAAGAAGCGTTTACTACGCTGAACATGTTACCCGTTTGCTTTAGTAACAATACCTTGGTATCACCCACCACAGAGCATATAATCACTACGTTATAAGAGACGGCAGCTTGGTATAAGAGGTTGAGCTCAACATGAATGTATTCAAACGGACACCAACCTAGAAATTCCAACAAAAAGGGCAATACTGCCAACTTAGCGAATAATTATTTCTTGACAGATCTAGTCCTGTACACAATGCACTACCGATATCGATAGAATAGTGATGTACCTATTCATCTATCATTATCGATTAGATAGTGCTGTATCTACTCGACCGTCGATATCGATTAAATAGTGTTGTACCTACTATGCAATGTAATAATATTTAGGTTATTTATAATGTCACATATTTCAGTTATCGATATTAAAATAGATTATTGTTATGATTAATTATAATGAAATCCATCTGTGACATAATTATTTTATAAATAACAAATATGAGATTATAATTATTAAGCTTTTATTTACAAAGATTATTACACATAATATGTAGGTACACAAACAAACATGAGATTATAGTTATTAAACTTTTATTAATATAATTATAATATAATAATAATTACAATTTTTTACTGAATTTGTTACAATCGATTTAAGGATATCGGAGTCTAGTTTGTCAAGATCTAAAGATGATTTCGCCATCCTTTTTAACGTGGTCTTTGTTTGCAATAAATTTTTCTGCAATCGAATTTCTCTTTTGTTTAAAGGCTTTGTGGCTGTGAAATAAAACATCATTTTAAATTATTTATAATTTATCGATTACTTATGTTAAAAGAAACTAAAAACGCGTGACTGGGAAACTTATAGCGTGGGGCGCGGTGGGCCAAGGTCCGCTTACGACGCAGGAGGTGGCGGTTTGATTCCCGCCTCGGGACTAATATTTGTACGATCTGCAGATTATTTGTTCGGGTGTTCTAGTCTTTTTCTACGTACACAAAAATAATTCATCTAATGTGATACTTATACATTATTAAGTATAACAGCTATCATAGTAGTATCAATAACACAAGCTTACAGACCCAAAGTGATTCTAGAAGGGTTTTGAAACCCATGTCAAAACCCTAATTAGGTAGGTACTTACCAGTTTTATGACATCTTCTTAGTGTTTTATAGCTTTGGACATAAATTTCATTACTCTCCTGCTTAGATATTTCTTCTGCAATAAATAAACAATTAAATAATTAGGACATATACTAAAAGGGGAATAAAAAGAATAAAAAGTAGGTAGGTTATAATAACTGCATTTTCTTTATTGCTCTCAGCGATAGTTTCAACTTCCTTATTGAAGTTTTTCTTGTTAGAACTATCGGTTTGTTTATCTAAAATAAAAAAAATAGGTAGGTAAATTTCTTCTTTGGTACTATGTATGTTCCTGTACCTACCTAGGGATATTTAAGGAAAAAAGTCACATAGACATCTCACACTAGGTCTATCTCCGCTGGATACGGAGATATGATGAGTTTTTTGAAGTAGTGTGAGGAAGGCGTGTGATAGAGGCACTCCATGGTGATAGAGCTCATTTTCCTGATTTCTTAGATTTTTTCTTTTTTACTTTCTTGCACACATGCTTTTATGTACCTACACTAATTAATTGGTGAACTGAACATACTTTTCCCAAACAGCGGGTTTTTTCAATATCTATCTATGTTTTCTCACCTGCCTTTTTTCACAATACGATGCAACATGTAGAGGAAACTCAGTAAAAAGGTCATCGGACAACTGTGGTCTAGTGAGCCGTAATGTTGGCACTGCATTGCTGAGTAGCCGGTTTCCTTTTATATTAAAGTATTTACGGGCAAAGTGTGAACCACAGATAAACTTTAGCTGATGTAATTTCTCAATTGGAACATAAATCAAATCTTCCAAGCCCGATGCTTTCACCCACAATCGACATCTGAAAATCATAAAAGCACTGGATTCCAATATTGGAAGGAATATTATGGAGGCCTTTTTACTACAGGGGGTACATCGAATTCAGCTTTACACTAACCATGTCGAGTAGGTAGGTAGGTACAGGTTCTTACCGATCGATCAAGTGGAAAACTTGAAAGAAGCATGTCCGTCTTATCTTAGGTAACTTCTTTTTACCACAATTGGTACACTTCCTGCAACACCGACTTTCCATGTTAATGATTTTTACACGGTAGATAAGTGCTGTGAAACATATTTCCCAGATCCTCAATGCAAAATCAGGTTTTATTTCTTTGAATCAATCTCAAATTCAAATGTAACAAAAATTTTCTCTTTCCCGCCATTGACCAACAAGAAAAAATAAATGCCAGTGCCAACTTAACGAAAATTAGATTAGGTTGCAACGGTTGGCAATGAGAAGCATTCATCGCCATAGTACGATCTCTTGCCTTGCAGTGTCGTAAAATTAATGCCAACTTGAAAAAATAAGATTAAGTTGCAGTGGTTGGCAATAAGAATAATACATCGCCCTAGTACGATTTCTTTCCTCCTAGTGTCGACCCCCTGTCACCCACGAGACAGCTTGCAAGCTGAGCCTGATTGCTACAAAAACAAGCTAATCATCGGGTGTGAAGCTAGTTGATTTCTTGCCACCAAATAAATAATGTGGACCATGAGCTCGATAATTATATTATAATATGCGTTGTCGAGGACTTAGACCGTCATTACGAGAACCTTGCGTGTTGGAGCACATTATTTCTGTTTGAACGCCCGTGAGACTGAATCCGGGTATTGAGCTAAGTAGGTAAACCTTACCTACGCCATTCCTTTACATTATGCTTTGCGAAAAAACCTTTCCTTTTACCATTGAATATCAATGGATGAGTTATAAATAGTAAATAATTATATAATAATGCTGGACAATCCACACAGCATCTGTCCCAAGCTAAGGAGAGCTTGTGTTATAGGTACTAACTAGATGACTGATGTACCTACCCATCCCGCGAGAAACATAATTTTCATAAGATTCATAAGGAAAAATATTACTTGTAAAGGCAATGTCACACAAAAAGGCGTAAAAAATACCATCCTCTCTCAATATATTCACTGTTATTTTTAGTAACTGCTTGCTATCTGGCATTCGATGTAAAAACTAGAGTGTTTGAAATGGGCCCAAACTTAGAGGGCCCAAAATATATCACCATAAAAGCTCTTCTTAGCTTGGGGCTAGGTTATGCTCTGTGAATTGTTCAGCATTTTATATTTTTTATTTGGTTGCTTTAGTCCCTGGTGTAACAATCTACTATTATTCAATTTTTCCACCACCATAATCATTAATAAACTATCTATCATCATAAATCGTTGTACGATGACATCAATTATGATGGATAAAAAGTACCTAAAATTATTGTATCTATTGTGTCTTTGTATGAAAGTCCAAGTTCTTTTGTGTTCCATTATAGCAAGGCCCTTACATTCATTACACAATGTAATAACTCAGTAGAATAAACAAGCAAACAAACAAGAACACATCAAATTATATATAGCTAAAGCCTTTTGATTTTTAATCTTGTTACACCGAAATTTTCAGCTTTGTAGAAATTTTCTCTATATATTATGTTTTTAATAAAGTGTCAGCTGCGCCGAGATTGAAGAGCCTGCGGCTTTTATAATAAGCTATTTAATAATGACAGTCTGCGATACTATATATTATATTTATATATTTTGTATATTTAATATTATATGTGTGAGTATAAAAATATTTTTATACTTACCATAAATTTTCCCACAAACTAAGAGTTGTTTATATACAATTAATTTAATTTCAAATCCTTTGCTTAAAGTATGCCTGAATTAATATTTTATTGCTATAAAACTGGTTAAAAGTAGGTCAGTACAGTAATGAGAGGTAAAAGTACGTAAATGGAGACATAATTGGTGTCATTATCAGGTGGTTAGTGTACTTTAATTATAGAGAACTAAAATATAAAACGTATTTCGTACATACCCTTAAAATTGTCGTCTAAACCCATCTTCTGTCATTATTATAATTACCTAGTAACGAATTACCCACATGTGGCAGGTAAAGCGTCTATGCTGCTGTCTGTAGGTACAGTGAAATTATGTTTGTGATAATAAGTAAATTCATATTGAAGTCATTTATAAAGGTTTTTTACCATGATTTGAAATTTTTAAGTGGAATATCCGTAATAAACAAACATGATAGTATAGTTTTTTTATAATATACTAATGAAATTGGAACGGAAACGACAGGTCTTTGGGGTCCTGGGGCAGACGCATTATGTTAAGATTTTACAAAGCTAAGTACTCATAGAATCAACGAATTAGCATCGCCATCAAACGTGGCAACGCTGCCAGCATTCTGGGCACTCTACCTTTTAATAATGACTTAGATTTTTAGGAAATAAATACAAACTTATACTAGCTGTAAATATTTTATATTGTATTTTTCTTTGTTTATTAATAACTTTATGAATGAAATACATAATACGTAGGTATACTAATTTTATGTACTCATTTCAGTAATCTGGTAGGTACTAGTATAGTAGCCCACTCTTTTGACACCCACGCAGCGACGACGGGATAGGGTGGTGCAAATTCTACGTTACAATTATACCTAATCAATGCAATCATACATAGCACGAGCAACTATCCAGCTTTGTCATAAAATGCACGGAATTATTAACCTGAAAATTACTGGAATTCCCGTCTCCCAGATTCCATCAAATATCCCAGCGAGGACTTTATATACATATATTCTAGTACAGGCTTCGCTAAATCCGGAAACGGATTTCAGGATTTGTAAGACCATAACCATAAGGTACCCAAGTTGCAACGAGGCGGGAGTGCCTGAGAAAATGGAAAATTTTCTAGATTATTCTTTTTTACGCGGAGTTTTATAGTGAGAAGCGCCATCTGTGGATAAGCTCGGGCGGAACGTTGGAATAAGTTTATTAATAACTTTACTAGGTAGATTGTAAATTTTATAACTGACGGTAGATTCATCGCAAGAAATTCTAGGTATGTTTCCTCAATGTCTTCATTTAATTTAATAGGTATCTGTAATGTACAAACGGTTTTGACCATGTAATATCGTCAATTAAAAATTATTTATGTTAGTTCAGCATTATCTTTAGTCAGATTATTAAATGGTTGCCAACATCCTGATAGATGTGTCATCATAACCAACAGTACAAAAAAAGCGATTATGATGTCAGGATCAATAATTAGGTTTAGATTTTTTCTAGACTTTTCATATGCGATCATCTGCGTATCCATAATTTTGGTTGCTATTTTATGCATTTTATTTAAATATTTCATTAGAACGGTCATAAAATCCACTTACTAATAAAAATGTAATACATACTTACCATAAAATTTGTATGTAATGTGCGTTAAAATTAGGAACACTCAAATTATTTAGGTACGCGTTTATTTTTTTAATGTAAAATAAAAGCTTTTGTACAAAAAATATACACTCCGTAAAAAGAAAACATTTTCTTTACTAACAACAGACGTAACTCATCTCACCCAAATGGAACAAAATAATAATATGAAAATTGTAAAGGTGCACCCATTAGACGTAATGGGGTAATGGGGTACAGTTTCGCGAATATGCAGCCATCCGCTTAAATTCTAGCAATGTTGCCACAATTCTGCAATCCTGCTGTAATAAACGAACTTTGCAGCAACCGTGCAGGTAGTTCAACGAGAATGCATCCTAATCTATTTAAATCATCATCATCATCATCAGCCTATGTTAGTCCACTGTTGGACATAGGCCTCCCCTAATGAGCGCCATAGCGCCCTGTCTTCGGCTTGACGCATCCAGCATCTGCCAGCAGTCTTTCGCAGATCGTCATCCCACCTGGCCGAAGGGCGTCCTACACTACGTTTACCGAGTCGCGGTCTCCACTCAAGAACACGTTTACCCCAGCGGTTATCGGTTCTTCGCGAAATATGGCCGGCCCACTGCCACTTCAGCTGGCTAATTCTCTGAGCTATGTCGATGACTTTAGTTCTCTGTCGGATGAATTCGTTACGAATCCTATCCTTCAGAGAAACTCCGAGCATAGCTCTTTCCATAGCGCGCTGAGCGACTTTGAACTGGTGGACCAACCCTATCGTGAGTGTCCACGTCTCAGCTCCGTAGGTCATAACTGGTAGGACGCACTGATTAAAAACTTTCGTTTTCAAACATTGCGGTATGGATGACGAGAAGACTCGATGTAGTTTTCCGAACGCTGCCCAGCCTAGCTGGATCCTCCTCTTGGCTTCCTTCTCGAAATTGTTTTTACCCAACTGCAAAATCTGCCCGAGGTAAGTGTACTCAGAAACAATTTCGAGAAGGTGGCCATGTACGATCACCGGTCTTGGATCAATGTGGGCATTGATCATGACTTTGGTTTTATCCAAATTCATGCCAAGACCGATACATCGGGAGGCTGAAGCTAGACTGTCCAGCATCCGGTTCAGCTTCTCTAGCGACTCCGCCATTAAGACTATGTCATCAGCGAATCGCAGGTGTGAGATGTAGTCGCCGTTTATGTTGATGCCCTTGTCTTTCCAGTCCAGCGTCTTAAACATATCTTCCAACGCGCTCGTGAACAGTTTTGGGGATATGACATCCCCCTGCCTCACTCCTCTGCGCAGTTGGATCGGTTTAGTCTGCTGGTCCTGTACTCGGACACTCATCGTAGCGGCTTCGTAGAGACATCTCAGCACCTCGATATAACGATAGTCTACTTGGCATCTCTGTAAGGATTGTAGAACAGCCCAGGTTTCAACGGAGTCAAAGGCCTTCTCATAGTCCACAAAAGCCAGACACAGGGGCTGATTATACTCTTCGGACTTCTGTATAATCTGCCTCACTGTGTGAATGTGGTCTATGGTACCATATCCTCCGCGAAACCCAGCCTGCTCCGGTGGCTGAAACTCGTCGAGTCTCCTGGCGAGACGGTTCGATATAACTCGTGAGAAAAGCTTATAGACGTGACTTAGGAGCGAGATGGGTCTATAATTTTTAAGAAGGGTTTTATCTCCCTTCTTAAAAAAGAGCACCACCAAACTCCCACTCCACGCCTTTGGAGTTCTCCCACTGTGAAGGACGGCGTTGAAGAGGCTCTGTAACCCCTGTATAACAGGGTATCCTCCAGCTTTCAAAAGCTCTGATGTTATTCCGTCCTCACCGGGGGCTTTTCCATTTTTAAGCTGCCTCAGAGCTAACACGATCTCGTCTTGACTGATGTCTGGCAGTTCGTCGGTATAGTGGCGTATCAAGGTGGCTCTAGAATCGTGGTCGTCTCGTTGGGAACGGGGAGCATGTGCAGCGTATAAACGGCCATAAAAGTCCTCTATCTCGGCCGATATCTCCGGCTTCGACAATACGGTCCTTCCGTCGTGCGTTGAAAGCTTCGTCAGGTGGCTCCTTCCAAGCTGCTGAGTGAATACTTTGGACCCTCGGTTTCGCTCTATCGCCTCTTCGATGAGGCGTGTATTGGAGCTCCGAAGGTCGCGTCGTACCATCTTCGCAATTCGCTTGTTCAGGTCTGACCTCTCTGACGAAGTCGCTTGGGTGGTTTCCCGTCTTTTCGTCATCAGCCCAAGAGTCTCATCCGAGAGTTTGGACTTCTTACCAGTACGCTGCTTTTTGCAAAACTTGATGCCCTCGTCCCTCAGCGTTTCTACCAGATTGTGTAGGGTCTCGTCAGCGTCATCAGTGGGTTCCAAGGCAGCGAATCTATCCCCGAGAAGCTGCTGAAACTTCTCGGTGCCCGCCATGATTTGGATTGGGTTCGGTCGGAGCGTGGACTTCATCAGACGGTTTCTTTCAAGCTTCAAATTTATATTCAGAGAGCCTCGAAGGAGTCGGTGATCAGATCCGGTATTGAACCTGTTGATCACTGAGACATCTCTGAATATATGCTTGCTATCCGTCATGATGAAGTCGATCTCATTTTTAGTCACAGAATCGGGACTCCGCCATGTCCACTTCCTTTGGGGCTGTTTCTTAAAGAAAGAGTTCATTAAGAACAGCCCCTCTTTCTCCAGGAAGTTGACGAGCATTTGTCCCCTGTGATTTCGAACTCCAAAACCATGTGGGCCTATTCGGGATTCACTGCCAGTCTGGGTTCCCACCTTGCCGTTAAAGTCCCCCATAACAACGTTGAAGTGAGCCTTGGTGGTGTGATGTAAGGCTTTGGATATGTCTTCGTACATATCCTCCACTTCGTCATCCGAGTGAGCCGAGGTCGGTGCGTAGACCTGAATGACCTTCAAGCTGTAGCGCTTACACAGCCGAAGGATCAGGTAGGCTACCCTGGTCGACACACTGGAGATTTCTTCGACGTTGTTAGAGAGGGCCTTATTGACGAGGAAACCTACGCCACCCTGGGATGTTTTATCACCCTCGCGAAAGTAGAGAAGATGGCCTGAGTCTAAGGTTACAGTGTCCTCCCCCTCTCTACGGACTTCACATAACCCTAGAACATGCCATTTAATGTTCTCTAGCTCCACTTCCAACTGCGCTAGATGGTGATCAAGCCTCAGAGTGCGTCCGTTAAACGTTGCCAGGGTCAGTGTGTGTGGGGTGTGGTAGCCTAATGTAGCCCGGAGATTCCTAGCACCCCCTGCCCCGCCGTTACCGTGGCCGCTACCATGGCCAGGAATAGCGAGGCGGCCGGGAACTGGGGGCCATTTTGTGGCGGTTCTTGTCATTGGGGGGGTATTGCCCATAATCCCCACGCTGGGCATGCGGGTTGGGGATCGCAGTTTCGTGGAGTAGTTCTGCAGAGGGCGCTGCTGCCCGCCCCCCGGTGTGTTTCCCTTAGTCGCCTCTTACGACACCCACGGGAAGAGTTGGGGTGGTGAAATTCTATATTATGCCGTCACCACACGGCACGGCATCTATTTAAATGTTTGGCTATTATAAGTACTATCATAGACTAACAAAACATAGTCTATGGTACTACATATACCATATGGTACTACATGTACATATATTGTTTCATAATGTGTATAGGCGAATATACTCAGCTATCATATCGAGGCTGCGTTTTAGGTGGACAGCAGGGGCGGAAGCGGATTTTTGGTTTTTGTAATAATATTGTATTATGAATATCAGTCCTCTAGTACCCATAACACAAGCTCTGCTTAGTTTAAGACTAGATGATGACGTGTGGATTGTCCGGCATTATTTATTTGGCAGTTGCTGATTGTACGGTTTCCACAACACACCAAAATCATCCGCGCACGTTTCCGCTGTCCAATGTTAACACAACTTAAAGGATATAGCACACACATCCACAGCAGCAGCATAGTCTTTATTTTGTTTTCGGAGCAAAAGCGGCACAACTCTAACGATAAGCCAGAGCTCAGAAGAGACAGTGAGAAATGAAAAAGCAAACATTCTGTTTGTTTCCGAATTAAATAACAAAGTGATAGAACCCCCAAAGTTCACTTGATATCCAACCGTGGCCTGTAGTTATAAAGCTGTGGAATATTACACACGGGCATCGTGCTTTTACTGTGGAATATTACACGCGGACATCGTGATTTTACTGTGGAATATTACACACGGACATCGTGTTTGTTTTACCATATCGGCTCCATCTGTGCGGCGAGCGAACATTTTTAGGACATAATTATGAGCGAATGCAAAATATTTATAATTATTTAACAGGCTTACAATTAACAGACAATTTAATAAAAACCTGAAAGCGTATTTGAGGTTTTAGTAGTAAACCTGTCAAGTGCGAGTCGACACGCAAACGGAGGGTTCCATACCATCGTACATCACTTTATCGAAAGCAGAGTGTGACTCGAGAGGATCTGGCGCAGCGCATCAGCATTGCCATACAGCGAAGCAATGCATTCAGCGTCTTGGGGACGCTTCCGACTGGTATTGATATCATTTGAGCTACCTGCAGATTGTTTGCAACAGTATGTAGTTACCACAATTGATTAAATTGCAAATACTAGTTCTCATTTGGTTCTGTTATTTAATCGCAAAAGGTAAAACAGGTTTTTTTAAAACTTTTTAAACTTTTACCACAGCTTTTACGATTTATTGACATATTAAAGAATAATTATCGGGTATTCAGTCGCCCCGTGACCACGATCGCTGCAACGCGATGGAAACGTAGGGGAAAATAAAAACAAAAGGTACGCGATAAATACCCGATAATTATTCTTTAATAGGTTTTTTTAATACAAATAAAAGGGAAAGTTCCAACATGACGCGGTCTATTTCGCATTACCTCATCAAGTCGTCGTTCGTCTGCCACCCACCACGCGTGGTTTATTGACCGCATGTCCAAGTTTATTTATCTGTTATTCATTAACCACACTATGATGAATAGATTGTATGAAAGTCAAATATGAAAAGCGATTTATTAAAAAATAATTATACAGGTTTATTTCTAGTTAGAAATTGATTTCATAAATTACATTGGCCTTATGTCAACTATACAGTACCTAGATATATAAATGACTAGCGGTCCGCCCGGCTTCGCACGGGTATTAAACAAAAATTCAGAAATTATAGGTACACACTAACACGATGGGTTTCACAGTTTTCATACGGATCCCATTTTTTTTTACAGCATTGGGGTTTTTGACCTTGACTCGACACTTTGACTACTGAACTGACACTGGCCGTAGAGAAAAAGCAAGCACCGTTCGCTATACTATATTCACCTCTTTTTCTATTATGGCTCCTTACCATAATAGAAAAAGAGGTTGAATATATAGCGCACGGTTTAACTATTGAATTTTCCTTGCGGATCCCTAACTTTTTTGAAAATATTATAAAGCCTGTGGTCATCACGGAAAATTTAGGATTCTAATGGTGATAGAATTTTTCAAATCGGTCCAGTAGTTTCGGAGCCTATTCAATTCAAACATACAAACAATCAAATCTTTCCTCTTTATAATATTAGTATAGACATAAGGCCAATAGGTAGTGACCATTTTGAAGGCCAGTTCCCACCAAAGCGAATGGTTCGAAGATGAAAATTTACCAATACACAAAAATATTGTACCCTAATTCATTTAACAGTTGTAAGTATATCTATATCTATACTAATATTATAAAGAGGAAAGATTTGATTGTTTGTATGTTTGTTTGTTTGTTTGTCTGTTTGTTTGAATTGAATAGGCTCCGAAACTACTGGACCGATTTGAAAAATTCTTTCACCATTAGAATCCTAAATTTTCCGTGATGAACATAGGCTATATAATATTTTTAAAAAAGTCTAACTTTTTTAAAAATATTATATAGCCGCATGAAAAATTCAATAATTGAAACGTGCGCTGTATATTCAACCTCTTTTTCTATTATGGCGCGTCAGAATAGAAAAGGAGGTTGCATAGGTGCTTGCTTTTTCTCTACGGCCAGTGTCAGTTATGGAGTGTCAAGTCAATGTCAAAAACCCCAATGCTGTTAAAAAAAGTAAGGGATCCGTATGAAAACTTTGAAACCCACCATTTTAGTGTGTATAATTTCTGAAATTTTTGTTTAATACCCGTGCGAAGCCGGGGCGGACCGCTAGTATACTTATAAGACTAAGCTACCTCACTTTGTGCATATGCACATAATCAGCCCTTAGAGTTTTTGATCAAAATAAAACGTATTTTCATTTTAATAATTTCAATGTTGTTATTATTAAACAATTATTTACGAAGCTTAAACAAATTACTAGTCAGTCTAAGAACAAATAAATAAAATAAACCAAGCTCTCGACTTGAGCAAACTCTTATGTACCTTATTTCAAGTAGGTAAATAAATTACGAACTCGTGTTCGGCTTTGAAGGCCGAAAGGTTAATAGGTCTGAGAGCAATTTTACCAAAATTCTCATAAGTTCTTGTAAGGTCCTTTATACCAGACGACACTCGTAGCATATGTTTTTAAAAACAATCTGATACAATTATTTTTATTAATCTTGCATAAGCAACCTATGAATTGAATTTAGTTGGTTTCTATGCCGCATGTAATGTAATAAATATGTATGTAATTTCAACTAATGGCTGAACAGGGGCGGATTTTTCACAGTTCTCAAAGGAGAATTCATTTGAAATATCCATAATTACTCCATATTATTTTTTCAGTCCGTATGCGATTCAAAGAGATCACTTCTCCCAGTCTAACGCATGTAATTTTATTTATATTTTATGACGCGAGTCCTGTAAGGTTTAAAGGAAATAAAGCACTTTGATATTTGATATTGATTCTACGCGCAAGCTATCGAATTATGGGCTACCCAATTCATCAATCACATCAATTTCCTTTTGGTTGAAGAAATAGGTACCAACATAGGAATTGTTATATGTCATTGTCGTGTCGTGTATATTAATAAAAACACAGCCTACATAAATTATTCGTAACGCCTTGTTATTCACCTATTATAATCTACTATAGTTACATAATTATTTGTTTTAACGTAGTAATTTCACTTGATATAACAATATTATGTAATTATCAATATCAAAATTAGTGTGAACTTACTAAAATTAAAATGATATCTATGAAATTTAAACCAGTATTCCCAATCTCTCTCTTTATTTTTCACACATTTTGGCAAATAAATACCTACTTACCATAATATACATAGATTCACATACATAAGTTATAACTTTGTAAAGAATTTTTTTAAGCAGTCATTGTTTTTTTTTATTTGCGAATAAGCTCAAATAGTATTTTGTAATACGAGTTTTGTACCACGGGGATCCTTTGATTACCGAGAACTAGACCTAGTTTCTAGCTCTTCCTAGTTTAGTTTGACCGTGAGGTTCGTCCGTTACCTCAATATATGTATACGTTGAAAGTTTTTCTATTCAATATTTATCGATTAACAGATAGGTACCTGGATAATCCTTTATAGTTTATACCATAGCCTTGTAGGAATAGGAACTAAATTAAAAATATCCTGCATAAATATCAGTCGAAAACGCATCTTATACAACTGAAGGGTCGTCCTAAATGAGGTTGTGCTATATATTAATGTTCTCAAAAAGACCATAATCTAGTTACGTAGAGTAAATGCACCGAGTCCGCTCACCAAACATACAAAAACCTATTAGAAATGTCTGCAGTTACACAGGAATTCCAACACGACTGGGATGCCACCAACTACAGGGTTGGTACACACTGTAAATCAAGCAACTGAAAACGAATACGCTACTAAATTTAAATTTTCAAAGGATGTGCAGCTCAACATACAAAACCTTCGATTTTCGTATCCCAGCAACAAATAATGGGAAAAATACCCATAAAAGCGTATGCAAGAAACGATGCATGTGGCTTGGTTTTTAATTATGCTCTTTATTCATCATCAGCCTATGTTAGTCCACTGCTGGACATAGGCCTCCCCTAATGAGCGCCATAGCGCCCTGTCTTCAGCTTGTCGCGCCCAGCATCTGCCAGCAGTCTTTCGCAGATCGTCATCCCTGGCCGGAGGGCGTCCTACTCTACGTTTACCGAGTCGCGGTCTCCACTCAAGAATAATCAGTTGGAATTCCAACACGACATGCGAAGGACCGGTGTACAAGATAAAGTGAGCTTGGCATTGTATACTAAGGACTATTTATCGGGTTTTTATCTCGTAACGTTTGTTTTATGTTCCCCTGCTTTAGTTACGTAACGCAGGGGAAAATAAGACAAAAGGTAACACCAGATAAGTTTAGTCTTTAATTTCGCATTGTTTATAAGATTATTAGTGAAGGCAAAAACTTTACGTGACAATATTTAAAAGCGAGCTACAGTTACCAGAAGGATAAACACGCCGATTGTTCTTTAGGGTAAAATCAAAGGTAAAATAGATCACAATGACATTGAATCGCGATACATTGCGTATATTCTTGAAGTTGAAAGAATAAATTTCAAATAATTTACGCATTCGATGACAAAGTGATTCTCTACAAAGTGATTTTTTTCTCTATTCTACTCTAGACAACAATATCGGTGCTTGGCCTTCAGTGTTTTGGTTTATCAGAATACAATAATTTAACAGAGTTCGCGGGTGTCGTAGGAAATAATATATTCGCCTAGGAATTACATGCTTAGTAATTCAGATTGGTCCAAATAACGAGTTTTTCCCAACGTCTCACTTGAGACGGATCTATTCTTAAGTGCGACATGACCATTCCCTGCTCTCACCCAAGTAAAACCCTAGAATGGTAGAAAATTAATGGAAGTGTCTACCCAGCCAAACAATCAATGGTTTGTTTTGAAAGTATATAGGCTATCGGGATTTGATTTATATATGAGAGAAGGATTCAATAGTTTTTTATTTCTCACACTTCAGTTTTTTAACATGTGACTGACAGGTTTTGTCTGCACCACCCCTTATCTCCGATACCACTGCAGTAGTTAGTAACAACCCCTATTTATACAACAAATATACTAGCGCACATTTTTAGCTGAAAATTGACCAAAAACCTGCGACACGACTGGAAAGTTACAACCGATATAAAACATTACTTTTACCTAGTGCTTTACTAGGTCAACTAGAATTTTACTAGGCTATCGGGATTTGATATTTAAAAGCTTTTTACGCTACATATCTCAGCTTAGCTTGGGACGAGATGATATGATGCGGGTTGTCCAGTTTTTTTTATTTTTAAAGTCGCAATATATTATTGGATTTTTAAAACGACTCAGTAACTCGTTTGCTTTGTGTTTGACGACGCTGCAACAATATAATATTTAAATTTTTACTAAATTCTTAAAAATCTTGTATCTTTTTATGGTCAGATATTTGCAAAGGTGCCGCTGCATACGAAATTTTAATATCAATTCGAATTCAGATGCTTTCGCCTTGAATGTAAGAACAAGTACATATTTGACAGTAGAAAATATTTAATACTTACGTACTTAATTGAACTCGATGGCATGGAAGACTCAAAAAATCAAGTAGGTGTCTCTACTAAGGCTAGGAAGGCACAAACATTTTGTACCTACCTAGGCTATAGAGATATCCTACCCACCTAGCCCTTTACCTACCTTTTTGTTACAATACGATCAAAGGCTAAAAGTTTGTAGATAAGACCAAGGCATGATTCTTGCGTGACCTGGCTACTCTATTTACCTAAACGATGATTGCTTAAGTATTGTGGTAACCATAATTTTAAAACAAACACCCAAATTCAATACAATTTACTTGTCATAAAATTCCAAGGGCGATGTTGTTAAAGTCGTAAACGTTTTGCTGTGAATATAAAACTACCATTATAATTGACAACCTGTTTACTGTTCAACATCCTAAAAAGATACGATATTTATATTTATGATTTTGAAGTGTTTTGTTTAGTTTTGTGTTTTCAAAAAAAAATCTGAACGTCTGATCGATGCGACGTGTGACCCGAGCGCAGCGCATCAGCATTGCCATACAGCGAGGCAACTTAGCTAGCATCTTGGGTACACTTCCAACTGGTATTGATATGGATCAGTTGAGCTACCTGTAGTTTGTTTGCAACAGTCTGCACTTAGCTCAATTGTTTCATTTGTGAATACTAGCTATACTATTTTTAGCTAGATAATTGTAATTTTCTTTGTTAATAACGTATTTCTATTGACTATTGAAAAAAAAAACAAGTCTTGCATGATGGATGACGCTTTTACTAGATGTCACTAGTAAAAGTAACCGAGCTCTCCATTGCGCTAACGAGAACGCACGTCTAATGCTATGTTCACATGCGCGCGTTCAACTCGACATTCAACGTGCACGTTCACGTTCACGAGCGTGTGAACAGTACGCCCGAGCCCGTAAACGCGCCCGTGAACGTGAATGCCGCGAACCAAATGCACTGACAGACACGAGACGGCGTGCGTGTGAACAGCTTGAATTGTCGCCGGCCTGGGACGGGCTGCATGCCGCGCAGCCCGCCAGGCAGCCCGCCGGGCTGCACGGCGCGCATGTGAACGTACAATAAGATATAATGTTGCGTTAAAATCTATAAATTAGTCATACCATTGTTTGTTTCAAGAATAAATGATTATTATTATTATTAGTCTACTCCGAGAGTTTAAGGTGTTTTATTCCACCAAACTCCAGGCACAGAAAATCGAGTAGGGCTCAACCAGCGACTCTAATAAAAACAAAGAAACTGCGCTAAGCACACTACCAAACAAATTTAGGTATTCCAAAACGCTATAAGACAACACTTTTAAGATCTTATTTATGTAACTTCTATCTCGAAACAAAATGATCTTTATCCTTTCTTAACAGTATACGTGCGATCCGCAATCAATTACTCACCCCTCGATAAATTGCAGCTATTTACAACGCGAATGTGTTCCCAATATCTTACTTGTACTGGTACCGAAGCAGGGCCCGACTTTGGGAAACAATATACGTCGTTTGTAGTTTCGTAATAAGTTTCCTTCATCCCCTAATGATTGTGGATTATGGCAAAACCAGGGGGAGTTTCGTGATAGAAGTAGAAATTGTTTACTATACTATCTTATGAAAAAACATATTTGTATGCTTAAAACTATAATAGGTACCGACTTACACTAAAAAAATACTTTAGCAAAAAGGTTTTAAACATTCCAATAATTTGTTGTCGACGCAAAGAACAATGGCAGAATTTGGTCTGGACTTTTTTTTGCGTCCATGGATCTGATGTATATGAATCAAATTTAATAAATTTTCTACGATTTTTCAATTATTCACTCCTTCTCGTAAAGGCCGGAGTTATTTTATGATATTTAAAAGCTTATCAAATGATATTCGAATTAGGTACATTCGAAATGTTACCATTTTATTAGTGGTGCGGGTACAATTATTGAATGCAATGTATCATTTGTCTTTGATTTGTCTTTGATAGTGTCATGTTGTCAGCGGTTGTCTGTCAAGACGCCATAGAATCTAGAACGTAGTGGTTTTATTCTCTTTGACAGAATCCTTCCGAGACTTCGGCGTTTTTCATCTCTGCTGTGTTTTGTGTTTATATCTTGGTTTTCTATTTATTTTTACCCGAATTACGGAAGCCACAGGCGACGTATGTAACACCCGACCTGGACTGTATAAGGACTGATTGATACTGCCCTGTGTCTGGCTAGTGCGTGCCCTTAGGACTCCGATATTGTTGTTTTGGGTGTTCTGGGCATTTTCTATGTAAAATAAAAAATATCTATTAATGTAGGTATACCTATATTATATTGTTTTAAGTACCTATATAAGTTATCTAGTAGGAACTCATAACATAACACAACCTCTGCTTAGCTTCGGGCTAGATGATGCTGTGTGGATTGTCTAACATTATTTATTAAAACCCTCAGTTTTTTTGTTTACGGGGCAAGAAGGTACATTTTTTTAATACACGCCCAGCTTTTGTAAACATACAAGAAGTTTAGAATTTGTTTTGCTCATTTTGTTTATCATTTCTCATTTCGAATATATAAGGTGGCGTGGTCTAATTGATAAGACCAAACCCAAGACCAAATCACATTATCCATTTCTTTATGTTTTGATTTCAATCTGCGATGTTTTATAGACAAATATTGTTTGACGTTCATTCATAACCAAAAAATTCAAACACTGAAATCTTTTTTTTCCGGCTTTCCCCAAAGAAAATAGTCTCATTTATAGATTCTGGAGCTAACGCCAAATCTTTTAACATTTTTTTCATTACGGTACGCTTCAATTTGATCCCAGACAATTCTTAGTATGGAGACCTGCCATTGTTCTTTGCGGTAGATTAATTAGGTAAGTAATCCATAATCACTACGCTTGGAGTATTGGTAATGCAGTTAATATATCTACCCTGAAAGAAGCCGCTTTCCGCCTTTAAGCCTTTTGCACCTTTAGCCGAAGTATCAGACAAAATACTTCATTTCCTTCAGACTTTACAGGACTCTTGGACAAGCCATATTATGTATATGAATCAAAGTACCTAAATAAAACTGGACTAAACGAATCGCTTTGATTTTATGTTAATTTCAATCTTTTTAAGGTAGAGTAATGAAGCGAACAAGATATCTTAACCTTGTTAGGTTTTTAGTTTTCGGGTTGGAGCAAAACTCTTTCCAAAGCTTTTTAATCGTCTAGAAAATTTATCTACTTAATATCTTATAGTAAGCATTTTTGCATAGAATAATTTTCACACAACTTTATAATTACAACCTGTTTGAATTTATTTATACTTAGACAATTTTTGCAACTCACTTGGAGTCTTGTCGTAGAAGCGTATATGTCGCAGTCATCTGGTTGTATCTGCTATTTGATTGTATGACTAGGCGCGTTCATTTAATGACGACATTTAATTGAATGACTAGGGCTGAACGTTGATTGAACAAGCGTCACTCAACGTCCTACTAGTAAGCGGATTGTAACATAGCTCTTTGAACAGAGCGGACTTAAAATCAGTCAGGTGATTGTATTTTAGTTCATTTTTTTTCCCACTAGTTCATAAATGTCTGCCAAACCTTCGTGCCATTTTAAATTTATCGTTAATATAATACCTACTTATAATTTTGTTGTTGTCTCTAAAAATATATATTAATAATATTTTTTTTATATAATAAAACATTTTTTATAGCAATTCGACTATAGGAAGTGCATTGTTGCTATCTAAATAATAATATAAGAGATGTGACTGCTATACTACGTGCAAGTAATGATTTTATTACATGTAAGCAAGTTGTTATACTTGTTATGTTTTTTCAGTATTATATTACTTTAATTAATGAAACTGTTTATAAATTTTTTGTTTTTTTTTTACTTTATCCCTCACCTCATTTCACAAGGTGACAAAGACTTAAGTTAACAACTTTCTGGAGTCTCAGAGACTCCCATATTTTAATAAATTTTTGAATAAATATGATATACTCGTATTTTTAGCCCTTTAAAATACAATATAAAATCATAATAAGGTGTGTCATGTCATGTCCTCATTTTTGTTATCTAAAGTAAGTTACCTTTTAAGTTGCGAACTTATGGTCACCCTAACCAAACATTACAAAGTCAGCTATATCCCATTCAACAACTATGCTAAATGACGTTCAGTCAAGACGTTGAACGTTACATTAAACAACTTGACGAGTTGTCCTTCAGTCATTCAATTAAATGTCGTCATTAAATGAACGCGCCAGTCATACAATCAAATAGCAGATACGACCAGATGACTGCGACATATACATTGATTCGTCTTTTGTATACATAATATGCGAGTAGTGGATGTAAGTCCGTACATATATGTACTGATTGATAACGATAGAATAATTTCGCCAGGCCTAATGTAAGTAAGGGTGCATTTTCGTGGAACAAGAGCAGAACTGGGTGATAAGTTTCACGATTCCCCGCTGCAGGGGAAAATCCCTTGATAAACAGCGTTGTTGGCGGAGATCCTCCTGCGACGTAAGTGGTTGCGGGTTCGGTTCCCGCCTCGGGATAAATATTTGTATGATTTCAAAATATAATCAAAAAATCTTCGAATATTGTATTGAGTTATCATCTTATTTCTATTATAAAAGCTCAGCTTGGATTGGGGCTAGATAATGCTTGTGCTTGTGGATTGTCCAGCATAATTTATTTATTATTATTATTAAAACTGTGTAAAATTCACATCTGCCCCCGCTCCCACTTTCAAGCGATACGCAGCCTTAAACTACAACTACAACATGTTACAGTTTTACGCGACCAAATTTTACGTGTAATGTTAGCGTTGTACAGTACAAGGCCCACATTTATTCACCGAGGACCAAATTGTGCCACATTTAATTACCTATATAAAGCATGTCATTTGTAAATTGATCTACCTAAACGATGATTCACTATACAGAGTCTACGCAATAGGCGTTCTGCTTTAATGTCCTTTCGATACGAAACGAGATACGTAGAACCGCGATGTAACAGAACTACGTAGCATGCTCTACGCCGCCCTAGAGCATGCTACGTACAGACCTATGAGGCCATTAATTCGTAGAACCTCGTTTTCACAGATCTACGCATGAAACGGGTACCATAGGGATTTTGTACAACAGGCTACGTAGCAAACTCTACGACGCTTTAGGACGCTCTAAAAATACTATAATACGTAGCAAGTTTTAAAAGTCTGTGTTTTGACGTTCACATTGCGAATTTGTCTCCATTCTATCATTATCAGGGCCGTGGCAGTACAAGGCAAATATGGATGTGAAGTGAGATGTGACTGTATTTACCCAAGAAGAAGCCATTTGCAACGGTCGACGCCAACAGGCCACTTACGAGCAACGGTGTCCGCTACTTCTTGCCATTTGTCATCCGTAACCAAATAACCGTCCTGTGTTTATGCAACCTAGAGGATTTCGTTTATGGTTGACTAGCGGTTCACCCCGGCTTCGCACGGGTTTTTGACAAGAAAATATTTTTTCATACGGAGCCCTAACATTTTGAAAATATTCAATAGCCTATGTTCATCACGGAAACTTTAAGATTCTAACGGTGAAAGAATTTTTCAAATCGGTCCAGTAGTTTCGGAGCCTATTCAATTCAAACAAACAATCAAATCTTTCCTCTTTATAATATTAGTAGGTACCTATAGATATGAGCTTCTTCATACAAGATTGTGCTGTAACCTCAACGCTGCCTAAATACTCAAACGAGTGGCAGTGGCAGGAGGTGGCAGGCGAATTGACCGCAGCGTTGAAGCTCTAAGTAGGTATCTACCTACTTTTCTTTATGGCAGCATTCTAGGTTGGATAATAATTCTTTCGTAGTGGTCATTGCATATTCGATGGATGATGGTAAGAAAGTAAGAAGAGTTTTTAACAAAGGACACTCATATAAAGTTAGAACAATGCTATAACCTTATAACCTTTATTAACAAAATGATTACAATTAAAATAACCAAATTATGTAGCCATAACACAATCCATTAAGGCAAATATGGAGAGGCTTCGTGATAAGACAGTAAAAACAGGTAAACAGTGTGTATCTTAAAAGGTGTGTTTTAAACTTAATTAAAAAGTTTAAAACACACCTTTTATTTATCTTAAATTAATCTTAACCTACAAACAGCATTCCAGATATGGATAAATTCTATTCTAGTCGTAAGTGTCGTAAGTGCCTTTTGTTATTTCTTGAAGTACATTTGAACTTGAGTTTTACTTTCTTATACCTAGTTTATAGTCGGAAATAAGAGTCGAATTTCTACCCCATGTACTTGTTATTTCGATGCCGTGTGGTGACGGCATAATAAAGAATTTCACCACCCCAACTCATCCCGTGGGTGTCGTAAGAGGCGACTAAGGGAAACACACCGGGGGGCGGGCAGCAGCGCCCTCTGCAGAACTACTCCACTAAACTGCGATCCCCAACCCGCATGCCCAGCGTGGGGATTATGGGCAATACCCCCAAATGACAAGAACCGCCACAAAATGGCCCCCAGTTCCCGGCCGCCTCGCTATTCCTGGCCATGGTAGCGGCCACGGTAACGGCGGGGCAGGGGGTGCTAGGAATCACCGGGCTACATTAGGCTACCACACCCCACACACACTGACCCTGGCAACGTTTAACGGACGCACTCTGAGGCTTGATCACCATCTAGCGCAGTTGGAAGTGGAGTTAGAGAACATTAAATGGCATGTTCTAGGGTTATGTGAAGTCCGTAGAGAGGGGGAGGACACCGTAACCCTAGACTCGGGCCATCTTCTCTACTTTCGTGAGGGTGATAAAACATCCCAGGGTGGCGTAGGTTTCCTCGTCAATAAGGCCCTCTCTAACAACGTCGAAGAAATCTCCAGTGTGTCGACCAGGGTAGCGTACCTGATCCTTCGGCTGTCTAAGCGCTACAGATTGAAGGTCATTCAGGTTTACGCACCGACCTCGACACACTCGGATGATGAAGTAGTGGAGGATATGTACGAAGACATATCCAAAGCCTTACATCACACCACCAAGGCTCACTTCAACGTTGTTATGGGGGACTTTAACGGCAAGGTGGGAACCCAGACTGGCAACGAATCCCGAATAGGCCCGCATGGTTTTGGTGTTCGAAATCACAGGGGACAAATGCTCGTCAACTTCCTTGAGAAAGAGGGGCTGTTCTTAATGAACTCTTTCTTTAAGAAACAGCCCCAAAGGAAGTGGACATGGCGGAGTCCCGATTCTGTGACTAAAAATGAGATCGACTTCATCATGACGGATAGCAAGCATATATTCAGAGATGTCTCAGTGATCAACAGGTTCAATACCGGATCTGATCACCGACTCCTTCGAGGCTCTCTGAATATAAATTTGAAGCTTGAAAGAAACCGTCTGGTGAAGTCCACGCTCCGACCGAACCCAATCCAAATCATGGCGGGCACCGAGAAGTTTCAGCAGCTTCTCGGGGATAGATTCGCTGCCTTGGAACCCACTGATGACGCTGACGAGACCCTACACAATCTGGTAGAAACGCTGAGGGACGAGGGCATCAAGTTTTGCAAAAAGCAGCGTACTGGTAAGAAGTCCAAACTCTCGGATGAGACTCTTGGGCTGATGACAAAAAGACGGGAAACCACCCAAGCGACTTCGTCAGAGAGGTCAGACCTGAACAAGCGAATTGCGAAGATGGTACGACGCGACCTTCGGAGCTCTAATACACGCCTCATTGAAGAGGCGATAGAGCGAAACCGAGGGTCCAAAGTATTCACTCAGCAGCTTGGAAGGAGCCATCTGACGAAGCTTTCAACGCACGACGGAAGGACCGTTTTGTCGAAGCCGGAGATATCGGCCGAGATAGAGGACTTTTATGGCCGTTTATACGCTGCACATGCTCCCCGTTCCCAACGAGACGACCACGATTCTAGAGCCACCTTGATACGCCACTATACCGACGAACTGCCAGACATCAGTCAAGACGAGATCGTGTTAGCTCTGAGGCAGCTTAAAAATGGAAAAGCCCCCGGTGAGGACGGAATAACATCAGAGCTTTTGAAAGCTGGAGGATACCCTGTTATACAGGAGTTACAGAGCCTCTTCAACGCCGTCCTTCACAGTGGGAGAACTCCAAAGGCGTGGAGTGGGAGTTTGGTGGTGCTCTTTTTTAAGAAGGGAGATAAAACCCTTCTTAAAAATTATAGACCCATCTCGCTCCTAAGTCACGTCTATAAGCTTTTCTCACGAGTTATATCGAACCGTCTCGCCAGGAGACTCGACGAGTTTCAGCCACCGGAGCAGGCTGGGTTTCGCGGAGGATATGGTACCATAGACCACATTCACACAGTGAGGCAGATTATACAGAAGTCCGAAGAGTATAATCAGCCCCTGTGTCTGGCTTTTGTGGACTATGAGAAGGCCTTTGACTCCGTTGAAACCTGGGCTGTTCTACAATCCTTACAGCGATGCCAAGTAGACTATCGTTATATCGAGGTGCTGAGATGTCTCTACGAAGCCGCTACGATGAGTGTCCGAGTACAGGACCAGCAGACTAAACCGATCCAACTGCGCAGAGGAGTGAGGCAGGGGGATGTCATATCCCCGAAACTGTTCACGAGCGCGTTGGAAGATATGTTTAAGACGCTGGACTGGAAAGACAAGGGCATCAACATAAACGGCGAGTACATCTCACACCTGCGATTCGCTGATGACATAGTCTTAATGGCGGAGTCGCTAGAGGAGCTGAACCGGATGCTGGACAGTCTAGCTTCAGCCTCCCGATGTATCGGTCTTGGCATGAATTTGGATAAAACCAAAGTCATGATCAATGCCCACATTGATCCAAGACCGGTGATCGTACATGGCCACCTTCTCGAAATTGTTTCTGAGTACACTTACCTCGGGCAGATTTTGCAGTTGGGTAAAAACAATTTCGAGAAGGAAGCCAAGAGGAGGATCCAGCTAGGCTGGGCAGCGTTCGGAAAACTACGTCGAGTCTTCTCGTCATCCATACCGCAATGTTTGAAAACGAAAGTTTTTAATCAGTGCGTCCTACCAGTCATGACCTACGGAGCTGAGACGTGGACACTCACGATAGGGTTGGTCCACCAGTTCAAAGTCGCTCAGCGCGCTATGGAAAGAGCTATGCTCGGAGTTTCTCTGAAGGATAGGATTCGTAACGAATACATCCGACAGAGAACTAAAGTCATCGACATAGCTCAGAGAATTAGCCAACTGAAGTGGCAGTGGGCCGGCCATATTTCGCGAAGAACCGATAACCGCTGGGGTAAACGTGTTCTTGAGTGGAGACCGCGACTCGGTAAACGTAGTGTAGGACGCCCTCCGACCAGGTGGGATGACGATCTGCGAAAGACTGCTGGCAGATGCTGGATGCGACAAGCCGAAGACAGGGCGCTATGGCGCTCATTAGGGGAGGCCTATGTCCAACAGTGGACTAACATAGGCTGATTATGATGATGATGATGATGATGATGTACTTGTTAGGTAATTGCCCGACCAGCCCAAATGATCATGAAAAAAATATATCTAAAAAATCTTAAGGGTTCGTGAAGTAAATAAAAATCCAAAGGGAAAACCACAGATATAAATCTCGGATTAAATAGGCCTTTTTAAATTACTTTATCTCAACCCTTGGGCGTTATTAAATACAAACTCAATTTCCTCCAAACGATAAATAATGTCCTTGCATTTTATATTTTATTTATAAATATTTCTTACCTCCGGTCACGTTGGAGCATAATTGTGACGGACGGAGCCGGGAGCTGAAGATCAAGATCGATTAGCCCTCTTTGTAGCCCTTTAGAAAGGGTTTAATTTGTACCCCAGTCTTTCTTTCGCACGTCTTAATCATTAGACATTGTAATGTAAATGTGTTAAAACTTGCTCGCCCTACCCCCTACGGTGGCGGGACAAAGTATTTTAATATAAGTAGCGCCAATTTGAGTGAAAAAGTGTAGTCAAGTAGTCAAGTCAGCAAGTAATAAATAAACAAGAAGAATAAACCTAGTAATACAGTCCACAAGTCGTTTCAATTCGCCTAAGGAACGTGGAGGAGAACCCTACGAGTAGGAGCTAGGACCCCCAAAGGAACGTGGAGGAGAACACTACGAGTAGGAGCTAGGACCCCCAAAAGTTTTGGTCCTCCGAAGCCGGATCTGAGAAGCCATCGTCGACAAGAAGAGCGGTACCGGGTTGACTATCGTGACCGACCCCAACCACAAGGGCGGTCACGTGACCCCGACTTCCCCGGTTCGCATAAAGCCGAGGTAGCGGGAGTACCCGAGGAAAGGAGCCGCCAACCGGCGCAACGTGCATCATTCGTCGGGGCGCACTGGGCGCTCGAAGAACCCCGAACGGGGCAGCGTGCATCGTTGTCAAGACCAGCGCCAGGGGCACGGGGTGCCTGAAGAACCCCGAACGGGGCGCCGTGCATCGTACGACGGTAGCACTGGGTGCTCGAAAAACCCCGAACGGGGCAGCGTGCATCGTTGTCAAGACCAGCGCCAGGGGCACGGGGTGCCTGAAGATCACCGAACGGTGCTACGACCGAAGACACGCGTTATCGCGGCCCGCTGGCTCACGGATACCTTGCGGTGTTATTACGAAGTGGCCAACGGGTAAACGCCTTCGGGTGGTGTGGTGTTTGTGCGGCACCACCAGTCCAACAAGAGCGCAAGGACGGCGCGGGCTGAAGTGCACTCCTCGCCGGTAAGGGACACGCAACACGGGCGCCGGACTGTAGGCACACGCCTAAGGGGTCGGACATTCCAGCCGATTCCCGAGCATCCCGTGATTGCGTGTTCCCCTCTGCTGGGTGGAACCCCCCTACCCATCCCAACGTATCCATCCCCGAAGGAGCAAACGTCAGCCTTTTGGCGGCACCTCCTGACGGACTGATAGGGACCGATAGGGACCGATAGGGACCGCTAGGGGCGTTCAAGTGCCGAAGAAGATGACCACAAGAAGCCCGCCAGCTACGAGGACAAGGACTGCCGCGCTGAGGGTATACCAGGACTACCCCGCATCACCATCAGACAGTACGCACCCCGACGCACCACCCGTATCGAACCCCGAAACAGGGGCAGGACCCGGGCCATCCGCGCCTGAAGCACGAATCGCTGGTGATACTACTGCTGACGTGACTACCAACCGCGCCGTAAATGGCAACGCTCGTGCCAATACTGCGCGGGACATAGCCGAGCTAAGCACTATCGAACCTCAAAGACTACCAAATAGTCGCGCCCAATCAGTGCTCTCGCAGCAATCGAACGTTAGCATCGCGCTGCGTATCCGTAAAGCGGAACTTGAAGCAGAAGAACGGCTCGCGGAAATACGCCGAAAAGAACTTCGAATTCAAGAAAATCTTATCAAAAAGAGATTAGCCGCAGAAGTCGCCGGAATACGTGAAGAAACCGATGCAGTTAGCGTTACTAGAGAAGAGAATGGTACTGCAGAGAGACACGTTAGTGAGTGGCTCAAGAAGCATCGCCTACGGGGGGAGCAGAGAGGATACGATCCAATAGAAACGGATGAAGGTATTAGGATCCGCTCTGCTTCAGAGGAACGAACTGCTCCACGACGACCCACAGCAAACCAAACTACATTTGAATCAAGACGACAGAGATCCCCTTTGCCAGAACAACATAGAGATGAAAACGCATTCGATAGACTGACAATAGCGTTAGAAAGAATGGCATCAAACAGACCACCTACGAGACAGATGCACGAACTACCCATCTTCAACGGTGGAGCCAAAGAATGGCTACCGTTCAGAGCAGCTATGCGAGACTCTACGAAGCTTTTCAAACTGTCACCGGCGGAGAATCTAGCTAGACTGAGAACGTGCCTGCGAGGCGAGGCACGAGCTACGGTGTCAGCACTGTTGTTCACAGCGACTGATCCATCTGTAATCATGAACACTCTTGAACAAGTTTACGGACGTCCAGAGATGATAATAGACGATGCTATTGAGGATATTAGAAGAATGCCACGTTTAGGAACAACCGTAACAGAGTTGAATGGTTTCGCAATCAAGCTTCAAAATATAGTGGCAGTAATCACAAGCCTAGACGAACGAGGATATCTACAGAATCCCATGCTAGCGCGTCAAGTTACAGAAAAACTGACTCCACATATGAAGGCAAGATGGTGCGACTATGCCGAGGAATTCGGAGATCGAAGGGAAGCGGAAATCGTAACTCTATCCAAATTCCTCATGAGGGAGGCAGATCGCGCCGTACGTCATGCATACTCGGCCGCTCGCGGACATAGTTTGCGGCCGAACGAGGGAAGTGCAAAACGCACTGAAGAGCGGAACCCTGCGAATGAACGAAACCGCAGAACCGTTCTTGCTACAACTGAAGAAAAGGACAACGCAAAGACTAAGGAAGATAAATGTCTCTGCTGCGGCGGTGAGCACCGAACGCCACTGTGCCGGAAGCTAGCGGCCCTGACCGTAACCGAACGATGGTCATGGGCGCGAGAGGCACGAGTCTGTTTTCGTTGTCTTAATAGTAAACACAGACGTTTCCGATGCAAGAGCAAGAGATGTGGGATTGATGAATGCACTCAATCGCATCATGCGTTGCTGCACTCGCCAGAGAACCGAAGGGAAACGCCCTCACACAATATCGAAGAGTCTGCCCTTACAGCAGCAGCGAGGGCACCTGAGGAAGAATTGCAAATATTGTTAAAGGTCTGTCCAATAACTGTCCGAGGTCAAAACGGCAAAGAACTGAATACTCACGCATTACTTGACGAGGGGTCAACGATAACACTGGTCGACGAGGAGATCGCCTCGCTGTTAGGAATGAGAGGACCAGTGAGAGCGTTGAATATCGTGGGAGCCACATCAAGTCAACGTGAACCCGAAAGCCAGATCGTAACATTCGGAGTGCGAGGACAGAGTCAGGAGAACTTTCATCAGATAAAAGCCAGGACGGTGAAGAACCTGACTCTGGGAAGTCATTCGGTTGGAATAGAGCTTCTCCAACTACCCCACTTACGGGAACTTAACCCGAAGGCCGTCTGTTACTTGAACGTAAAACCACGAGTACTTATCGGCGCCGACAACTGGCATCTTATAGTAACACGGAAGCTGCTAACAGCTAAACGAAACCAACCAGCTGCCTCGCTTACGGAGTTGGGTTGGATAATCCATGGAAGCGCCCCTCTAAGAACGATTGAAAGAGACGCTGAAGTTATATGTCACGTGCGTACTCCTCAAGGCATTCCAGACAGGGATGACGAGTTGAACGAACTCGTAAAGGCGCATTTCGAAATAGACGCTCTCGGAGTCTCAGCCAAGAGGAAACCTAACCCTAATGAGGAGCGCGCTAAAGAAATATTTGAACGAACAGTCAAACGAAAGAAAGATTGTTTTGAGGTGGGATTACCGTGGGCGATCGACCATTCAGAAATGCCACCGAGCTACGATATGGCCGTACGCAGGTTGCAGGGCATAGAACGCAAGATGGATAAATCGCCAGAGTTCAAGAGCGCCTACACAGGGCAGGTGACAAATTTATTTGAGAAAGGGTATGCGGTCAAGAGTAACGAAGACCACCCGCAAACAGAACGGTTATGGTACCTACCGCACTTTCCTGTCACGAATCCCAACAAACCAGATAAAGTTCGAATGGTATTTGATGCAGCCGCGCGTTCAAACGGAACTTGTCTTAATGACGCGCTTTTAGATGGACCGGACTTACTTCAGTCGCTCCATGATATATTGTTTCGCTTCAGAATGAAGCCGGTTGCGGTCACTGCTGATATACGTGAGATGTTCCTTCGAATAAAGATAAGACACGAGGATCAAGTAGCTCAACACTTCCTGTGGCGAGGAGATGATCGCTCCGCTCCGCCACAAAAGTATGTGATGGAGTCTATGATCTTTGGAGCCCGTAGTTCACCCTTTCTGGCTCATAGCGTGAGGGACCGAAATGCAGCAGACTTCAAGGTGTCACACCCACTTGCGTACGACGCTATTACTTGCAGTCATTACATGGACGATTGGGTACAAAGCTTTGACGATGACGAAATAGCCGCCCGCACAATAAAGGAAGTGCAAGAAGTGCACAGCAAAGCTGGTTTTGAGTTGGCCAGCTGGAGTAGCAATAAGGAACACTTACTCAGAGGAATACCCGACGAAAACCGTGCACATGCACCGAAAAAGCTCGCAGCTAACGCACATCTATACGAGAAGGCGTTAGGAATTCTGTGGATACCTACTTCAGATGAACTGGGATTCAATACTGCGATGAACAAAGTACCCATGGAGGTGAAGAAAGCCCAAAGGCCGCCGACGAAGCGCGAGGCCTTAGGGGCAGTGATGTCTCTGTTCGACCCGCTGGGCTTGCTAAGCCCATACACTATAACTGCCAAAATTATGCTTCAGGAACTATGGAAAAAGAAGGTGGGTTGGGATGACCCGTTACCACCCGAGGAAGCCTCGGCCTTCGATGAATGGCAGTCTGATTTGAGGCACATTGCCAAGTTAAGATTGCCGCGATGCTACGATCAAGGAAGCAACATAACGCGGCGACAGCTTCACGTGTTCTGTGATGCGAGTGAGCAGGCGTATGCAGCCGTAGCGTATTGGCGCTTGTCAAGCCAAGAAGGCATTAACGTTTCAATAGTTGCCGGAAAAGCTAAAGTCGCACCGTTGAAAACGCAGAGTATACCGCGGATGGAGCTACAAGCCAGTTTGATCGGAGCGCGACTAGCGGCTGACATAGTACGTTGTCACAAATGGCATACCGAAGTGATATTTTGGAGCGATTCGAAAACCGTGTTACACTGGATCAGAAATGATACGGTCCGTTACACGCCGTTTGTCGCACATCGACTGGGAGAAATAGCCGAACTGACAGATGCGGACCAGTGGCGATGGATACCGACCGCTCTGAATGTAGCAGATGACGCGACGCGCGCCGGCAATACGGAGCTGAAACGAGACAATCGATGGTTTACTGGACCCCAATTCCTACGAGAGAGCGAAGACTGCTGGCCCGGCCCGCATGCTTCTGAGACCTCAGAAGAGGAAGTTGTGGTGTCGCACGCCAGAGAGAAGTCGACGCTAGTAGAGGTGTCACGTTTCTCCTCCTACGAACGTCTAGTCAGAACAGTGGCGTATGTCCTCGCTTTCATCGACAAATGCAGAAAGCAGGCGAGGAGACTTGGCTTGAAGCATATACGAGAAGCCGAACGCCTGCTGATCCGAGATTCGCAAAGCGACACTTTCGCCGAGGAACTAACGCGATTATCAAAAGGACAGACCGTCGATCGCACGAGTCGTCTCTATAGACTTGATCCCGTGTACAAAGACGATAAGATAATCCGTTTGAACGGAAGAATTAACGCTGCGACGGTTCCGGACGAGATGAAACAACCTCCGATCTTAGATGGGAATCACCCGATCACGCGCCTAATAATCCGACAAGAGCATTTGAGCAGCGGACATATGGGGAGAGAACACATAGTGAACAACCTCCGTCAGCGTTATTGGATTTTACGCCTGCGACCAAATGTACGAGCGGCGCTACGTGAGTGTGTATGGTGTAAAATTAAGAGAGCCAACCCAGAGAAGCCAGTAAAAGGTGACCTGCCTCAGATACGACTTAGTACACACACAAGACCGTTCTCACGCTGCGGAGTCGACTGTTTCGGCCCTATGTGGGTGACGATTGGCAGACGACGTGAGAAAAGATGGGGAATGTTATTCACTTGCCTATCAACTAGAGCAATACACGTGGAGCTTATAGCTAGTCTAGACGTGGATTCAGCTATCATGGCAATAAGACGAATGGCTGCACGTCGAGGAATGCCCTGCCTGATAGCGTCCGACAACGGAACGAACTTCCACGGAACTGACGCGGAACTGAACAGAGCTTTCGCGGAATGGCTCCCCGCCCTCAAGGATTACGCACTCACGAAGCGAATCGAGTGGAGGTACATCGATCCTGGTGCACCGAATCAAGGGGGAGCCTGGGAAAGGATGATCAAATCCGTTAAAAGAGCTCTCGCAGTGACGCGCAACGAACGAGCGCCTAAAGAAGAAATACTTGCCACTCTAATGACCGAGATTGAGCACACCGTCAATTCGAGGCCACTAACTCATGTACCAGTAGAAGCAGAAGACCAAGAGGCCCTAACGCCCAATCACTTCTTGTTAGGAACTTCGGTGGGGCTGCCCTACGTGGGAGAATGCAACAAAAACGACAGGCGAACATGGCGCGCCGCTCAGGCACTTGCTAATGTGTTCTGGGAGCGATGGATCAGAGAGTATTTACCGACCTTAGCACCGCGAGGTGACGCCAGGCGAAACCAAACGAATGTCAAACCAGGTGATATCACGATAATAGCAGACGGAACGCTACCGCGAAATGTTTGGCCCCGAGGTCAGGTCGAGCGCGTATATCCGGGTCCTGACGGTGTGGTGCGAAGCGTGGAGGTGCGAACTAAAGGAGGGATCTTCAGACGACCAGTAAGAAGGCTCATTGTCCTACCGATGAATAAAGGCTGCGAGGATCTACGCCGGGGGGAGACTGTGACGGACGGAGCCGGGAGCTGAAGATCAAGATCGATTAGCCCTCTTTGTAGCCCTTTAGAAAGGGTTTAATTTGTACCCCAGTCTTTCTTTCGCACGTCTTAATCATTAGACATTGTAATGTAAATGTGTTAAAACTTGCTCGCCCTACCCCCTACGGTGGCGGGACAAAGTATTTTAATATAAGTAGCGCCAATTTGAGTGAAAAAGTGTAGTCAAGTAGTCAAGTCAGCAAGTAATAAATAAACAAGAAGAATAAACCTAGTAATACAGTCCACAAGTCGTTTCAATTCGCCTAAGGAACGTGGAGGAGAACCCTACGAGTAGGAGCTAGGACCCCCAAAGGAACGTGGAGGAGAACACTACGAGTAGGAGCTAGGACCCCCACAATAATCATATATATTTGATGAATTTTTATGATACATTTTCGTACAGCTCATTCAAATATTTTATTTACCAGATGCTCACCATTTTGTAAAATCATGGAAAGGTACACGGATAATTACTATCAAACAATAGAAACAAATCGGAACTGGTATTACAATTGAAACAATATAGATACCTGTAGACTATGTAAGCAATCTAGAGGTAACGCAACTGTCGAAAGCATTTCCAAAAGGCTGGCTGCAATCACCTCTGTAAGGTAATAAACGCTACTTTAATCTTGAATCAGGACATATTAAGAAAGCGACTTTTTTACAAAAGATTAAAATAAGAAATTAAATAAGATCACAAATTATGCGGGACATCAGTAAGGGCCAGCTCCGCAGCAACAGCAGAGAAACGGCGAAAATACGCTAAACTTGACTGAGGTGACTTATTCGAGCCGTTTGGGCTGGAAACCCTAGGTCCTTAGGGTCCTGGGGCACACACAATATATAAAGACTTCACAAAGCTATTTATAGAGTCCACATGTGATCGGAATGCGCTTTTATTTCGATCAACGAATTAGCATCGCCATCCAATGTGGCAATGCTGCCAGCATTCTGGGCACTCTGCCCTATGACGGCTTAGATTTTTAGGGAATAGATTTATAAGCGTACTAACTAACGGTAATTTTTATATTCTGTTAAGTCCTACTTTTGTGTTATTTGTTAATAAATAAACCTTGTATCCCAAAGTTTTTAATATAGGCGGAACTTGAAACCGCGATGCGTCAGTACAGAAATGCCCGTCTTGCTTTTCTCTGCCGATCAAAAACTCATATAACACACCTACACATAACAAATAAGTCCGGCTTTCCTTAAATGTCGGAAGATAATAAAAGCCAAGCTTTTGTGATCTTCCGTCACAGCCAAACACCATAACTAGCCATAGTGACCTATGACCTATGACCTTGGCATTTCGATGCAATAATACCTGTCCGATGGTAATCATCATGTACCAACCTTGTTTGCTTAGCCGCTGATGTCTTTACAATTGGAATGAGATAAATTGAACATGTTTTTGATAAACACGTTTGAACCGACCAAAAAATTGCCGCTCAATGTTATTATTAATTCATAATTTCCACGAATCATTATTTGAAGTTGATTGATTTGAGTCTCTCTGTAAATAAACTTTTAAATAAAGAACCTATCCATACTGATCGTTACTGCCTATAATTTGAGGGTAGTTTTACACTATTAGCTTTGGGGTATGTCTTAACACAACCACTTTGCGTGCCGATGAGTGTAGACGTTATTTTCTATCGGTCAGGGTTAAGTTTTCAAGAGACGTTATATCAACAAACTATGAACTTCTGTTAGTGCTCTTGAGTGTTATGTACGACTTCCAAACAGCCACCCTTCCTGTTAATCCAAGAGCTTTGATACCTGACGTACCGATTTGTGAGTCGTGTCGTCTGCAATAGTCAGTTCTATGCAGGTAGGTGGTGTTATAGTTCCTCAACATCATCAGAATTGTTCTTCCTACTATTATCTATCGCCATTATCTTGGTGCATTTTTAATATCTTAAAAGAAACAAGATCCAGTCTATGCACCTCTATGCCAAATATGTAAAGATTTTTTTATTAAATTAAACCTCATTACACTTATGTCCAAAAAGCTACAAAACAAAATACGCAATGCAAATTTAAGATGGACGTAGGTTTGTATGGCCTATAGGTACTTTATCAATGTAGGTAAACGTTGCAAAGAAAAGTATTATTATTTGGTGTGATTTCCGCTTCGGGACAAACGTATGTACGATCTTTAGATTTGGAAATTTGTACATAAAACAATAATTCTGATGGTTTTCTATGGACACAAGAAAATATCTATCTATGTAGCAATGTATATTAAGTATATTTTAGGCATCCAGTATCTACCCATTACACAAGCTAGCACTAACAAGTACGACAAGTGCGAGTGTAACTCGCGCGCCGAGGGTTTTGAACTTTTGTCGTTTAGGTAGGTACGTATATGACAACCTCTTGGCGCGGTGGGCTTACAACGCAGGAGGTTGAGGTTTGATTCCTGCCTCGGGTCTAATATGTTCTGTTTTTAGGGTTTTGCCATCGGTTGCAAAACCCTTATGAAATCGCTTTGGGTCTGTTTTGTGTTTTGAAGCCTTAATATCTCAGAAACTACTGCAGCTATTGACTTGAAATTTGAAATAATAATACATTTTATGCGCCCGCACATATTTATAAAAAATAAATGAAAAATCAAAATGAAGATTTTCCATACAAATTTTGAAATCGAAATTTTAAATGGAATGTACAACGTCAAAAGTGGTATCAAATGAAAGGTACACGTTTGTAGATTTCAAAATAGTTTTTGAAATTTTGGTAGATTTTATACTTTTTAAAATATTTTGAAAAAGGTCAAAAAATGACCGTTCCCCCCCCCCTCTATCTCCGAAGATTGCAGAGCGATCGACGTGATATGTACCAAGTGTTTGTAGATATGAATCTATTTTTTACAGGAAAAATATAGAGAAGTCTGTGAAAATAATGGTTTTTGAAATATGGTCAAAAAAGGGCGCGAAATATTTCTGAAGGGCTGACTACCCCACCGAGTTGGATATCAAATGAAAGGTATTGGTTTGTACATTCCAATACAGTTTTTGAAATTTCGATAAATTTTATACTTTTCGAAATATTTTGAAAAAGGTCAAAAAATTGACCGGTACCCCCCCCCCCCCTATCTCCGAAGATTGCAGAGCGATCGATGTAATATGTACCAAGTGTTTGTAGATATGGATCTATATTTTACAGGAAAAATATAGAGAAGTCTGTGAAAATAATACTTTTTGAAATAAGGTAAGGGCGGGAAAATTTTCTAATAGGGTGACTACCCCACCGAGTTGGGTATCAAATGAAAGGTATTGGTTTGTACATCCCAATACAGTTTTTGAAATTTCGATAAGTCTTATAATTTTCGAAATATTTTGAAAAAAGTCGAAAAATTGACCATTCCCCCCCCCCCCCCCTATCTCCGAAGATTGCAGAGTGATTGATGTAAAATGTACTAAGCGTTTGTAGATATATATCTATATTTTACAGGAAAAATAAAGAGAAGTCTGTAAATATAATACTTTTTGAAATATGGTCAAAAATCAAAGGTATGGATTTCGACAATACAAAACAGGTTTTGAAAATCGTCTAAGTTTCATACTTAGTGAAATAGGTTGAAAAAAGTCGAAAAAAATTGTAGGTACCAACCCACTTACCTACCCACTAATCTCTGTAGTAACTGTAATAGGAGTTCCACAGCGCACCAAAACTGTTGTTCTCAAAATTTTTGAGAAGAGATAAGTATGCACCTATCCTAGGATAATCCACATAGTATCATTAACCCATGTTATTGGTATTACTACGATAGCTGTTATAGTTAATAAAGTATAAGTATCACTTTAGATGATTTATTTTTGTGTACTGAAAAGGACTAGAACACCCGAACAAATAATCTGAAGATCCTACAAATATTAGTCCCGAGGCAGGAATCAAACCTCAACCTCCTGCGTTGTAAGCCCACCGCGCTAAGAGGTTGTCATATACGTACCTACCTAAACGACAAAAGTTCAAAACCCTCGGCGCGCGAGTTACACTCGCACTTGTCGTACTTGTTAATTTATGCCTACAACTGAAAAACAAAAATATAATCAGCAGTGTTTCTGATTTAAACTTTAACGATAATATCCATTACCCCGTTGCTTTTTCTAGGTGCCAAAAAATGGATGTACAAAAACGAAAAGTAGGTTGATTTACAATTCCACAAGGTAATCGATTTTTGTTTTTCAACTTTGTACCTTTATTTTATTATTTAAAACAACACTCTCTTGAATTTTATGATACCTCTTTTAAAATCTCCCGATATTTTAATATTATATTTTTTTAAAAGATGTTAATCATATCTGTACTGTGATGGCCCTGCTTTTGGTCATTTAGTTTCGTAACGTAGCGTACAAGCAACTCATTACATATCTTCTTTCATAACAGTATATTAGATCAGAATAGTATTCATAATAGTATATCTACCTTCATAATAGTAGGTAATGTACCTATGATGAAATAATTTCATCCTTTTCTTTTATATCTGGAGACGTTTTTAAGTAATTAATATTATGATTGTGAATCAGGTAGTATACCTACCTACCTAGACTTGTTTGGGAAAGCGTGGAAAGTATTTTTAAAAAAACAATAAAAATTAAATTGATTTTGAATTTAATAATTAATGATTTTACAATGACGACTGAAATACGACTGGGGCTTTGAGTCCGGAGTTCTCGCATCACAGGACGTCGATAAGAACGGTCTAGACGCTAAGTCAGCGTTAGATTCGTGAGAATCTAACGTGGGCGTTTCTTATTAAACAAGTGATGTCCGATCTTATGTGGACCTGAATACAGACCCTGATGCCATAACTCCTCCCTCCTGTAGTTCGAGATTATCCTCGGGATTATCTCGAATTTTCCCCCTTTTACAAAATAATTTCTTAACTCTATGTTTAAATGCTAACAATAAAAGACACACAGTTAAAAGAACGCATAACGTTAAGTTTCCTATACTAACACTTTTATAATCTAGAGCACTATGATTAATTTCACTATCACTATAATTTTCACTTCCACTTTTCTGCAATAAGTAATTCAAGAACTGGATGTCAGCAAGATCAATTCCATTGAGATTGACGGGTTTTCTCTCGATATCCGATGAACGGGTCAATATTTTAGGTAAGTTAACAATAGGAATCTTTGTAAAGATTATGTCTTTTCCATGAGTGAGATGTCTTTTTAGTTTCAAATTACTAAATTTAACTTGACAATCATCGTCTAAAGTTATGAGATATGTTCCACAGATATTTTCCTGGATAATCTCGTTCTCGCAATATTTGGTGAGTGACGTTTCAGTTTTGGTGTAAATTATCCATCGATTAGGCTGTATGAGAAAAGCCTTGATTTCATTAATGGTAACAGGAACCGGGTGACAGCTAGAGATGTTGGTAGAAAATGTCATGAGCTCCGTGATGCATAAGTCTTCCATAAGTGGCGGATCATTGCTCTCAAAGCACAGGAAACGAGCTTCATCGATTTCTCGGCATGACTGGGAGAGCGGCTTCGCTTTCAACCCTTTCATTAGGATGTAAGGATATTTAGGGAGTATAAGGACTGTCTGGTGGGTAACTCTATCGTCAATGGGTAAAGGTGTCAATTTAAAATAGTTAAAAACTTCATTTCTTATTAATGGTATTTGCATTATTAACTTTATCTGATTTTGTTTTATATACGCTTTCATTTCTATACACTGTTCTAATTTTACAATATTTTCTTGATTTACAGGATAAACTAATTTACTAGTATTTTCGATTTCTTTTAACAATACAATCAGTTCATTAGTATCTAAAATAGATGGATGTAACAATTTATTTCTAGCAAAAGTTATAGCCGTTTCAATCTCATTCAATCGCATGTAGAGAGTCTGGAAGTTATGTAAAAAGACGTTATAAATGTGTATAATTTTGTTAGCAGTTTGGGTTAATTTAGAATTATTTAAACCACGATTTAGATCTTGAATACTAGTCTCAATTTGAATGAAATTGCTTTTGGTAGAGTTGGCTATTTCAGAAAGTTTACCCATCATTTCAGCGACTATTGTCATTTTCTTATCAACGGCATCTTGCTTAGATTTTACTTCATGAATTAGCTTTTCATACAACACAGCGTCGTCATTATCCAGATTACCTGTAATTGTCTTGATAAAAGTACCAAGAGGATTTATGAGACCGCGCTTAGATCTTACCGATGGAATCAATTGCTCATACTTTTCTAAAGTTATATTCATGTTAAAATCAGTTTCCAATTCTACTTCATTAAAATCATAATCGAAAATTTTGATATCATAGCAGTTTTGAACTTGTCTCTTAAGTCTTACGTAACTATCGATATTTAATTCCAATTGATCATGGATGTGTTGTAAGTCTAAGATTTTGATTACAGTCCATGTATCGTGGCTAACAACAGCTTGACCTTCCTTTACAGGTAACAGCCCTGGGTTCTTGTCAATCAGCTGCAGTTGAAGGGCCTGGCTGTGGATCACTAGGACTGCCAGAAGGACCAACCTGTGGAGGACGTCTTATGTCTTTAATTGGAACTTTTGTATTCCTATTATGAGTAGTTACTGGTACAATATTTCGTTGAATGGCTCCGATGACTTGAGCTTTCTGATATCGAGGTTTATCTTTACTACGCCTAGTATTCACTCCTTTGATAAATACCGTATCGCCAACATCTATGTCAAAATCCTTTTCTCCACCACGTTTTTCGATGGCCGCTGATTTTTTATCGATTATTTTCTCTGTAAGATATTCGTACAAAAATTTTGTTCGTTTTGCGTGTTCTTTAACCAATTGTTGCGTAAACTGTTTATTAAAATCTACATGAAATGCGCTATTACTTTCTGTGTGGCCAAAAACTACTTCGAAAGGTGTAAGACCGGTGGTAGAGTGGATAGAATGATTATATGACATTATAGCGTAAGCCATAATAGATGCAGCATCAGTGATTTTTTGTTCGTACTTTGCTATACGGTAAATCTCTATAAGGGTTGAATGGAATCTCTCGACTATCCCCATAGAGTTGGGGTTATGTGGAGTACCGATGTGCAGGTCGATTTTATAAAATGACATCATTTCTTTCATCAATGTATTATTAAACTCGGTCCCTGGATCCGAGCTTATTCTACAAGGTGTTCCGTATAAAGAGAAGTATTTTATGAGTGCTCTTATCGCTTCAGGGGTGGATTTAGTGCTGATTTCAAACGCTTGACCAAGTTTGCTGAAGGCATCTACTATTGTCAGATAATGTTTTCCGTCGATTGAGAATGTATCTATAAATAATTCCTGAAAAGGTTTAATTTGAGTTTGTGATAGTTGTAATTCCGGTTTTAAAGGTTTTCGATCGTATTTCATTTTTTTACAAAGTTCGCATGCGTTGATAATACTGGCTACTGTTTGATCCATGTTATTCCAGTAAAAGGTACGTCTTAGATGTACTAACGTTTCTTTTATTCCCCTGTGACTGTTCTTACCTTCGTGATATTTGAACACAATGTTTCGTTGTTCTTCTTCGCTATCTACATAAACTACTCTCTTAGTACACTCATAGAATTTAACCGTGCCCTTTTGAAAAAGTGACAGGGTGACTTCTGAAAATTGTTTGCGGTGTAATGAGTCTTCAAAATAAAAGAAATATTTTATTTTGGGTCGAATATATCCTTTCAGAAATCTTTTTACCAAATCCGAGTTATTTGTTGGTAAGTGTACTTCCAACACCTTTTGTTTTGACCTAGATATGTCTTTTACCGACAATTCATTTCTGTTCCAAGAATGAACCAGAATCTGGTTTGGTTTCGTGTCAATGGCCTCTTGGAGGATAAGAATACCATCAGTATCTAAGTCACGCGCCGAATGTACCGTGCCTATGCTTTCCGGCTGACCTTCAGAGGCAGTGGCAGTGCTACTACCCAAAGATGGAACCGAATACGGAGATCGCCTACCACCCGCTACTGACTTATTGCTTTTTTCCGATCCAGATGATATTGTTATCGGAGACGGTGTTCTTTGACGAGGGGTAGAAACTCGAGAATTGTGTTTTTCATCTTTACCTAACCGAGCAATTTCTTTGGTTAAATCGTTTATGTGTTGCTGGAGTTTTTGCTCCTTACTGTCAAAATTTACCTTCATTGAAACATCATCATTCTCTCCTAGCACGTTTAATCTAATTCGAGATAAGGCATCTGCGTTTGAATTTAGTCTGCCTTCCTTATGTTGAATATCATAATCAAATTCCGATAATCTTAATTTCCATCGTGTTAATTTACTATTGGGTTCTTTTAAAGATTTAAGCCATGTTAAAGGTCTGTGATCTGTATAAATCATGAATTTACGTCCATATAAATAGGGACGAAAATGTTTCACAGCCCATACTATTGCAAGAAGTTCTTTTTCGATGGTACTGTATCTCGTTTCGGCGTCATTCAAAGTCCTACTCGCGTAAGCTATCGGCTTATCATTCCCTTTAGGTCCTTGCGATAAGACAGCGCCTATTGCAAAGTTGGAAGCATCCGTCGTGAGGACAAATGGCTTGGAAAAGTCAGGAAATTGCAAGAGCGGCGCGTTTGTTAAAAGCTCTTTACACTTTTCAAATGCGTCGATGTATTCTCTTTTAGTGTAATCAATTTTATTCCTTTTTTTTAAACAATAGGTAAGTGGTTGTGTCAATTTAGCAAAATCTTTTATGAATTTACGGTAGTATCCTACTAGACCAAGGAAACTTTTAATTTCTGTTGTTGTTTTTGGTAAAGGAAAATTCATGACTGCTTTGATTTTATCGTCGTTAGGTAAAAGGCCGTCCTTAGTGATGGTGTGACCTAAATAAAGGACTTCTTTTCTGAGAAATTCGCATTTATCAAGGGTTACTTTCAAATTCGTTTCCCTAAGCTTTTCGAATATTTTTCGAAGTTTGTCTACGTGTTCTTGCAGGCTTGAGGAATATACTATGATATCGTCAAGATATACTAAGCAGTGGATACCCTGAAGACCTCGCAGTATATTATCCATCGCACGTTGAAACGTCGCTGGAGCTGTTTTCAAGCCAAACGGTAGCCTTTTAAATTCATAATGACCCGTCTGGGTTGAAAAAGCAGTCTTTGGTCTATCCGCCTCATTAACTTCTATTTGATGATACCCACTAGCAAGGTCTAAAGTGCTAAAGTATTGAGCTTTGCCAATCTTATCAAGAAGATCAGTGATGTTGGGTAGCGGATACTTATCATCGACTGTGATCTCATTTAGGCGACGATAATCGATCACCATTCTATATTTTCTTTCCCCAGATGCGTCTAGCTTTTTTGGAACCAGATGAACTGGAGCGCTCCATGGAGAGTGTGAGTCTGTAATTACGTTATCTGCCAGTAGTTTTTCTACCTGTTTATTAATTTCTTGATTAAGAATAGGTGGGTGTCGATATGGTCGAATGTAAATCGGGTCTTCGTTGGTTGTCCTGATGTTATGTTTCACTTGATTCGTGAAGGACAAAGGAATCTTGTCGCTATAAAATATGTCACGGTATTCGTTGCATAATTTATATATGTTTTCGCGCTCTTCCTTATTCATGTGATCTAACCGTAACTTCCCTAAGTTTTCTTTCAAAATGTCATCAATCATGCATTCATCTTTCGTAAAATTTACCTCACATACCTCATTTTCGAATACAGTGACTTCAAATGGTTTCTTTAACTGAAATTTATAGGTTTTATCTGTTACATTTTGAATGACCGTTTCTGCAAAATAGTTCTCACACTTAACTAAAGCGGTAGGCATGCGGACGCCTTCCTGAAACTGAAGAAATTCAATAATGGCATCACCTGTTTTCAGCGTCGTGGGGATTTTAACTCTAGTCTCAGATCGTGGCGGTACATCAATCTCATAAGGTGGATTATAGACGATTGGAATAGCCGCATTGTGTGTTACTAACATTTGGTTGCACATATCGATGTTAGCTCCTAACTTCTTCAGGAGGTCGGATCCTATCAAGCCATCATATCGTCCATCAACATCATAAACGTAGAATTTATGAGGAAGTGTACTTCTAAAGGTCTTAAGTAGTGGTATGTATATGATCTCATTATGCATGCTTTGAGCATGAGTACTTACCACTGTGAACGGCTCGTAGTATCTGAATTCGTTGAAGAATTTATGCGCCTTTGCAGGGCTTATAAAAGACCTACTACTTCCGGTGTCAATCAAAAACTTTGCGCCTATTTCAGGGATGTCAATGTGAGGCAATTTTAATATACTGTTACAATAGTTTAGATTTATCATTTCACCGTATCGTTCGAGGCCTTTTCCTGAAAATTTTCAGGTTTCTGTTCCATATTTACTTTATCCGTGTTTGTGATTTCCGGATTAAAGGAGTTGGCGTTATTTCCATCGAGCTCAATGTAGTTGCAATCACCTACTGGATACTCTACATAGTCATACATATCATTCATACTCGTGTCATAACCATAATCACTATCAAATCCAGTGCCATCCATGAAATACAGATCATTCGCAATCATGTTTTGTCTAATCGGGGCAGTGCGCATTGATACATCGGTATCTTGAAGCCTAGGTGCCTGAACCTGTTGTTGGGGCGCACCAAATTTATTTTGGTTTTGAGGTTGGTTTTGTGGCATACCGAATTTGTAAGCTCCATATTGAAATGGTGCACGTTGCGGAACAGCCTGAAAGCCTGTGCCGAAATTACGTTGCGGTAAATTCTGAGGTATACCAAAACGAAAGCCTTGAGGAGGCGATGCGAATCGCATTTGTGGAACAAAGTTTGGTCTGAATCCACCTTGATTTTGAGGAATGCCGAATCTAAAATTGCTATGGGGAATTCCAGGTCTGAAGTTATTTTGTGGAATGCCAAATTTAAAACCCTGGCCTTGAGCCGCCGCCGGATTTGACTGAGCTGGCATGGGTTTTGGTGCGTTTTGTGAATTTTGCGCACTTGGTAACTGCGTCGCAGTTTGTTTTAGTAACTTAGTCTTTGCATCATACTGAAATTTGAAATTTACCTCTTCCGTTACAATGCTCAAAGCATTTTCCAAGTTAGAGCAAGCTTTTAACCTCACAATACGAATCATGTCCTCTGGTAAGTTGAACAAAAACGTATTTAGAGCCATATTATTATACACAATCATTTTCGCAGCTTTGATTCCTTCATCGGTAAGTCTATTGACTTTCGCAAACAGAGAGCTACGCACATTCTGAATTCTATGACAAAACTGTATGTATGTTTCCCCTTGCTTGATTTTTAACTGTTCGAGTTCAATAGCTATGCACTCCTCTGATCGAGGATCACCGAAATGTTGCGTAAGTAGCTCCTTTAGTACATCGTATGACTTTATATTCGGGTGGTCGCTAAGTAGAGTCGCAGCTCTACCAGTAAGTCTACTCGATACTGCATGAAACAAGTACAGATCTTGTTCCAAGTTTCCCGAAATAGATGCACCCTTAACCACATAATCGCATTTAGAAAGGAAAAGGTTCAAGTGATTTTCCTCTCCATCATATTTAGGAATAAGCGACAAAGTGTCTTTCGGTATTGCCTTGACAGTCAACATTTTGCTTATACTAATTTAATCTATTAATTACTATTCTATGTCTGAAAATAACCTACTTCACAATTATTTTATTCACTGATTTTTAGTTTTTCTAATTAAAATTTAAAATTAATGTAATATCTTAAGAATACACTGGTTCACCAATTTTTGTGCAAACCAATAAGCCTATTTTAGAGCTAAATAAAGTACTTAAAACTACACAAATTAATCGCGAGAATGACGGAATGCCGATTTCTAGTGCAAACCAGTTTGCCAATTTTAGTGCAAACAAAATCAGATAAACGCAATTAATAAGCCCGACGATTTAAGTTCGAGGAAAAATGTGGAAAAGACACAGGAATATAAACACAGGAAGTGAAAAGGTTTACTCACAAGCTGCTCGATCCCATGTCCTCCAGGAGCCGAATCAGTGTCACAATCACGATCACACGCGTTCACCGGGAGTCGAATTTATTTGGTTCTTGGTTTCCACGTCCGCGTAAAGACGGTTCCGGAACGTCGCTTCGGTTTTTACGATTGCGAATTCACGGGAAATGCGTGGAAATCCATTAGGCTGCGCCAGACTTGTTTGGGAAAGCGTGGAAAGTATTTTTAAAAAAACAATAAAAATTAAATTGATTTTGAATTTAATAATTAATGATTTTACAATGACGACTGAAATACGACTGGGGCTTTGAGTCCGGAGTTCTCGCATCACAGGACGTCGATAAGAACGGTCTAGACGCTAAGTCAGCGTTAGATTCGTGAGAATCTAACGTGGGCGTTTCTTATTAAACAAGTGATGTCCGATCTTATGTGGACCTGAATACAGACCCTGATGCCATAACTACCTACAGTCATAAATAATAATAATAAATAAATAATGTTGGACATCAGTATCATCTAGCCCCAAGCTAAGCATGACTGATATACATAATAGAGGTACAATAGATTACATACATATGTAGATAGATATTTTTTAGTATACATTGAAAACCAGATCTCCCTGAACAAATATCAGCAGGTCGTACAAACATTTGTCCCGAGGCGGGAATCGAACCAACCTCCTGCATCGTCAGTTCTTAGAAGTTATTTATGTCGCTGGATTCTGCCACTTGGGCGTACAATATTTCATTATACATTCGATGATTAAGACGATGTCTACACTCTACACCCAGGGTATGTGAGTAAACAATGCGTGCGATCAGCTCCACAATTGAACGGGAGGTCGCTCGTGATTGCCTCTTGTTCTGCCTCATCAAAACCTCAAATTCATTACAGAGCGTGATTTGATAAATGGATGGTGACTTCATAGTTACATAATTGGAACGAAAAGGCGTTATTTTGGTTCATTAGTCAAATAAGGACCTATTCTTGAAACTAATTTAGCAAGTAATAAAAAATATATAAATTATGTTGGAGGATTCACACAGCATCGCCTAGCCTAGTCCCAAGCATGTTTTAGTTAATACATAGATGTTTTAGTTGTTATTTTTGAAAAGAGAGCGCTCAGAATATAATTGACCGAAAAACTTTAAAGAATAATAAATACAAAATTCGAACCAACGACAATTTACGAACGCAACATAACAGATTCCGCTTTCTAAGAAACCACTTCCTTACAATCTAATCATGTATAGAATTGCTTAAAACTACGACTATTATACACAAACAAAATTATACCTTACACCTTTATCTTAAGATTTAGTTTCTTTTATGTTGAAACATGCGTAGGAGTTGAAAAAATAGCTTGATTGATTCTTTGCTCGTGGCGGCCGCTAGAACATCTTGACCTCTTCTAAAGTATGACATGTTATGCAAAATTATTATGTAAGAAACAATGTGGTAACTGCTTTGTGTGTTCCGTTTATTTGGAAATATACGATATACTTCCATAATAATATACACATAATAAATCAAAACTCAAAGTGCTATTTTCTTTAGTTCTGAAAAGAATCTCGCGGTCGTGAGAAATTCAAATTAGGTACATAATAAAATGCCCCTGTTCGTCTATTTATCTTTAATTTTTGAATGATATAAACGGCTGAACAGATCTTGAAGAAATTTGGGAATGAGTTCAATAGTAAACCGGGGAAGGACGTTGTTGGGACCGTTCTTATGGATTCTGTTAAGCATCCATAAAAATATGGATCGACTGGACAGAGGGCAATGTGAATATGTACTAGAGGGAAAAATACCGACACTCTTAGGTTAAATGTTGTACAGCATGGCTTTAGGTATCAAGCTGATAAGCTATTCACAAGGTAAGGCGATGCATGGATCTTAACTTTTTTGCACATAATTAGTTACACCTAAATTTTTTCTTTACTGTTTTTTTTCTTTTTTTTAATTAATTAGTAGGTATAACTTCATAAATATAGTTGTATCGACGATAAAAGAAAGTTTTACTGTTCACACTTTTATTGTTTATTATGAATATATTTGCTAATGTCTATTATTACTTTCTGTGTCTATTTTAAATTCAAATGTAATTAGTTAAGCTGATGGCAATCCGAATTAAATAAATAAAATTGAATTCCCTGTCTGTTAACTTGTACTTATTAGATTACTTCAAATTTTGACTCTGTAAGCGACCGCTAATTTTAGATAGCATTCATTAGATTTTAAGAGAACATTCTTGTTTATAATCTATTGTCATTCATGTTTTAATTCTTTAAATTAATATATTTCAAACACAATTATAAATATTGTTCATGAATAAATAACCAATCAATCAATTGGGGAATAAATCGAGCGAATACGCGGGCAGACGCTTTAGGGAGTTATTTTTTAAACCATCCTTCTGGAAGCTTTGAAATAATTAACCTCTACCTAACCTACATATTTATAAAATTTTGCTTATCCCACCCAATATACAAGTAAAAAGATTGTTTAAAGTAAACCGGTAAAAAAGAGCAGTAAAAATATATGCAGATACATTTTTAATATTGCAAAACTTGTTGCGAAGTTCTTTGTTTACTCTTCCAAACCATAGAAATAATTATTATTTTCAATTACTCTAAGATTTTCACGACCTCTGTGGCACGGCGGGCGAAGGTGCTTTCTGCGACAGGATTTCGCTTTCCCGCGTAATATGGACAGTATTCGTCCATATGTCACATCAGTACATAATTTCTACCATATAAACCTTGTGAGGTTTGGCACATTCGTTTTGCCTTTAATTGTAGTCAATTATAAATAATAAGTAAGCCTCAGAATACAGAATTCTGTATTCTAAAAAGATAACTAATTTAGGCCTACGCTACTTACTGCATCGGCTTTCATGTTCACTCCCTCTCGCTCACACAAAGCTAGCGCTAGCCTCATAGTCTGTTGTGGGAGAGAGCAAAGATGTGCGCATTGTTTCACGATAACAACCATACTCAAATAACCAACTCCCAAAGGGTTTATTTTTCATGTGTGAACTTTATTTATTTGCTTTTCGCGTGAACATTGTTCGGGAAGCTCCCGTTTCTCTAAATATTTTTTGGTTTGAAACTAAATTATAATAATGACTGGCGCCTTTGCTATGTTACAAATAGATTCTTTCAACGATGTGTTGAATGAAACAGCGTTTATTATGAGCGAAGCCTGGCTTTTGGTTATTTAATAATATTTACCTTAAAATAAATAGAACCATAGAGTTTCGCAACAATTGGAATCGACTTTGTTCTTGGAAAATAAAACTACATGTAATTTGAACATAAATGAAAAGGTGTTTCCTGGCGAAAACAGATCATAATTAGGCGAATAATATATCTATACTAATATTATAAAGAAAAACTTGGCCCGTTAGGGCCGTATGAAAACGTTGGTTGTCATTACATTATTGAAGTTTTTTGTGTTACCATATTTGTATCCTAAAATATTTTAAATAGTCATTATCACACACAAGTCATTATCAACGTGCATAATCTGTAACCACATAAAAATCAAAAGATTGAAAAGTAATTAGGTAGGTATTCATTGTAGAAAACCAACTTTAGTATAGGAGCAATGTTTCCAAACACCGTGTCTTGAGTTTCACCGAAGCTTAGACCCACCACAGACCAATAGGTAACAAAGTAAACATACCTTGACATGGAGAACATGCTTCAACTAAATAATAGGCTCATTTATAAGTAAAAGCGCCCGTGTGAAGCGTGTGAAACCGCTGACAGAAGCTTGTGTTTTATATAGAACAATCATTCTAAATTCCACACAATTTAGAAGTCATTTCCCCTGGCAAACGCCGCCGTTTCTCTCAATTCTGCTCCGCCACCGCTGAATTCATGCTGATTTATTGTCTTCTAAATACATCGTAAATTCCTCAACATATCGTTATTTTCTTGCTTAGTCTGCGATTCGGTAAATCTAAAATTTGTGGCTGCTTAATCGGGTAAACAGCTGGGTGATTGTTTTTCTGACTGTGTAGCTTTTATGAAAGTTTATTCAATATTTTTACCCGATGCCCTAAAATAACACAACAAATTAGGACAATCTCGTTGTTTCGGGAAAAAGGTTGAGGCCGTATTTTTAAAAATGTTGTTTGTTGTCGGAACTTTGTCATCCAAGGACGGATATAAATAATTGTGTTTTTAAACTTTGCACACCATGAAAAAAAAGTACAAATGTAAATACAAATGCATAACCTTCCGTAAGTTATGCATTTGTTTACGTTTATTAGATCTTATATGAAATTTGTATTTTTATCGTAGGTATTATTTAATTTTAAATACTAAGTGTAGTTAAGTGGTTATTTTATGGCCAAAAATAGCGTCAACACACCAGTTAACAGTCACTTAAAAACCAGGCCACTTAAAAACCACTTATAAGAGCTTCAATACACTTATATCTTAACAACTTCTGAAAAATTTTAATTGGTAATGCTTTTACCTTGACCGAATAAAATCAAATAAGTGGATTTAGATAATATTGGAAAAGTGTTTTGATCGAATCTCTTCTTTGTTTGAAGAATGTGTCAACTGTTCAAAGGTTACGAATCTACGATGGTTCCAAGTCAAATTTCGTCGGGGAATCCCATTACTCAATTTGCTAACTGAGTTGCGCAAATTAATTGAGAATAAGAAAACTCTCAGTGTTTTCGATTTGTTGTACAATTTGTCCATTTTCTAGTTTCATACTAATAATTCATGCTTTATTCTTACGTACGAGAAAAATGGTAAAGTTATGAAGGTAACACTTACCTATTCGAATATTTCTAACACTGAGGCTGCGTTTTCGGTGGACAGTGAACGCAAGGGCGGAAGCGAAAGTTTAACAGTATTTCATGCATTTTTTTTTACTGATATTGGCATTGAAAACTATCAATAAGTCTAACTAAATAAATAAAATATAAAGGATAAACAGATAAATAAACCTCACCCACACGGCCAGACTAATTGGGTTTTATTAGTTTTGAATCGCCTTTCAGATAGAAACTACGAATAAATATTGGCTAGAATCCTATTTTTAAATGTTCTCAAGTTCTTCCATTCTATTTCTATTTGTCTGCTGTTAAGGCTTTGAACGATAACTAATTTAAGAAGGTACATTTTTATTATGACCAATTAACGAATTAAAGGGAGCCGCGTTCTTCTACCCGAAATAAATAAACATGATTTGGAAAGTTGTAGTTTTTCTGTTAAATTATGTTTATAAAAAAAACATATTTTGATTAAAGAACTTTACCAAGTTATCTCTGAATTGTTGATAAAATATTATCGATTTATATTAAGGTATACAAATTAATTAATAATATTTTTATTCAAATGCTGTCGATTTTCTTTGAGTTTATTATTTTCGTTCATCTATTCCATCCTAACCATATTTTTTTCTTATTTTTTACAGATTTTCCATTCAACATGATTTTCCGCCGAATTGGAAAGCACCAATCATAGCAGAGCGCGCCTTCCCATCGACCAATGGGAGCGCAGCGCGGGAGCATGGATGGACCGTAGGATGCGATGCACTGCAGCGCCAATATACGTTATCCTGCTGATCTCCACTTCCAACGCGTTCATACCTGGTGCTGATGGTGAGACCTTATATTCTACTTTATACTATTCTACTTATATTTTAGACATAAAGCAAATTTCGGATTTTGAAAAGTTATTTATCAGAAAGGAACGCTAACAGAGTAATAAATTCTTATAGATTATACATAATATCCGGCGGACTGACTTTATTTCTTCAGGCTTACAAAATAAGCAAGTCAAATGCATGTAAACATCACATAAATTGTTATAAAATAAGAAATAAGGTATTATTGTTTTTCACTTGGCTTCAATTTTTAGTTTGTCGTCACCTTTACAGCAGGAGAGTGGTGCATAGTCAACGCTCGAAGGTTTTTATTTTTATTCGCGATATAAATGATAATGGCGCTATTCTTTCTACACAACATACCGTTGGTTGTTTGAAAAACTGCATTCGTCTATTATGCATGTCGTCATGTTCGGGGAATAGACCTTTCCAACAGACCATCACGCTTGACTAAGAAATTATAAATGCCAAAATATTTTTCTCCAAAATGAGCTGATATTTCAGAGTCAGAAATTTCACTTGTATCTCCTCTGGTTATTGAGCCCCAGTGCTGTCCCTGTTAAAAACTTTATACCCAGCAATGGGTATAGCTGAATGATGATAATGATCGCGACAGCAAGAGTTCTCTTCCATCGAACCATTTTGAACTGAAACATAGTTCAAAATAGTTCCATCGCCTTTTGATCGCGCGAATATTCTAGCGTAATTTCTTAACCCCGAAAACTTCAGCAATGTAACCTCTCAAATAGATGGTAAAACGACGCTTGTCCCCAGGTCCAATATCCCACCAGGAGGCTCTGGAGGGCGGCAGCACGGCCCTGCACTGCGACACAACTCCTCACTCGTCAGACGACCAGCTCCTCCTCCTCGTGTGGTATAAGAACAGCCTTCCCATTTATAGGTGAGGTTTACTTTCATGAAAATGGCATTGGAAAGTCTAAATGGCTTTCGCCAATGGTAAAGGAATAGTAGGTAATGTACATTTTTATAAAAAATGAACCATGCAGAGTTGAGAAGTGGGTTCCACTCTTTTGTTTGAAACGATTGAAAATGAAAAGAATTTAATATTTTTTTTCGTTAATCACACATATTATGTTAGAATAAAAAAGTTAGTAGGTAGGTATCAACAGAAAAACAGACCCTTTTTTGCAAACTCGCCGATTTTCCGACAGACCTGTTTCGTAACACCACGTAAGAAAAAAAAAACATTTGACGCAAGCAAGAAAATCTAAAATAAGTAGAACAAATAAGATGTCATAAAATCAACAAAAGTTTTACATATACGTTTAACATACTCTAAGAAAGCTGCGCATCTCATAAAACTCAACAAAATGGCGACGACTATTGGCGATTTCAGCACCACAGTATATAGTACTATGGTAGCATTTATCTAGACTTGATTGAAAACTTCACCGTTACCATGGAAATCTCGTTACGTGAATACCTCGAAGAAAGCTAAAATTTCCGTATTATCAACTTCCCGTCCATTTATAGGCTGCATATTCATATTTTCCAAGTTATTTTAAGTCCGGTAAGTCTGTCTTTAAATATGCAAAACTAGTCAGTTGCGAAACGAAACGAGTAAGATTGTAGGCATGTATATGGGCCATTGAATGGAAACCGGGAATTCCATATCACAGCATAAATGATCAGCATGCTTATAAAGACGGGACTTAACCATAATCAGTCTGGCAACATTTCACCAAAATAATAACAAAGTTGAGGCTAAACGAGTTCCGCTAACGATTCGTTGGAAGAAATTAGGAGCGTTGATCAAGTTTGGCGAATAACGTAATTTTCAGGAGTATTTTGGAGAACTTCGAAGTTTATTTTAGGACTTGGGTACCGGAATTAAGAAGTTATTCCAGCACGAGTCATAAGTACAGCTGGCAGCATTAAAATGTGCCACTTTTTGTACCTGCTCGATTTAAGGTTGTCTTGATCAACCAACGTGTTTTAGGTAACTGATAATAATAGTTGAGGCTGCGTTTTCAGTGGTCATCAAAGGCGGTAAAGAACGCGGGAAAAGGTTTTGGTTAGTGTTCGAAGCGAAAATTTAAAGTTTTTTCTGTAACTGGTGCTTCCTTACTGAAGCAGACTGGTCCACAGAAAATAGCATTGGTTTAACTTTATTACAATGAAAACTTGACGGCGTCTTTATTCATAAATAAAAACTATAGTCATAAAAATCTAATCGGTAACGCATTACGACATGACTAGGTTATCTTATCATTGTCAGTCGAATTACCAAACAGCAAAGAAATGACTGAAATAAGTACATTTTCACTTCTTATAGCAGCTGACTGCAGAAGTTTGTAACATAACTAAATCTGTTCCAAATTTAATTTATGCTTACATGCAACGCGAGACTTCACGAAGAGAATGATTCAGTAATTTTCCACTTGTCAATCAAAACTAGTATCCAAGCACTAGGTTCATTACCTATTCATAAACACACGCCTCGCTGGCACCTTCCTAGAACTAAACTAGGTATTGAATTAGTATCTACTAGTAACTAGTGTATAAAATTATTATCAGTGCTATAAACCTCGTCTTTCGTAAACTCTGGTTATGTAGATAAATTGGCTGAGTGCAGTGCCTCTAGCGTCGGATAGGATTGTTTTTAGGGTTTTGCCATCGGTTGCAAAACCCTTATGAAATCGCTTTGGGTCTGTTTTGTGTTTTGAATCCTTAATATCTCAGAAACTACTGCAGCTATTGACTTGAAATTTGAAATAATAATACATTTTGTGCGCCCGCACATATTTATAGAAAAATAAATGAAAATAAATGAAAAATAAAAATGAAGATTTTCCATACAAATTTTGAAATCGAAATTTTAAATGGGACCTACAAAGTTGAAAGTGGTATCAAATGAAAGGTACTCGTTTGTAGATTTCAAAATAGTTTTTGAAATTTTGGTAGATTTTATACTTTTTAAAATATTTTGAAAAAGGTCAAAAAAATGACCGTTCCCCCCCCATCTCCGAAGATTGCAGAGCGATCGACGTGATATGTACCAAGTGTTTGTAGATATGGATCTATATTTTACAGGAAAAATATAGAGAAGTCTGTAAAAATAACAGTTTTTGAAATATGGTCAAAAAAGGGCGGGAAAATTTCTGAAGGGCTGACTACCCCACCGAGTTGGGTATCAAATGAAAGGTATTGGCTTGTACATTCCAATACAGTTTTTGAAATTTCGACAGATTTTACACTTTTTGATATATTTTGAAAAAGGTCGAAAAATTACCCCCCCCCCCCCCCCTTATCTCCGAAGATTGCAGAGCGATCGATGTGATATGTACCAAGTGTTTGTAGATATCGATCTATATTTTACAGGAAAAATATAGAGAAGTCTGTAAAAATAATACTTTTTGAAATAAGGTCAAAAAAGGGCGGGAAAATTTTCTAAAGGGGTGACTACCCCACCGAGTTGGGTATCAAATGAAAGGTATTGGTTTTTACATTTCAATACAGTTTATGAAATTTCGATAAGTTTTATACTTTTTGAAATATTTTGAAAAAGGTCAAAAAATTTACCATTCCCCCCCCTTATCTCCGAAGATTGCAGAGTGATTGATGTAAAATGTACTAAGCGTTTGTAGATATAGATCTATATTTTACAGGAAAAATATAGAGAAGTCTGTAAATATAATACTTTTTGAAATATGGTCAAAAAACTAAATTTCATACAATGGGGGCTATTTCATTGAGAGTAATATCAAATCAAAGGTATGGATTTCGACAATTCAAAACAGGTTTTGAAAATCGTCTAAGTTTCATACTTAGTGAAATAGGTTGAAAAAAGCCGAAAAAAAATTGTAGGTACCAACCCACTTACCTACCCACTAATCTCTGTAGTAACTGTAATAGGAGTTCCACAGCGCACCAAAACCGTTGTTCTCAAAATTTTTGAGAAGAGATAGGTATGTATCCTAGATAATCCACACAGTATCTACCCACAAGCTAAGCAAAGCTTGTGTTATTGGTATTACTACGATAGCTGTTATACTTAATAAAGTATAAGTATCACATTAGATGATTTATTTTTGTGTACTGAAAAGGACTAGAACACCCGAACAAATAATCTGAAGATCCTACAAATATTAGTCCCGAGGCAGGAATCAAACCTCCACCTCCTGCGTTGTAAGCCCACCGCGCCAAGAGGTTGTCATATACGTACCTACCTAAACGACAAAAGTTCAAAACCCTCGGCGCGCGAGTTACACTCGCACTTGTCGTACTTGTTTATTTTGTTTTCATTTACGAGGAAAAACAGAAAAAAAAATAAAAAGGTCGAGACGCTGAATGCCATTTTTAAAGCGCATAGATTCGCCCAAAAAGTACCTACACAGTTTTATTCCTTTAATTTCAAAATTAGAATATTATTCCAGTTACAGAAGTCAAATAAGGGTTCGACCATTTTGCTCCAGAATCACTGTAAAGTAAAGGTTGTTTCGCTAATCACCTTTGTTGTTTTGTATCTTTAATGAAGCATACGTATCATAAGATAGTTACAAAATAAAGTTTACCCTGATATTATTTCAAATAACTTCTATTTTATTACAGTTACGAGGTCCCAGACCGGGAGTGGTCGGAGCCGCAGTTCAACACTTCCTCCCGCGTGGCGGCGGCGCCCCGAGGTCCGCCCGGCGCCCTCACCGTCTCCAGCCTCACGGAGGACGACCAGGCGCTGTACCACTGCCGGGTGGACTTCCGACTCGCGCCCACTCGGAACAGGGGGATCAACCTCACTGTTGTTGGTGAGTTGGTTGCAGTATTGCATTGCATCTTTTGCATATAGGTAATGTTATCTCTTAGATACTTTTAGAATGACTTAAACCGCTGCAACGGCTTAGTTCCATGTCATTGCGATTGATATTTGAACTTCTTTTTAAATTCTTCTACTGGTGAACAAAAAATTAAATAAATAAATAAATAATGCTGGACAATCCACACAGCATCATCTAGCCCCAAGCTAAGCAGAGTTTGTGTTATGGGTACTAGATGACTGATATACATAATACAATATTATTAAATAGATAGATTTTTTTTTACTATACATATAAAACGACCAGAACCCCTGAACAAATATCTGCAGATCGTACAAATATTTGTCCCGAGGCGGGAATCGAACCCGCAACCTCCTGCGTCGCAGGCGGACCTTCGCCCACCGCGCCACAGTGGTCGTCAAATTGAAGTGAAGAACAATATTATTTCTTCTTTCATAATATCAATTAACTATTTGAAATTTGACTAGTCTCTTGTCTCTCTTGTCTTGTCTTTATGCTTATTTTGTAAGCATAAAGAAATAAAGATATTGAAATCTGAAATCTGAAGTGCTGCTAACCTCTACCGAAAGGTGATTTTATCGGTATGGGCTAGATACAGACAGTAATAAAGACCGTCGAAAATATTTAATTTTCTGTTCAGATATAGATATGGATTGGGCTTGGGTTTTCGGTGAAGCGTTGGTATCGGGGGATTTTTTTCAAATAACATCTGGTTCGCAGCAGGGAAACGTTTCACTGAAAAGTGTGAGAATTCGGCTTTTCCTCCCGCTCCGGCTATCAAAAACGAAGCCTTAGTTAGTAGTAGTGCAGCTATGGACGCAAAGGGAACAGGGAATAAAATTTTATCGGCCTCCGGAACGAGTCGCGAAAAACTTTTGGTGTTTGGAGCGAAGTTGACAAACAATGACTGCAACAAACTGGACCATAGAATATAAAAGTTGCGTTTTTATTTTAATTGAATGAAAAGTTACTTGAATTAATAAGCAAATAATTACTCACAATATTTTGTCGACAAGCTACGTTACGATTTTGTTCCGAGATACAAAAGAAGATGCGTCATTTCGTGGTCTTTTCTAATTTTGTTTTCTACCGCCTTGAACCCAGGGATTAGCCTCATATGAGCCTACATTCGTCGACAGCAAAACACCCCCGTTCTGTAACTTGTCTAAATATATTATAATATAACACTGAGATATGAGCATTCGCGGAAACCCTTGTCAAAGGAGATAAAAAGAATAGGCTCTAATCGTAATCCTCGGATCACACATTATTAGAGTTCTACACCCCAATTTTATGACAAGCAAGTTTTATCGCTATGCTGTATTTTCCCAGCATATTCAGTATGACAGCAAACCCCCGAGAAATAAAGTGAATGCGAGATGACTATTGTCTTCGCTGGATTGAATGGTGCGGATGTAAAAGCGCATCTGCAGGAACAAGAAACACATCTGCAAAATGAGAAACGATAAACTTGATTTTGTTCATAATTAGGTATTATTTTTATTTTAAGACTAAAGTTCGAATACTGAAATGCTACTCAGATTTAAGCACGTTTCAAGTGACGAATTTTTGACAATTTTTACAGAAAAAACTGGCCACGCAAATATACATAAGTACTTAATACTGCTTGATCCGTCAATTAAAAAAAAAATTATTTGAATTTGAATTAGGAACTAATTCTACATTAGAGTGGAGATTCTGATATTTACTTTTATTTAATCACATAAGAACATTTATCCTGCAAAAACTGAGTGTCGTGTCAACGCTTATGAAAATGCTTATGAAGCAAACCTATTTTGTATCCTAAAACCTATGGCCAAGACACAGACTTTAAATGTCGTTAGAATTTGTCATAACATAAATAAGGTTGACTGGCAAGTCTAAATAATTCAGGAGTGGCCCTCTACCCTCGGCAGACCACCAGTGACTACTTGTTACTGGACTGGTTTCAGCAACTAGGCCACAGGGCCCTTTTTGCGTGATGGTGGGTTCTGCTACTTTAACCAGCGACTAACCTCAATATCTACTTAACCGCTACCTTCCCGGTTTTGTCGAATTTGCTCGTACCAGATGTAAATGGTTCCGTACCAAACTTTCGGAGAAGAACTCCTTTTTACTTGATTTTTTTTATTTTGAGATAGATTCAGGTCATTAGGAGAGGCCTATGTCCAGCAGTGGACTAACATGGGCTGATGATGAATGATGTATCTTGGCGTACAAATCTTTATGATGCTGTCATCATGAACTTTGAGGATTATCTCACAAAATATGACGCCAAGGCAATGCAATGATATCGTAGATATTTGAAAGTATCATAAAGCGGTGAAAAATTACGTGCTGCCATAGTACACAATGTAATGAAGGAGGTCAGGCACATTAAATAATAATAAGTGTCAGGTTCATAATGCAATGTACAGGAAACACTGTTCCCTGAGGTGTGACAAAGAAGTCTGACAGAGTCAAGTACAAAACCGGTTGAAACCGGCATGAGATTAGATTAGTTTACACTATGCAAATCAAGCGATCTTATTCCTCATGGACGTGGACGTATTAAGGATTATTGTAGGGGTAGGTGTTGAGAGGAAGAAGTATGCGCAAAGACACAAGTCTTCACGCTCTCCAAAAAGATCAGTTAACATTATAGGCATTTTTTTATTTCTGGATAACATACTCTGACACCTGTTAACCTACTTATATAACAATTTGGCTGCAGTTTAATGAACCTGTAGCAGGAAAGGATAATTTTGTTATTTAATTTATTTACACATTAGCAAGCTTTTAATTGACTTTGTGCACACATGCGTTCATCTGTGAAATCGGTGAAGTCGGCCAGTATTAAGTGATATTTATCACAATAATTAAGCTGTAAAAAACTGTAAACCAAATAGTTAGGTTCTTAAACTATCCGCTCCCGCGCCCACTGCCCAAACGAACTTATACTACGAAAACGCAGTATTAGTGGTATTAGTTTGTAGAACTTTCTAATAAACCTAATATAAGACCTAAAAATGTCCAACAGTGGACTAACATGCCAACATGCCAACATTGCCGTGTGGTGTCGGCATAGAATTTCACCACCCCATCTCTTCCCGTGGGTGTCGTAAGAGGCGACTAAGGGAAACACACCGGAGGGCGGGCAGCAGCGCCCTCTGCAGAACAACTCCACCGAACTGCGATCCCCAACCCGCATGCCCAGCGTGGGGATTATGGGCATTAACCCCCAAATGATAGTGCCATCTTTGGCGCTCATTAGGGGAGGCCTATGTCCAGCAGTGGACTATTATAGGCTGGTGATGATGATGGTGATGGACTAACATGGGCTGATGATGATGATGATGATGATGATGATGAAGACCTAAAAAACTTTCTGCGTTCTACCGAAAAGGTCAGTATTTTTTGCCAACCGATTTCAAAGAGCTCGTAAGTTAAAGACAACGTCTTATTTCTTTACGGTTTTTCATGGAACCTATTAACTGGACCATAATAAAACGTCCTTATTACCCCGCTGGCGAGCATCAGCAACAGAACCGTCGAGCTAGGGTCCCAGGATATTTTACAGTGAAGTTAGCCGTTTATACGCTGCCTAGCCCGATCCCATTTATATTTCAACGAGTGGGGTGTAAGGCAACGACCTTACCGTGGTGTAAGGTCGTAGGTCTGTACCGCATCAATACCGTAGAGCACAGGTTTTACAAGTTACAGATTTCAATAAGTTTGTAGTACCTAATGCAATTTTTTTTTATGCTAATATTTTACAAACGAACGAATTGATTGTTTGTTTGGATTGAATAGGCTCCGACACTACTCTGCACCGCTATGAAAAATTATTTCACTATTTGAATCCTACAATATCCCTGATGAACATAGAATAATACTCTATGTTCATCAGTTCATCTATTTAAAAAAGGCAAAAAGGCAAAAAGGCTAAGGATCTGCATGAAAATTAATAATGTAACCCAACACATTATGTGCGTGTCTGTTACGTTTGAAGTCAATTTCTGTGAATACAAAATTATTTTAACTGTAGAATAAAGGTTAATGAAGATAGCTAACCGCAATATTTAATAACTTTGTATTAAAACTTGTGTAGGCAATTATGAGCATTTGAACCTGCCTGGGTGGTCAGCTAACGATTAACGCCTTTGTGCTATTTTTATGTCAACTGTCAGTTCACCATGACATAAAACATGGGACATGAAACTGGTATTCTATTTCATTGGATTAGTTTCGACTCGACACAATAGACACAAGAGACATAATAGACTCGACAAGTCGGTGATGTTTAGTGTCGCAGCAAATAAAATCACAGACAAAAGCCAGCTCCATAAACCCCAAAACACTTGTGCTAATCCCAGTTTAACTTTAAACTCGCTGCCCGAGTTATATTAAACTGGGGAATCGTTTCAATTGTAAAGCTGACTCTTACATTGTCCTCCACTCTGTGTCTTTGTGCTTTACAGCTTCCAATGTAACTTTTAGCTTAGTATTGTACAGTACAGTGGACTAATACATCATCATCACCAGCCTATAATAGTCCACTGCTGGACATAGGCCTCCCTAATGAGCGCCATAGCGCCATTAGATGGATTGGATCATTATTTGGGGGTTATTGCCCATAATCCCCACGCTGGGCATGCGGGTTGGGGATCGCAGTTCAGTGGAGTAGTTCTGCAGAGGGCGCTGCTGCCCGCCCCCCGCTGTGTTTCCCTTAGTCGCCTCTTACGACACCCACGGGAAGAGTTGGGGTGGTCAAATTCTATGCCGGCACCACACGGCAAACTAATACAGTCAGTTGGACTAATACAGTCACACTTATATTCTAAATGTTTAAGCAATTTTTTAAAATAGTAAAACCTACATACTTATCTTGTTATAAGAATCATAAAGAGTTTCTTTATTAATTTTACTTACAAAATGGATGTTATAATCTGAAATAAACAAATTTTCAATTTCAATTATTCTATAAATGTAAAAGTTTGGCTGTTTGTTACCTCTTTACCCATAAACTACTGAACGCTGATCCGTTCAGTAATTTTTGGGTCCACATTTTGAATAGAAGTAAGTTATGGAATAAAGCAGGCATTTTTTTATCCTAAAATAACCCTTGCTAAGCCACGGTCAGAATCTAGCTTACTAAAGTAATTCTAATGCAATCAGATTGAGACGGAACTCTAAATTGATTCTACTCAACAGCAGGAACGCTTAACGTGACCATTCATAAAGCCACTGGGCTTACAAGTCATCAGAATCTTTCATCTGTTCAACGCTTTTTGGCGTGGACACTACCTATGCTGGTTGGCCAGCAAACATCGTTTGTGAGGACTCAATCGCTATGTCCATGATGATAAAAGTTTACAAAACAGCTGAACTTATCTGTCCGGCCTCCAGGGTATGGAACCACGACCAATAACCGCAGCGAATCCTTCATAATAGAACCACAGAACTTTTTCCAATCCCAACTTTGTAGCGGCTACCGACTGCCGGTCCTTCGTATAATAAAGGGTAGAACTGAAACTGTTAAACGGTTTGTTGTGTCTGCGTGCGTGGGTAGAATAGGTAGTTAATAATAGAAAAGACTCAGCAACTTTGTAATGGCGTAGTACTGCATAACATGGCGTCAGAAATACAACGATGGTCCTAACATATTTTGCAGCATAGCGAGGTTTTACGTCGTCATATGCGATTTTGTAATTTTACTATGATTCTAACCTGATATAAGGCAAGGTAAAATATCAAAAAGACAGGACTCACGCAGAAGTAGCCATCAAATAAATTGATTTGACCGAGGATCTAAAGAGGTGCAAATAAGCAGGTCTCGACAGATCCTATGCATTTGCTCCCCTCCCTTGGAGTCGAGAGCCTAGGGACCAAGACTCTGTGGGTTTAAAAAAAAATCTGAGCGTCTGGTCGCAGCAATGTGTGAGGTGTTACCCTGATCAAATAAATAATTTACCGGTCTACGCATATTCTTTCTTATTTACGTACCACCCAAGTTGCGTCATCGCGTAAAATTGCTTCAAGCCTAGACCCCACTACAGAACCTATTCCGGGTTTAATGTGTTACTGGCACAATTACAGGTAACCCACCAGTGGGGTTAGGAACTGTTGTAGTCTAGGAGCCAGCGCGACTAGATCTCCTCATTACAAACAATCAATAAATAGGTAGGTCTTAACCAATAAATGGACCCTGCAGTCAAAACTTTCTTAAAAATGAAATATTTTGGCCCCATATCATATGGTAATAAGTTTTTATCCTGAAGACATATTTTAGGACCACAAAAAAATAGGCAAAAATTTATGTACCTACCTATTAAAAATACACAATATTTTTTTGTTTCTTATTGAGACAGTTTTTCGAAGTTATAAAATTTTACCATAAATATATATGAATAACGGATTGTTTAATTTTAATGGAATGAAAATACTCATTAAGGATTCGGTGCATTCCTTCTCTTAAACTCCCAACGAAACGCAGTTCTTTGCTTAGAATAGCGTCTGAAGCTTATATCCATTAAAACATAAAGTATTAGACTTGTCTAACAACATTCATTCATTACACATGTACCTAACTCAATTGAGTTAGAATGTTGTTAACTGTACTAAATTTAGTACAGTGCGTGTCTACAACATGAATCCATTAGTTATTATTTTTAAGACAGTTACCGATTAATTTATTTGGAACACCAAAAAAAACATAACAAAAAAGAAAGAAAACACAATATTATGAATACCTACATAATGTCAATGTGGTTTGAGCTATATCACGAAAACAAATTTTGATGTTCTAGGAACTCTTCCTTTTACAGGTGATACACAATTGCTCATACTTCCAATTACTGAAATATTTCCTTTGGAACAAGTTGGAGTCAGGATGTGTTGGATTTCTACACATTGCTCATTTTGTCTCCTAAACAACCTAAACAAACACGTCGTGTTTAACAAGGGATGCTATTTATACACCCAATTGATCCAGAAACTTTGACTGTAAGTATAACAGTCAAAGTTTCTGGATCAATTGGATCAATCGGGCGGCTTCAGCTGCATAGAATTCATAATTACTAATTATTTTACAATTACTTACCTACTATTTAAATTTTAAGTCTAGTCTTATAGCAGTAGCAACAGATAATAATATTATATTTATGTTTCTAGCTTAGAAAAACTCTACTTAAAATTTATAGGCATTTTTACCAATCTATAACATATACTAAAAATAAGCAACACCATACTGCTAGTGCGTGGAAATCCTATAAATACAGCTCAGCCGGAAAATGTAGGGCAAGAACTTTAAAATGAAAGGGATCCTGGAGACAAATGTCGGGCAGATATCATTTGCATACCGGCCTTCGAGAAGCAGGCTTAGAATAACAAGCAGACCGAAGTTTACACAAAACGAGGTCATTAGACAATATTGGCGGCATTAGGGAATTGTGGAGAAATAATTCCTGTCGGTTCCGGTTTAGCTAAATTGTAGCTTCGTTATTAGATTACAAGAGGGATCTCTAAACTATTCTATTGCGTTGGAAAATGGTATTATTTAACGAGTAAGTAAATAAGTTTTAATATCCTATACAAATAAACTGTAACTGTTATGTTTTACTTATGAAATAATAACATCGCAATGGCTTTTTATTTCCCAAAGTATGGGTGGTATAGAATAAAGAACAACAAACACCCCGTCTCCCGGCCTACAAACATCAGAGCATTGGATATATCAATGAGACAGGTGTTTACCGCTACGTTAGAACAGCCACGGCAACGATGAATGAACGTATCATCGGGGGGCATTAGTAAAATGTGTCGGCGATAGAGCTTTCAAGGAAAAAACTAGTGGATAAAATCCGACTATTTCAACGAGTTTACGACTTTTTGTCTTGAATATGTTGCAGCACTGAACTCTATTGGTATTTAGTTGCCTGGGATACACACTATCGGTTTTCTAACTATATATTAATTGAATGGTCAGATTAATTTGCCCGTACCTGATTTTAGATAGATTTATAGATAGATAGATATATACATATAACGTTTATTAAAAGAAATTATGACATTTTTATGATTAGTAGCATCTTAAATCCTAAATTAGGGTTATCTAGACACTAGAGTTATCTAATATTACAATAAAAAAACACGCTTAAAATCTATGATAGTTACGCTACAGGCAAAGCGGTGTCACCGTATTGAGTATTCGTATTTGATTCTATGATTCTGAATACTCTGATGGTAGTGTCAATAACTCGCCTATTTTTCTTTTAACATTTTGCAATCATATCATATGTAATGCTGCTACAGTATTTTTCTTTCGTCACCATGTACTTACATATTCTTTTTTTCTTTATTCTGATAGTGGACTCTGGATCTCGAGACCGATAAGGATATCGGGATAATTTTTCGGGTTGCTGACATGTTTATCATTATGCCACTACAGCGTTTTTAAAACAATTTTTTAATTAAAAATAACTCTGTTGTTAATTTTTTTACATTTAAATCTATAATTAATACAATTAAATAGATACCTACCTAATTTCAAAAAATAACCAACCACTATCCGTCCATTCCAAACATCCCTAGTGACGATGTAGGTACAGTCGTAGGGCCGTATTCTGAAAAATGTCTGTGTTCCCTTGATAATGCGAGATAAAAGTTCTGTGACGATAAAAGAAGACATCAAAAACTTTGTTTGGAATTGTTTTTAATTTATTTGTTTTGGAGATGTAGTTTATGAGCTCGAAAGGAGGGCAAACGGTTTATGTCCAATTCTCCCGGACACCTTCGGACACTTCGCAGATTGCGCGGTTGTAGCACTTATAAATCTAAATCTATTAAAAGTTATAATATACTTATTACTTAATGCCTTCAGATTTTGATGTTTTGGTGTGGTAAACACATCAAAAATAACGTGATTTTGAAGAGAGTTGAACTCTAACCGTAATCTGAAGTCTTATCTATCATGTCACGCTCGCAATTTCAAAGCAAAGGCTATAAAAATAGAGCTTTAGGCTTACAAAATAAGCACTTCGACAAGTAAAATTTCGTACAGTAAATTATTATTTAATATGGTGTTATTGATTTTCCGTACATGAATTTTTCGTTTACTAGTGGATGAAGTGAACACACTTCACATACCTACATCATTATAGACACATAATTAGTAATTCACTTTCTTTTTAAAGTTTAATGTGGTTTAGATACAGGTCAATATTTATTGATCATCATCAACCTATAATAGTCCACTGCTGGACCTCTAGGCCTCCCCTAATGAGTGCCATAGGGTTATTACCCATAATCCCCACGCTGGGCATGCTGGTTGGGGATCCGTTTCAGTTTGGTGGAGGTTTTCTGCAGAGGGCGCTGCTGTCCCACGGGCAGCAGCCTTACGACACGGGAAGAGAAAGGTGGTGAAATTCTGTGCCGTCACCACACGGCAATAATAAAAATAGTATTTATTTATGTATGTATGTATGTACTTATACCTACAGCTAAGCAGAACATTGATTGATGATTTGTGAGCGATTTGCACTCCCCTGGTACTCAAGTATCTAGGTCCTAGGTATTATCGAATAACAGTCATGGTAAAAGTGTATTAATTGTTTATGCTATGATAACTCGGCTTTCTCCCAGAATACGTCTTTCAATTCTTGTATTTATTTATTTACCATTAATCCATCATTAAATCAATAACATAGGTCGTCAATCATACAAGGCAGGTCAGATATTGTACACATAAAACATAAAAAACTACTTGCTGGTGTTTAAATTTGACGACTTTTGACGTCGACAAGCAGAGTGAGCCCGTAATGCATCTAAAATTAATCCATAACGAAGAAGTCAAGTCATCTAAAATTACAGTCTTATGTCAATAACATAACTCATAATCATAACATAACACAAGCTCTGTTTAGTTTGGGGCTATATCATGCTGTGTGAATTGTCCACTATTATTTATTCTCATGTCTAATGTATAACGACGAAAGAGGTTTTATACCTCAAACTCGCATGCGTTACTCCTTGGTTTATGTTCAAAAACTAAACATTCCATTTTCAAAATTTCATTAACCTATGAAAGTTGCTGGCGCGCCTCTTAGAATAAGTCGGACAGCTCAAAGAAGGAAACATTTTTGAGATTTAATTTATTTCTTAGAGATTTATTTCCTACACACACTAACAAAAATCAAAGGTGTCTAAATAATTACCAGATTAAATACTATATTTGAGTAAATATTGTTAAACATTTAAATCTACAAAGAATTATGTGTAGGTAGGGTAGGTACCTATCTAGTACCTCAGAATAACATTCACTGACAGAGAATGCGTGAACCAACTAGTGAAGATGCCAGGGCCTACCATTAGATTTGTTTCCTCTGAGCCAGTAACAAACTAGTGTAATTTGTTGCAGTGTTACCCAGCCCGCCGTTCTTCATGGACGAAGTAAACAATAAGGTGGAGAACAAGATCGGGCCCTACCACGACGGAGACACCCTAGTGCTGAGGTGTCTGGTTATAGGAGGTAAACTAGATTGCGATGATTTCAATTCCCTACAAAAAGAGTAAAGCTGGAAACACATAAACACGACATGCGTCCCGGGTCCCGACGAAATGCAATGCCGTTTGGATGAACAGAATTAAATACACAACACCCGACGTTTCGTCGTATCGGGTGTTTATAATGTGATTCTCTTCATAAAAATTAATATTAGGTCTTTACTTATGGTAATAACAAACAGAACGGTTAAACAATTCGAAGAAAACTAATTTCACAAAGAAACTTTTTTATTTTTTTGGGGATATTGAATATTAAATTGAAAATAAATACTTACATAATGTAAAAAATAAAGCGAATGAAAAAAAGGTAATTTAATATATTTCCTATCATGATTTGGTAGAGTGAACTTACAAAATGTACTCTCCCGCTTTTTAGGGTTGCCGTGTTTATGTGTATCTTAATGTTTGTCTGTCTGTCTATGGCGTCGGTCGTCGGCGTCCAAGCTACCAAACGTTCAAAAAAGGAAGAAAGAGTTTCCGATTCCCGCCTTGGTTCAAAAGGTTTGTACGGTCTGCAAATATTTGTTCCGGGTGTTCTAGATCTTTTTATATACATATACTTGATCAAATATATTATGACTACGTATTTTATCAATAATAATAAACTTAGAAACTTTTAGGATGGTCGAGCATTATTTATTAAAAATATAGTGAGTACCTAACTCAAGTACTGATTTATATTACCTATTACGGCAAACTTTGGATTTAAATAAAATAACTAGTAGCGGCTCCTTCATCACTATTCTAGCACTCAAAGATTCTAGCTAACAAAATATTCACAGAGTCATACTAGGTCGTGGTAAATTACGTGTTAAAATTACGTGTTATTCCAGGCCACTGGCACTACCTACTTATGTATGCCAAAATCCAGTCTACTCGGTATGCCAAATTAAATTTTCATCAGACTTCATTCATCGTCGAAAAGTTGGGATGGCGGCGGTTGGTTATTTTGCGTCATTTTTGCGTGCATCCGTACAACTTTGACGTTTAAATTAATAATAATGACGGAAAGCAGTATAGGCCATATTTACCCCAAGCAGTACCTATACATTTTTTTAAACATTCTAAGTATAAGGTTGGCCGATGCTTCACGTCACGGCATTGAGGTACCTACGTCGGCACCAAATCAACAGGAATCTTTATTAACAATCCAGTTACCACTTTTCATTTCGTGTAAAAAATAGATCTTCATCCGCACATATTTAACACTTGATGGACTTAACCTAATCCTTACGAAGTAAAGATTGAGTAGACCATTAGTACGTTGGAGGTAGCTAATTGTGTTGCGTGTCGTACCCCGGGTAGATCATCATTAGCCCTCCCCTACCAGGGGTGGGGTCGACACCACGCATTTCTTACACTTGAGGTCAATTTGGCACACACATAAATTGATTTCTTTACGAAAAAAGATGTTTTAGTTGGTTCGGCGCAGGTCTAATGCCGGGTAGGTAGTAGGTACTGACCGGTGTGTTTTGCGTACAGGGCGTAATGTAAAATTTACAGCGACCATGACGAAACCTTTCCCCGTATTGATTGCAACGTTCTCTGTGTAACACCGTAACACATTACGCCCCATGACGCCACTCAGTACCCATCTTTAAGTTTCAGAAAGGTAGGGTAAATTAAATCAACCAATCACGTTTCTAAAGTCAATGACTTATTTAGCAAAACTTTACAACACATCATGTTGTCAGAGTCTGGAAAGCTAGGAGAACTGGACTTAGACCAACATAATGATGTTGGCAGAGTCATTGCAAACGTCTTATTAAACATATAGATATACCTGCATCATCTGTATGTCTACTTGACTGTCTCACACGTTACAGACATAATTAACCTGAACTTGAAACATAATGAAGTAAATTTTAAATGCCTTAGTAAAGCAAAAAAAAATATAATTTATCAATTATAATTGATAATACAGCGACACCCTGTGAATAAAATATGAAGGTGAAAAAAACTAGCCAAACTCTATGTATCTACAAATAACTAAAACTCACTAGCTTGGCGTCGAGTTCCAGGTATAATTATTGTAAGCAATATTCATTAAAGGAAATATCTCAACTCGACAACAAGTTATGTAAATTGCGTATAAAACGACGCGGAGATTCAGTGGATTTTAGATTAATTACGGGCACTTTGTTTACAAACTTTTACATCGATTTTGGCTCAGGTTTTCAATTGTGTTTGCTGCCAAAACTTCTGAATCTCGGGTTTACAGCGCAGGTGAAGTATTGTGCATACCTAAGTTCTAGAAGATAATTAATGCTTTTTGCCGCGAAAAGACTTGCTGTCGATTGGGACAAAATTTATTGGGACACGGTATCCCAATTGACACTTTTTGATTTTAATATTTCTGTTAGGTACTGTCGATTCTGACACTATTAAAAGTAGCTACATTGTACAGTCAGTAAAAAAACACTTAAACATTGAACACAAATACTTAGGTTTTAGGTCTGAGTAACTCTAACATACACAAAAATCAAAACCCAGTGTTGATTTCAATGAGCACCTCTTCTTACTTATTACTATTACTTATTACTATGACTGAAATTGAGCGAGGGCAAATAAATATTTAATTGTGCATAGAACGCCTTGTTATGTAATAAGAAGCTAAGAAAGAAAAGGTGTAAAGCTGGCACTAACGTTAGCTTGATTAGTTTTTTTTCATATGTATATCTAGGAACACATTTCTAGGTACACAGGTTTTATAGGTTACAAAAGCGATTAAGCAAGACATTTAGATTCCTCTTGCGATGCATTTGTGATTTTTTAATTGAACCCGACATACTATGTGTTAAGGGGTGTAATTCAAGAAACTATGTGTTAAGGGCCTCATTTGAGGAATTACAGAAACTAGAACATTATTGGAATTTTATTATTTACTCTGGCATTTAACATTGACTTGATTATGTTAAAGTTCAGTTAGAATTAGAATAATTATGTATATTTCTGTAACGTGTGAGAAGGCAGACCAGTCGACAGACACATAGACTAAGCTCATTCATAATTCACAGGTGGATTTATTAACTAAGAACGGAATAAAACATATAACTATATTTCCCAAAAAATCCCTTAACCTAAAAACATAAGAACAAATAAAGTACCTTTACCTCGCCGTGTAGGGTTTCGATTTACAAAAAAATTTGTTATGTATAATGTCATGATAATGTAATTTCAAAGACAACGGCAAGGCTCAAACAAGCGTTCACTCCAAAATCGAAAAGATTCATACAAAAAGAGCAGTCCAGGAGATAATAGGTAATTGATAGTAAGTATCAAGGTCCAGCAGAGATATTGTTAGTGCGTTTTTTTTTTACAATTAAAATGTCCATCTTGTCTCTGTTTTTTTTACTCGCGTACGGCTCGCGCGGGCTCCCTAATTGTATCCAATACAATTTTATAGTTGTCATTGCGGCTTTTGGCCGCGGTTAAGCAGGTTAACAATTATTAAAAGTATAAAATTGGCAGGATAAACCAGGGATGTGCTCGCGTTAATGAGCAAAAAGCCCGGTACGAATTAATTAATTAATGATATCCTGTAAATCCGTACTCTATTAAAATGTTCAAGTGTACTAATCCCATCATTAAAACGTGGAAATACCTTGTACTTAGGCATAATGAACGTAAATTGAAATAATCTGCTAAATGCTCCGAGCGGAAATGCGAGTTCCCCGATATGTTAAGTTTTACACTAACCGATACGATTAGCTAAAAAATGGCAAACGCCCCGAAGATTTTACACACTACAAAAACAAACTATAAACGTTACCTTTTAAAAAACAATATAATCAATTCGGTTCATATGTTCCAGAGTAAAGATCACAAAGAGTAAATATGAACTTTTTGGTCTTGTTTTTGGTTTCATAGTTGCAGACCTCAAAGCCCTGCCAAACTCAAAGGATATAACAGAGATGCAATCATTTATTCATGCACGGTTGCGAGCAAGGAAACGCCACGTAAGTCACACCAATTATGAAAACGTGGTTCGTAAATTGTACGGAAAATCTGTGCCATTGACTTTAATAGGAATAATAAATCTTATCCAAAGCCGAGGTTAAGGTAGGTTAGAATATAGAGGTATGACCGACATAATTAAAATTGTCGCAACAGGACGCGACCACCCATCATTGTAATCTCCATTTTGTCATTCTGATTACTGGGGGTAATCTCAAATAAATTAAATAATATTCCAAAGCTGTCACGGGAAATATTAAATAATTCCAGCGTTTATTTCCTCTTATATTATCCTAAAGGAATCGGAGAATTTATCGTAACATTTAAAGGAGGTTTAAGACCCCTCAGATATTATGATTTTACGTTGTTCTACATAAAATATCTATGATTGTGAGTCGTGTAGGTAAATCTCTTCCTGTATACTATGATTTTAATGTACTTTTGGTAGATTGTTGAATTCAAAAACATTTGTCAACAATCTTTTTTTTTCTTTGAGTGACCCGGATTCATTGCTCTCGAGGCAATGAATCCGGGTCACTCAAAGAAAAAAAAAATCTCGGAAAGTAACCCTTAGTTGCATTAACCTAGCATTCTTACTTTCCGAGATTTTTTTTTTCTTTGAGTGACCCGGATTCATTGCTCTCGAGTGTATTTGAACTAGTACCTACTTTTTTCATAACAACTTTTTCATAATAATATTTCTTAAGATACCTACTAAATATATGTACACTACGCGATCTGGTACGCCGCGCCATCATAGTTTGTAGAAATGACTTGCTGACGTTTCGGAAAGAATAAATGGCTAGTGACGGGAAACCCATTTTCGTAACTACCCCTACGACTGGGTAACGCAAGAACATAAAGGTAAAACTTCCGCACGATCCCCGTATGAAAATATGATGACCCTCGTCTGGGTAATTACGGTACCTACCCATAGGCTTCTATGTTAAAGAGGGGGTTGTCGATGTTTTATGCAGCGAATACTAATAAGCCGACCGTCGACAATTTATATTTGATAGTGCGAAAGTGTGGCAAACGCAAAACGATACATTTTCGAAACCAGAGGATCCCTGCAATTTTTTGCATGTCTACAGTTAGGTACAGTACAGGTACACCATGGGTACACCTTTGTTTTCTAAATTATATCGATGGTCATAGGCATACCCACCTTCTCCTTATCTAAGAATTGTTGTCATAGGTATTCATTTTGCATCGATTTACCAATCAATCTGAGCCCATAGCGCACCCACCCCTCAAGAATAATTGCTATCGTATTAATTTCACATCAATTTACCAATCAGAAGGACTTTCAGGTGACGTGACAGCGATCGCAATTATCATAACGATGATTTACGAGTAATCGCGATGATAATTGCAATCGCTGTCCTGATCCTTACAGAATCAAGCAACCGTCTAAATGTCTCCAGGAACCCAATAACTCAATATATTATTTTCTTCCCTCCCTAGGTCGTCCACCGCCTCGCATCAGCTGGTACTCCGGCGATACCCTCGTGGACGCGTCAGACGGAGACAGCGATATCCCGAAGGTGAAGGAGAACGAGCTCTATCTCCCTCTGACGCGGAACAACGCGGCGGACCTGTCCTGCCGAGCGACCAACACTCGCTTGGCGCCTCCTGTGGTTGCGACGTTGGAGGTGGAGCTTTATTGTGAGTTGTCTTGTGTTTTTAAGTAAATTTGAGCAGTCTTAAATCATATCGACGACGACTCTGTAGCCCAGTGGGCTAAGGCTAAGGTGCGACGCTGGCTAAGGAGGAGGTTTCGAGTTCGATTCCCGCCATGTTCCGAGTGTTCTGGTCGTTTTCTCTTTTTATTAATAAATATCTATCTATGTAACACATTGAGATGTAGGCTTACCTATGATTGCCTTTTTATGAAAATAATAAGAAATAATATGGTTAAACCTAGATTACTGAGGGTAAGTTGATAAAACAGCAAAGTCTATTGACGTGTTTATCTGGGACTTGATCCAAAATGTTCTTGAATGTGTTTGAAGAAAACCGGTTTAGCATTATGCGGATTCAGACATTTGCTTATTAATTCTGTCGTACCTCCTTCCAGTGCCAGCATACAACGTGTCGATCCACTGGATCTCGGGCACGGAAGGCGAGTCCGTGCAAGCCGGGCGCACGGCCGTGGTGAAGTGCACCGCGCGAGGCTCCTACCCGCAGCCGGATGTCAGCTGGATGCTGGGTCACCGCCATCTCACGCATCATAGCAACCAGGTCATTACCAGTTCTTAGCAGATTCTTAGCAAAATTGCAATAAATTTATGATGGATTACCAAACATACCTACAGTTTGGCTGTGTTTTAGAAACAAATTTTTTTTACCTCAATGAAAGCAAAGGGGAACAAAAAAATTTGTTCCCCTTTGAGTCGAGATCCGAAGAGTACCGAGGCTCTCCGGGTGTTCAAAAAATTACCTGAGCCTCTATTCGAAGGGACGTGTTACCCGAGAGCTGATCAGTTACTAGTGCAGCGTATCAGCATTTCCTTACAGCGAGGCAATGCAGCAATTATCTTGGGGACACTTCCGACTGGTATTGATATGGATCAGTTGAGCTACTGTTGTTTATTTCCTGTCTGCAGTCTGTTAATACTACTTTTAATTTGGTTATTTAATTGTAACTTTAGGTTTAAAAGATTTTAAACGAAAAGATAAACTTCCTATCCCCAGAGTTGGGATGAGAGCACTCGGACGGCGGTGTCGTTCCTGGCGCTGACCCCGGCGGCGACGGACGACGGCGCGACGCTGGCCTGCCTCGCCACCAACCCGGCCATGGCGCCCAGCACCGGCTCCAAGGCTGACGTCATCAAACTTAACGTTACCTGTGAGTCTAATAACTCTTTATTCCTCATCAAATATTAAAGACTCCTGGCAGATGCTGGATGCGATGCGACAACTTGGTGCTATGGCGCTCGCTCATTAGGGGAGGCATGTTCAGCAGTGGACTAACATAAGCTGATGATGATGTTGATGATGATGAAATATCAAAGAGCTTTATTTCCTTAGACCTTGCAGGACTCTTGGAGGTCTCCAAGAGTCTTGTCTGTTTGTATTATGTGACGTCTCACATAATACAAGTAAAATTACATAAGTAAACGTGATCACTTTGATTTTGTGTTCACTTCTTCTTTTTAAGGTTAAAGAAGCGAACAATACCTTTACCTTGTCAGGTTGTTTTCGAGTTGGAGCAAAACTCGTCCTTTTTATTGTCTTATATTGCCTTTACCTAATATGATAATTTACAGTAAAGCTTTTTTGTACAAAATATTTTTTACAATCTGTTTGAATTAATTTATAAATAATTTATGTAAATCGATTGGAGTTTTGTTATAGAAACGTATATCTTCTCTATCGTATTACTTTATATTGCTTTTCAAAAGACATTGATGTGGACACAGCGTGTTTATTATTATTTCTTGTATTTAAATTATAAATAATTATCGCTATTTTTATGAGTGTACAAGTTTTCATAAATACATATACCTATTGATTACATTATATTTATTTCATTAAATTTATTTAACAGCACATTGTCTCCTGCTGAACAGAAAAACTTACCTACCCCTAACTTTAAGGGCTTTGTCATAATCACATCAAGCTTGGTATTCCGGTCAGTGTTCGAGAGTAGATGATAATAGTAATGAAGCCCTTCTCCCGGTATCTTTCCTTTGCCGGATATATGCTGAACAAAGTTTCTCTATACTAGTAGATTTCACATTATTTTAACCGGAGTTAGTCCAATTTGAAAGCAAAAGTGTTTAAAGCTGTGAAGATGGATGTTATTCACTTGACTGCACTTCGTGAATGAATTATGGAGTTAACCCGGAACCCTCGGCTTCACTCGCACTTGACTGGTCCTGTTGATTAATGACTGGTTAATCATGAATCATGATGTTGATCAGTGAACCTAGGCTATAGGTATAAAGTGCTTGCAAAAGCTAGGAAAGCCTAACAGCCATTTTCTTTTAAAGTAGAGAGTAATATCTGAAAACAAATAAAAATAACGCTAGATGCCTTATTCAACATCACCAAGCCCCATAATACGTACTATTAGTTATTCTGTCGTAATACTTATACACCCTGACTGACCCTGACAAAAAATTATTACAGATCATACTAACATTTGTCCCGAATCTGTGGTAATCGAACCCGCAACCTTCAAATACAAATACAATTATTTTTATTTCTTTCACAAAATTAAAAAGTAACAGATAATATTTCGAAGCCTCCTTTTAAGTATAGTATACTTGTATCTTCGGCAGGCAAACCTCCGCCCACTGCGCCACTGATGTAAATTGCCACTTTTTTACCAGTGGCCTAACGTATTATGATGGTTATTTCAGACAGCCCTATCCTGGAGGTGAGTAACCTCGGAGTGGGTCCCGTCTCCGAGGTGGTGGAGCTGGACCCCCTGCACCTGGAGTGCGACGGGCGCGCCAACCCCCCCCTGCACCAGTACAAGTGGTATTTCAATGTAAGTACTTCCTTTCGAAGAACTCTTGACCTCTTGTTAGTATCTGTAAATTATTTCACAAGATGGTGTGCTTTGTGCTAGCCAGGATTCTTAGCTTGTATTTTAATGAAGTTTAAACTCGAGTAAATATTTTTTTTTCTTATGATTTTAGTAATCTTCAATGAAAAATTCCTTTAAAAATATTGAACTTAAATATAATTGATCTAACTACTTTTCTTTCTCGTGGTTTTGCCATCCACTCCCATATTTGGTATGGTCACTCTTACTGTGGTGTATAATTAAGGTTTATTTTTTTCATGATTTTAACTATTGACACGATAACAAAGTATCCTTCAATTGAATCCGTTTTTTTTTTTGAGTCATATACTTTTTTGGAATACCAAAATAAATATAAAAAACAAATTGCCATGCATTCTTAACCTTTAACCTTTAGAAAAAAATACTTTTTTTTTTTATTCTTCATCTATACAGCGACGGTTTTGTTTGGCTTAAAAAATTTAGAGTAGTTTACCTATACATACAGTATATATACATATATATAGTACCTACTTAATTTCCATTGAAACTTGTTTGTGCAGAAACCTGCTTTTATATAAAAATAAATCTCTAACATGGGTCTAAAATCACATTCAGACTCGAAATTCGTCTAGACTCGAGTACGATTTAATGATGTTTTCAAGGTTTCATCGAGAGTCGTAAAATCGTCTCATAGTTTTATGACGTCGTAGATATTTTAGGTGAATCATTGAATAAAAATGTTACCATATTATATTCTGTGCCACCTCGAACCATGCTGATATATTATTTTCCTATGAAATAGATAAAAGAGCCTAATAATAATAATAGATAATAATAGATCGTGGTCAAACGGAGGTCTCAGTTATAAAAAAAAAAAACAAAAACCATATCCACATTTAACGCACCGTACTAACTAGAATTTATTTTTCGTGTACCCACCTAGGACCTTAAAAAAGTTAGGCGATCAAAGCGAAACAATAGAATAGCACCGTAAGTTTTCTCTTTGTTCAAGTTTTCTTGGCAACCAAAACATCGAGAAGTTTTTTCATTAAATGTATTGGCAGTTTAGACTTAGCGATGTGGTGCACATTTTAAATTTTACCAAGAAAGTGTACCTACATGGGGATTGGGAGATCATTTTATTTTATTAATTTATTTGCTTCTGTTTCTTAAAAGTATGCCTAGGTACATCCAATCTGGCGCTAGAATAGCATGAATGTTACACAACTAACTTTGGTTAACGGTTTTAATTACTACAAGAATGTTTTTTATTAAATTCTTTTTTTAAAATAATATTTAATGTTAGAAGTGTATATATGTACTATTTGTAATTGCTTTGCTTCAGTCCCTACTGTAATTTCCATTATGTTTTCGATAGAATTGAACTGGAGCCTATTCTAATTCTCTAACGCAAATTTAGTTTTTCCTTTTGGCTAATTGGAATAACTAAATTAAAGAACCAGTTTACACAATTAAAGAAACGAAACAAACCATTTTTAAAGAGTATAGGTAAGGTACCTTAAGACTTGCCCTTACACGAAAAGCCACTTTTTGTGTAAAATCCCTGTGAATTAACGAGTCAGAACTAGTCAAACACTATAAGAAAGTAATTAGTAAATTGTTCTTGAATAAAATGTTAATGCGAGTTTCTACAGGTCCAACTTTAAAGAGGCGAGCAAACAGCGAGTACTTCTTGTAAGCTCATTTATTAACTCGCATGTATCGAGTGCAAAGTTTGCTCGGCTTAGAACCTTGGATGCTTGAACTTTTGCAAGTCTAGTTAAAACTTGGGATGCATGGAACTAATACTACTGACGGTAATAGGTACCTACACACTTGTTAAGTACTAAGTAAACAATATTGTTGGCAGTTGAGTAGGTAATTGTGACAACAAACTTAGTACTTACCACCTACCTATGTGTGTAGAGAGATTCATCGAATTAGACATGTGCGCCGACGTTGAAATAGTCGGCGGCGGACGCCGGTCTGAAATCGGCGGCGGCGGCGTGATTTCGGCGTGAAATCGGCGTGATATTATTTGTTTAGAATCTGTTATTATTAATTTAAAAATGCTTGCATAATGTTATAATTTATAATTTATTATGCTTTCTTATGTTAAACATAAATTAGGTAGTTTAAAACATCTAGCGTTCCTCCAGTAGTTTCAGGCCCCCAAACTTTAATTAGGTACCTATGTAAAATAAGGAACATATATTTTGATAGGTAGGTAGGTACATACATAGAGCCCTCACCATATATAATGGTGTCGCGCCAACTTTGGCTCAGTGGATAAACAACATGCTCAAAAACAGAGCGATACAAGTGACAATCAATAAAACCAGCAGAGGTACCTATAGTTGTCAGGGGTTGCCCCCAAGGCGGCGTCTTACCGCCCCTTTTATGAAACATAGTTGTTGAAGAGCTAATCCACGACCTCAACGGACGCGGACTGGTCACAATAGGATATGCGGATGATGACCGTGCGATCTTGGCGACAGGCTGTTTCGAAAACATCACAGTAAGATATGCGGATGAACTCGCGATCTTGGCGATCGGCTGTTTAAAAAACACACTACGCGAACTGATGAAACTTGCCTTCAAAACCATCTAAGCATGGTGTACCGACCATGAACTCTCAGTTAATCCAACCAAAACGGAACTAATAATGTTCACAAACAAGCGACATCTGGGAAACATTAAACTCCCTAAATTATTCAACACAGAGATCAAGCTAAAAACAGAAGTTAAGTACCTAGGAGTCATACTAGATAGCAAACTGCTGTGGAACAAACATCTTGACAACAAACTTCAACGTGCGACGTCAACCCTCTACCAGCATTCTGCTGCATTAGCAGAATGCTTGGCAAAACCTCGGGGATCTCACCAAAAATAACCATGTGGCTCTACACTGCTATAATTAGACCAACATTAACCTACGGAGCGATAGTCTGGCGGACAAGAACGGAGTTAAGCGCCGTGATAACGAGACTACAGCGGTTCCAAAGAATGGCCTGCTCAGCCATAACAGGCTGCATGAGAACCATTCCCGGCGCTGCCCTAGATATCATTCTAGACCTCGCACCATTAGATCTTTACATACAACAAGAGGCTACAATGTCAGCCCTAACACTACAAAACATAGGTCTCTGGGCAATCACAAGCAGTCCACACGCCCAGATCATGGACAGGGCTATAAATTATTAACCCCTCATAGCTGCCCCATGTGATAGAATACCCAGCAAACCAATGCTAAACCAATGCACTACCAAATACAACTATACGAGCATCAGAAAGATGAATCTGGTACACAAAGTCAGTCAGATCTATACAGATGGCTCTAAAACGGACACAGGCACAGGCGCCGGGGTCCACTCATTGGACCTAAACATTAACATATTCTAATTCTCTAACGCAAATTTAGTTTTTCCTTTTGGCTAATTGGAATAACTAAATTAAAGAACCAGTTTACACAATTAAAGAAACGAAACAAACCATTTTTAAAGAGTATAGGTAAGGTACCTTAAGACTTGCCCTTACACGAAAAGCCACTTTTTGTGTAAAAGCCCTGTGAATTAACGAGTCAGAACTAGTCAAACACTATAAGAAAGTAATTAGTAAATTGTTCTTGAATAAAATGTTAATGCGAGTTTCTACAGGTCCAACTTTAAAGAGGCGAGCAAACAGCGAGTACTTCTTGTAAGCTCATTTATTAACTCGCATGTATCGAGTGCAAAGTTTGCTCGGCTTAGAACCTTGGATGCTTGAACTTTTGCAAGTCTAGTTAAAACTTGGGATGCATGGAACTAATACTACTGACGGTAATAGGTACCTACACACTTGTTAAGTACTAAGTAAACAATATTGTTGGCAGTTGAGTAGGTAATTGTGACAACAAACTTAGTACTTACCACCTACCTATGTGTGTAGAGAGATTCATCGAATTAGACATGTGCGCCGACGTTGAAATAGTCGGCGGCGGACGCCGGTCTGAAATCGGCGGCGGCGGCGTGATTTCGGCGTGAAATCGGCGTGATATTATTTGTTTAGAATCTGTTATTATTAATTTAAAAATGCTTGCATAATGTTATAATTTATAATTTATTATGCTTTCTTATGTTAAACATAAATTAGGTAGTTTAAAACATCTAGCGTTCCTCCAGTAGTTTCAGGCCCCCAAACTTTAATTAGGTACCTATGTAAAATAAGGAACATATATTTTGATAGGTAGGTAGGTACATACATAGAGCCCTCACCATATATAATGGTGTCGCGCCAACTTTGGCTCAGTGGATAAACAACATGCTCAAAAACAGAGCGATACAAGTGACAATCAATAAAACCAGCAGAGGTACCTATAGTTGTCAGGGGTTGCCCCCAAGGCGGCGTCTTACCGCCCCTTTTATGAAACATAGTTGTTGAAGAGCTAATCCACGACCTCAACGGACGCGGACTGGTCACAATAGGATATGCGGATGATGACCGTGCGATCTTGGCGACAGGCTGTTTCGAAAACATCACAGTAAGATATGCGGATGAACTCGCGATCTTGGCGATCGGCTGTTTAAAAAACACACTACGCGAACTGATGAAACTTGCCTTCAAAACCATCTAAGCATGGTGTACCGACCATGAACTCTCAGTTAATCCAACCAAAACGGAACTAATAATGTTCACAAACAAGCGACATCTGGGAAACATTAAACTCCCTAAATTATTCAACACAGAGATCAAGCTAAAAACAGAAGTTAAGTACCTAGGAGTCATACTAGATAGCAAACTGCTGTGGAACAAACATCTTGACAACAAACTTCAACGTGCGACGTCAACCCTCTACCAGCATTCTGCTGCATTAGCAGAATGCTTGGCAAAACCTCGGGGATCTCACCAAAAATAACCATGTGGCTCTACACTGCTATAATTAGACCAACATTAACCTACGGAGCGATAGTCTGGCGGACAAGAACGGAGTTAAGCGCCGTGATAACGAGACTACAGCGGTTCCAAAGAATGGCCTGCTCAGCCATAACAGGCTGCATGAGAACCATTCCCGGCGCTGCCCTAGATATCATTCTAGACCTCGCACCATTAGATCTTTACATACAACAAGAGGCTACAATGTCAGCCCTAACACTACAAAACATAGGTCTCTGGGCAATCACAAGCAGTCCACACGCCCAGATCATGGACAGGGCTATAAATTATTAACCCCTCATAGCTGCCCCATGTGATAGAATACCCAGCAAACCAATGCTAAACCAATGCACTACCAAATACAACTATACGAGCATCAGAAAGATGAATCTGGTACACAAAGTCAGTCAGATCTATACAGATGGCTCTAAAACGGACACAGGCACAGGCGCCGGGGTCCACTCATTGGACCTAAACATTAACATATCAGTAACACTAGGAAGGCACAGCTCTATATTTCAATGCGAATGTGTAGCAATAACTCAGGCGCCCACAGCTGCTAGCTGTACAAAAGAGAGGAATATGACCAATGTGTTCGCATTCTCTCCGATAGTGCTGCCATACTCAAAGCCTTGGAGGGGAGTAGCTGCAACTCCAAGTTAGTGTACGAATGCCATCTGGTATAAGAAATAAACAAACAACAAGATTACCCTTCAATGGATAAAAGGACATAGCGGATCGCTAGGAAATGACGCCGCTGATGAACTGGCACGGCGAGGATCGGAAACTACCACAGAAGATCCACTGCCTTTCCTCCCCTTGCCATTTTCATTACTCCAAACATGGATTAGGCTCAAAACTAGAATGATGCATAATGAACGATGGACACGCCCACGCAAGTCAAACTAGAGAGGCGCTGACATCAAATATCAAAGAATCTAACTATACGTTTATTGAACCTAAATCAACCTGCGTATTCTGGTAGGAACACTAACAGGGAATTGCTTACTGAACAAACACCTATTCACCATCGGAGCGACAGACAGTCCTCTCTCCACAGGATGCCTCAGTGGCGACGAATCAGCTGCCCACGTTGTCCAGGAATGCGAGGGAGTAGCAGCAACACGAACAGAAATGCTCAACTTGCCGAGGTCACTCCGCGAAGCCTGTGAAGATCCCAGGAAGATTCTGCGCTTAAAGACGAAGTTAGGCTGGCTCTGCTAGCACTCACACCACGCATAATGGACCAAAACTGAGTCCATATGCGGAAATAGGAGTACTTCTACCTAAACCTAAGCTATCGTACTAGCGTATATGACGTCATTTGGTACTTATAAACTTTACTATTCCGATCCCTGGTAATAATAATCAATAAAATGACGGGGTTTTCAAAGCGTCTAAAAGGTAACGTGTCACGCCGAATTCACGCCGATTGGCCAATCGGCGGCGGCGGCGTGAAAAATTTGCCGGCGGCGGCGGCGGGTCGGCGCGGCGCACACGTCTACATCGAATATCAGAGCAACGAATCTTTTTATTCCGGCGTAAAATTACTAGACGAAATTGTTGGTAAATTGAAAGATGCTTTCAATATACCAAAAAATCCGGCAACGTGGTATGATGCTCAGCGAACGTCTGCTGTCACATGCTGGCAAGCTAAAGGGCAGTGTAGCTCTCATTAGAAAATTTCCAACTCCCCCTTGTGCAAAATTATGAAGTCGATGAGTGCAGAGGCATAGTATCCAATCAAAGTTTTCTGAACACGGTCAATTTTATGGACTCGACACAGTACAGCCAACATGACCCGACTGTGAAAACGCTTTTGGATACTGACGGGTTTAGTTGACCCACCGATCTAGGTCAGGCAGGACCCATCGATTAAGGCGTTCGCCCCAAAAACATTGGCCCTTGCCTTTCGTCCATTTTCATAACTGTTTTTCATAACTAGTTACTAAAAAGGCAATTTCCTTCACTGTTTCATAACTAGTTATGAAAATGGACCTTTTGTTCGCTATTTAATAACTGTTTTCATAACTAGCTACGAAAAAGGCAATTTCCTTCACTGTTTCATAACTAGAATGGACCCTTTGTTCGCTATTTAATAACTGTTTTCATAATTAGCTACGAAAATGGTTGATTCTTTCCTTACCAGGTAGGTAAATGAGTGCAAATAATGTTTTAGTAGTTAAATAAAATTTATTTGAAACAAATTACAAAACACAATTTTATGAATATATATTTAATGAACATAAAAAGAACTTATTATTTCTAAGCAATGGCCAACTGAAATTTCTTTTTTTGATAGATCATCGATCGCGGAAGCGATTTCGTGGTCAATTTCTTCATAAAATTACAAAACACAATTTAATGAACATAAAAAGGACTTATTATTTCTAAGCAATGGCCAACTGAAATTTCTTTTTTTGATAGATCATCGATCGCGGAAGCGATTTCGTGGTCAATTTCTTCATAGGTTTTGCTTTTTTTATTTTGTTGTTTGTAGCAGCTTATTTTGGTTTCTTTAATTAAAACGTCCAGCACTTTCGCTAGTGATGGTTTTTTGCAACCCACTAATTTATTGAGTCGAGAATGCCATCCTTCAAGATTATTAGTTGTTCTAAATTCTTCACTATGGCAGCACCACCTCTTAATGAAATTGAAATCATTGAACCATGTTTTGTTTAAGTATTCATTAAATTTTTTAATATTCTCACTTTTTGGTGATCTTGACATAATATATTTATAACCAGACATCACATATTTTAATTTTTATGGTAATTCATAAAACAATAAATTAAAAACTTTTTGGTAAAATCAAAAAGAAAAATTAGACCAAGAATACAAGCGTTGTATGCATGCAAAGGCCTCTAAAATGTTTACCTACCTGGTAAGGAAAGAATCAACCATTTTCGTAGCTAATTATGAAAACAGTTATTAAATAGCGAACAAAGGGTCCATTCTAGTTATGAAACAGTGAAGGAAATTGCCTTTTTCGTAGCTTGTTATGAAAACAGTTATTAAATAGCGAACAAAAGGTACATTTTCATAACTAGTTATGAAACAGTGAAGGAAATTGCCTTTTTCGTAGCTAGTTATGAAAACAGTTATTAAATAGCGAACAAAAGGTCCATTTTCATAACTAGTTATGAAACAGTGAAGGAAATTGCCTTTTTAGTAACTAGTTATGAAAAACAGTTATGAAAATGGACGAAAGCAGCGACCCTTGGCATAAAAATAAGACGTCTAATAAAAGTGTCCTCATTTCCAGGACACCTTGATAAAGCCCGGCGGCCCTGGGGCCGGGAGACGCACTCGCGGCGGCTGCACGTGGAGGAGGCCACGCGGCACCTCGCGGGGCGGTACTCCTGCGCGGCCTCCAACGCCGTCGGCGAGACCAGGGCGGAACACATCACTATTACTGTTTATTGTGAGTTGGTAGATGGTTGGTAGTTAACATGAGTTTGGTACGACTCTTCCGCGAAGAAACTCAAGCGTCCACTTAACTTTGGAGTGGAGGTACAACATGGCCGAATCAAAAACCAAGAGACTTTTGATTCAGACGACCCTTTACTCATAGTGGACAACTCGTCCGCGAGAAGATCGTCGACTTTTCAAGAGTTCCGATTTG